>CM023488.1:98068481-98606397 GCA_013339685.2 Hyalomma asiaticum
AAAATTCAGAAGAGCGGACAATCGGGCCAGTTGGTAAGCATTCATGGTGATAAGTGTCCAAACTCAGCACAAGGACGCAGCAAGGAAACACAAACGAGCGCAGACTGAAACTGACGTTTAATGAACCTGTATATATGTACACATACATGAGGGAAAGGAAAAAGCGATAAATATAGATACACAAGTATGAAATAAATCATGTGCCATCAATGTATGACAGTTCACACTAAAAGCGACACTGACGGAGAACTGACGTATATGGTACTGTTTTTCTTGATAAAGAACGCCTCAGCAATTTCCCTTGTTCTTCGGTCACGGTGCCAATACAGAACTGAGGTGCGTGGAAATTCAGGAACACATCCACACTTAGCACAATGCGCAGACAGGTGCAAACCAGGGGCCGATGATAGAGCATTATGGTGTTCCTGCAACCTTACATTAATGCAACGTTTCGTCTGCCCAATGTATACATTGTCACAAGACAGGGGAATCAAATACACAACGTTGCAACGGCAGGTGGTGTACGGCTCGACATGGTTTACGCCACAGCCTTTTCTTGAGACAACCCCCTTTATTTTTGATTGTTTATCAATCCTATAGCACAGTCGCTCTCAGTTCTGTATTGGCACCGTGACCGAAGAACAAGGGAAATTGCTGAGGCGTTCTTTATCAAGAAAAACAGTACCATATGCGTCAGTTCTCCGTCAGTGTCGCTTTTAGAGTGTGAACTGTCATACATTGATGGCACATGATTTATTTCATACTTGTGTATCTTTATATTTATCGCTTTTTCCTTTCCCTCATGTATGTGTACATATATACAGGTTCATTAAACGTCAGTTTCAGTCTGCGCTCGTTTGTGTTTCCTTGCTGTGTCCTTGTGCTGAGTTTGCGCACTTATCACCATGATGAAAATTGCATGGCAATGTGTGAAGCGCTTCACACCGTAATTCCATATCTTTCCTTATTTGTAGGTAAATGTACCGCTGCGTACCTTTCTGTCACTCTGACAGGAAGAAAAAGCTTGTGATAACTTTTCACGAATTCCCGGCAAATTATCATCGTCGCCAAGCATGGCTATAGGGACATATCGAGAAAGGACTTCGTGCCCTACAACAAGTCCGTTAGTAGTGTCGATCGTTTGCGGGCTTCACTTTTTAGAGTTGGGTTATGCTCTGGGCTCCAAAAATGTGCGGCGGCTCAAGCGGAATACTGTTCAGCGTGTTCCCAGGCTATCCGAGCTACATGCAGCCACAGCATGCAGCCACAAAAAAAACAAAAAAGACGCAAGTTAGAGCGATTGTCGCAGAATTGTTCTCTAGACAAACAAGGGACCTCAAATTTATCGCGTGGTTGTGGTGGAGCTCTTGATTCAGCCTGTGACCGCGAAATACGCAAGGACAATTTGTCAACTTCCGCCCCCTCCTTGCGTGCAGTGTTTGAAGACAGCCACCTTCATGTACCCTTGGAGGGGCATGAAGGAACAAGTGCTGAAGGTGCAGGCTGCAGTGAAAGCCAGCCATCAGAGGCTTCTGCTACGCGCGTAGCGACATTTATGTGTAAAGATAATCTGGTGGTCGGAGGTAAGGAAGCAAGTGGACAAGACGCAGTTGGTGAACTGCAGCAGACTAGTGAGACAACTGAGTGCACAACGCAAACTACTGAGGACCTTCTTCCTCGCGAGCAGTCAGACTTAAAGAATATAAACCGCATGAGGGTGCAAATGTTCAGAAAAGCAGATGCTATCAGGAGACTGCAGCGAGAGAACAGCCGCCTGAAAAAGAAGTTGAGTGGTATGAAGCTCTATATAATGTCGACCTGCCTCACTCGGCTCCGAAGTCTGTATAACAATTTCGCAGATGCATATTTACGCCAGTAAGCTGCTCTGCCTGACGCTGGCATTGTTTTTCAGTAATTTCCTACTGCGCTTTGGCTGCGATAATCGAGTTTTCGTCTGCAGCTCCCGCCCGCGCCATGGAAAACGAGCCACACGAGCCTTGGGTTGCGCGCGCCACGGTGCGGCGAAAAGAGCGGCCACGCCCCTTTCCGCAATTACACCCTCTCCGTCCGAATGGGACGGCCGGAGCAACCCCGCGCCGCCGCTGCCGATCGCGGAGGCCACGTTCGGAGTATACTGGTTGAGGACGCGCTACATAGGTGGCGCTAGCTGTTCAAAGACGACGTACAAATGTCAGGAGAATAGGAAGCGAGGTCTATGGCGCGCATATATAACAGTACGAATCGCCAAATACATTTGCTTCGATATTATCAAGTAGACTTTTGAAAATGGAAGAAACTTCTTTCTTTCTTTCTTTCTTTCTTTCTTTCTTTCTTTCTTTCTTTCTTTCTTTCTTTCTTTCTTTCTTTCTTTCTTGATCCTGCATATAGTTACTCGGTCTCCTGTGTACAAAAGCCACGAAAAGAGTATACAGGGTCTACTTAACGTCGAAACGAAGTGAGAAAGCTATTTGCTCTGGTTTTCACTACTAAACTATTTGTGATGCTGTGGTCCAAGACAAGACGCCTGCATTCGTCTCGCCTGAGAAATTCGCGTTTGAAAAAAGTATTTACATAGCTATGTAAATAAGTTCTAGCCTCTTCTAGCCTTGAACAGTGCACTGAGCTAGTACGCTCCATGTGGAATACCCGCGCCGTTTCAATACATTGTTGATAATGCGGTCACAGGAAATTCGCGCAACGATTCTTTAAACGTTTTGTGAATGCGCCCTGAAACAGCAATAAGCAGAAAATACATTTTTCGTTCCAATCACTCATTCTTTTCTGCCTTTCAAATGATATGACCCAGAATGACGCTTTTATAATTTTTTATGCGTTAATGGATGATTAGGTTGAATAAAGCAACTGGCACGTGAGCCGCGGTACTTGAATGGGGTTGAGTGAGGCCCGTTCAGACTGTGTTCAAGCCATTCACATCCACCGCGAGATATATTCATTTCGCCCAGTATTCTTTTTAATCTGCAATAACGAAATATCTTCACGTTTTCAGTTCTACGGCCTCCAGCATGAAGGAAAATTTAGGATTTGGAGACAGATGTGGCCGGCAGGCATCCGGCGCGGCTAAGCAGATCCCGTAGGTCCCGCTCACTGCGGTGCCATCTATCGCCTGGCAGCAGAACACGTCGGCGCAGGAGAACGCAATCTTGGCGCGCCGACGACGCGCTCAGTGTCAAAACCTGAATATTTTGACACCGTGGGCAGAACACACTTCCTAACTATGGTAATCAATAAAGCTCATCTCACTGTTGTACAAATGTCACTTACACAATGAAGATCGTTTTTCTTTGGTACGCCTCGCGTACCTCCCTTTCCCTGGTGTCGCGGCACGGACACTATATTTAGACATCATACAGAAGCGGCTTGCATGTGCGTGCGAAGAAGATAAAAGTTGAAAACAGTAATGCTGAAACTGAAAGGAATCGGATACACAAAAAACTTGCCCTATGTTCACACCACTTTCCATCGACTAAAGAAGGTTGGAAAAAGGGACGGGGAGGAGAGAGTATTCTCGGCGCCTGGCGAGCTTGCTGGACTGTGCTCGGGCATATGAACAGGTCAGTTTAGTGTGCAAGGGTGTGGAAGAAAGCACAAAAATGAACCTTACGTAGGCTGCAATGTTAGCATGGTATATGAGATGCCTCTATCTTGCGGCAAAGTCTACGTAGGACAGACTGGGAGATGTGTGAAAGCGCGCCTTCGCGAGCATAAATTGTCAATCATTAACAATACACGTGGGCACCTTCCCGTTCACTGCGCAGCTTGCACGTGTAAGCCACCTTTGCGTGACGTCATTGTGTCGATGCTTCGATAGCAGAGAAACAGAGATACACGAGGTGTACCACGTAAAAGAAAAGGGGTTTCGATGGGTATACACAAATCGAAGTGCCAATTATAAGTGGCACTTCGATTTTCTTGTACAACAGTGAGATGACCATCGATGACCACGGTTAGGGAGCGTGTTGTGCCGCACTTGCTTATTAGTGTCGCGAGCTTCGATGTATTCATATGTGGTCTGCATGAAGTAAAATTAAGTTGCACATTTACGCTCGTGTTTGTGCCTGGTTTATGTGGCCATCTCATCGCGCACTTCCTTCGCATTTGTTAAATGATCAAACATGCTGTTATTAATGACGGCAGCCAGAAAGAAGTTACGAGGACACTGGCAATACGAAAAATCAAATGTACGCGCTAAGAGACAGAGAGAGAAAATGTGTGCAGTTTAACCGATGAGCATTGCAGATTACGACAACGCACTTGACCAAGTCAGAGCCCCAGTGGTCATGCCTGCAGCATTACACTTACGCTACGGGTTAGAAAGCTGGACCTTAATGTTCAGCTAAAATAAGGAAGACGTAGCCAGAAAGCAGAACCATAATTACAGGTGTAATGTTAATGGACAAGAAGAGAGCGGAAAGGCTCGGGGAAGAAAGGTGTACTAATGAAGTACTAGTACAAATCAAGAGGAGAAACGGCCGTGGGCGGGGCATGTAATGCCAAGGCAGTACAATCGGTGATCGTAAAGAGGAAATTAGTGGATGCCTAGTGAAGGCAACCGTGACAAGGGACACGGTGGACTTTGAGACGGTTACGTTGGCAGGTGTGGTAACTGCGGTCACGTTATTCCGGAAAACTTCTTCGACAAATAAAGAAGTTTGCTGGAAAAACGTGACTGCAGTTGCCACAGTGCCGGAATAATTGCAGAAATAGCGGGATGTGTCTGCCCTACATTGGACTGACACAGGATGGCGGTGATGCTGTTGATGATGAAGTGGAGAATAACGCGTTCTCTAATGTCATAGTTACACACAATATGGGCATGGTTTCCGAGGAGAATCTTCGCAGGTGGAAATTTTAAAAAAGGGGGTGGAGGACTATTTCTGCAGCTATGTGGAAGTAAGCACACCAACACGAAAAAAATAATCCATGAAAACACGATACGAAGTTCTGGTTTAAACGCCTGAGGTTCGCGTGTGTCAACTATATATGGAAGATCGTTCTAATACGCCTCGGAACGGGGTAAAAGAGGCAATATGTCATAAATTATACGCACGAGCGGGTGCTGTGTCTTGTATGTTGAACATCGTTCACACGCACCTGTATTAGTGCACTGGTGTTTGAAAAGCCGTTCCGACGAATTCCTGACGCCGTTTACAAAAAAGCGCGTCGCATTCACTGAATGATCCGCAGTGGCTTGTCCTGCGCTCTGCCTAACGGTTAGTGTAGAGCAGCGAAACAGAAAAACGAGTCACAGTACGCGAGTCGCGCTCAGTACAACGAGTCGCGCGCAGTGCAAGAGCACCATCAAACAACTGCTTCAATTTACCGGTTCCCAGAAATGCGTACGGTCGAAGGCTCGTACAATTTCACGATGCTTTTAATTTGGAGTGCTATACCAACCGACGTGAAAGAGGCGAATAATTTTTCTATGGCCTCGAAGTGCTTCATGTTCAACTCTTATGTTCAACTCTTAAGTCTTGCAATTGTATAAGTGGGTATTTCGTCTGTTGTTATTCCCTGGGTAAATGAACCATATATTTTGTTTAAGTATCTGTGTCCAACAGCGTTGCCTTTTGTCACTCTTGTAAGCGCTTGCGCAATTATGTAGGCCTGTCACACAATTGGTCCCATGACTAGCCAGTGAGGCTATGGGGCCAAACAAGCTATGGGGCCAAACAAGCATCTAAGCCGTTGTTAAACTTTGACTCCAAGCATTCGAAAGTAGTAAAAAACGGAATAGCCTTGTCCTCTTTAAAGTCAGCCCTATCGAAGTCGTGCGTGCACCGTTTGACCATTAGCTTTAATGCGCAGGTCGAGCGCCTCTTAGATGCAGGTTACCCTAGACTAGCCATAGCCACAGTAGCTGAGCGTCTTAAGAAGTCGATTTCGACCGGAACAAAAGCTGTAGCAGAGAGTAACATTAACAAGAAAAAGGTCGTGAGTATTCCGTATATCCACACAGTTTCGCACAGGCTTAAGAAAGTGGGAAGTAAATATGGGGTTAATGTTGTGTTTACGGCTCCCAATAAGTTAGGAAGGGTTTGTGCTGCAGAGCATAGAAGAAATGAGCAGATGGAAGGTAAGAAGCGAACGGATATCTGTCCTGTTAAGCACCTAGCCAAGAACAATTTCAGCGACTGTCGCATGGGTGTAGTTTATAAGATTCCTTTTAGCTGCGGACGTTTTTATGTAGGGCAAACTGCGCGTTGTATTAATCAAAGATTAATTGAACACAGAAGGTCGCTATCAGGTGGGACGCCGTCCAATCTATCCTTGCACTGCCAGGTCTGTAGCTGCATGCCCGAGTTAGACAAAACCGAGATCCTGTACAGGCATAAGAACGAAGATACGCGTTTATTGGTTGAGGCCTGGCATATCAGTATTAGTGGAAGTGCATGCGTGAGTCAACCGTCGATTAGCTTAAACAGAGAGGAGATAGAAAGCCTTATTTATTTATTTATTTTTACATACTGCAGCCTCAATGAGGCTATTGCAGGAGCGGGAAAAGAAGAAAACAACAACAACATCAAATCAACATTCATGAACAGGCTTCCAGAAATTCTTGAAGTGGTAGAGAACGAACACTTCCGGGCAGCAAATTCCAGGCTTCTATAGTTGAAGGGAAAAAGCTGTATTTGAACATGTCAGTGTGGGTGAAAAAAGTTGCAATGTTAAGGGCATGGTCACTCCTCGTGGACAAAGATCTGGAAAACTTCAGATATGATGCTAAGTGCCGAAGCGAGAAGAATTGATTAAATTGTGCAGAAATTTTAGGCATTCAACATGGCGACGCTTCGCAAGTGTAGTGAGACCTAGCTGTGGAAGGAAATTCGTTGGAGAAAAATCCCTGTCATATCTCTTGCATACAAAGCGCACAGCTCTTTTTTGAACGGATTCTAGTTTCTTGATATCACATTTCTTATGGGGGTTCCAAACCACAGTACCATATTCGAGAATGGGACGAATAAGAGTTTTGTAGGTAAGCAGTTTGGTTTCCTGAGGAGCAAGACGAAGCGTACGATGTAAATAACCTAAACTTTTAAGGGCTTTGTTGCAAGTGAGATCAATATGTTTAGACCATGATAAATTATGCGTCATAAGGATACCAAGGTACTTAAATTCGGACACCCTGCACAAACTGACATTGTTAAAACCGTAGTCAAAAGTCAACGGGCATGAACGTCTGGTAAATGACATAATGACCGTCTTGGAGAAGTTAATATTCATTTGCCATGATTTGGCCCAGCTACAAAACTGAGAAAATGAATTGTTAAGAATGGCATGATCCAGTGGAGATTTAACAGTATGATAGAGGACGCAGTCATCTGGGAAAAGGCGTATTTTCACAGAAGTGTGCAAGGGGAGGTCATTAATATAAAGCAGGAATAAGAGGGGTCCTAGCACAGAACCCTGAGGAACTCCTGATGAAACCGGCATCGAAGGCGAGTTAGTAGAGTTGAAGCGCACATATTGCGAGCGCTGCAAAAGAAAGTCGGATATCCAGCCAACCAATGATGCATTCTTTAGTATAACAAACAATTTGTGCAATAGTTTAGGGTGTGATACAGTGTCGAAAGCCTTGGCAAAATCAATGAATATCGTATCAACCTGGTCACCTATGTCTAAAGAGCTGCTGATGTCATGGACGAATTCTGTTAGTTGAGTAATGGTGCTAAGACCCCGTCTGAAACCGTGCTGGGAAGTGCTCAAAATTTTGTTTGTTTCAAGGAATTCCATGATGTGCTTGAAGATAATATGCTCTAGCATTTTACAAGAATGTGCTGTTAATGAGATGGGTCTATAATTGCTTAATAGTTGAACATTACCTGATTTAAATAAGGGGAGAATGGAAGCACGTTTCCACGAGGCAGGGAGTGTCGCTGACGAGAGAGATTTTCTAAAAATAATTGTGAGGTATCTGCTACACCAAAGAGCGTATCTAACTAGGAAAGCTGTCGGGATTCCGTCGGGACCACATGATTTCTTGGTATCTAAGTTTAAAATGAGATTGAGTACGCCCTCAAGTGACACTGACACATCGTCGATTCCAGGGTGAGATTCTGAATGAAAAGCAGGGGTGTCCGAGTTGTCAGTCGTAAAGACTGAGTGGAAGTAGGTGTTGAAGGCTGAAGCGATTATTTCTGGATCAGAAACTGCAACATTGTTAATTGTCAATCGCAAAGTTGTCTATCGCAAAGACCGGCACGTGTAACCGATTGACAGGTGGCGCTACCATTCCGAGCATGCGCAGATAAGCTGTGTGTCTTCTTTCTTTTTCGCCTCTGTGCTGTGCATCAGTTGTTAGTCGGCGTCCGTGTTGTTCACTGCTCTCCTTGTGTCCGTGTCCTGCACGCCTCTTCTTTTGATTATGGACTGTTACCAACTCGCTCTACTTTCTGTCCTTTTGAAGCTATGGCGAAGTTTTTTGTTACGTGGATTTCAACGTTTATTTTTAAAAATAAATTAGAAGAGAGACAATGACGTCGCTGCATACTAAGGACTAAATTCTCCACAGCATTCAAGTTAGAACAAAACAGAACCAATGTTTCTGTTTGCTTGCGCAGTTAAATATATAGGCAGACACGCGGAGACACCAATAGACACGCACCAATAATTTGTGCGTCTTCTCATTTCCCCAAACGAATATGACCGGCATGAGATAAGATATTTTCTTCTCGAAGGCAGTGACCCTCGAGCTCCTCGCCTTTTCGATTCCGATAGCGTCCATAATCTCCCCGTTATTCTGATTGTCGCGTTTTTCTAAAACGATGACTACTTATTCTCAAGATAACGCTTGTGGTTTGGCGCCAACTACTCCCTCCCCCTCCCCCCTCCCAACCTTTCTTCTTCCCTGGGTGCTCACCTAAGATAGGCACTAAAAGGGAAAGTCGAATGCTGAAATGACCACCAAGCGTTGGTGTGATGCGTTCTTATTGTATTTTTGTCTAGTTCGCTGAATGAAATTTCCTGGAACTTGTTGAATTCCTTGCCTCTTTTGAAACACGCCGTACTTATTATTTCTTTAGCGCTAAAATATAACGTGTCCTGTAAGAGTGAACTACATTTAACAGTGAACTCTTTTAAGGCACTTTTTTTTTCTTTCACTAGAGGTCTCCTCGCAAGAAAAAGGAAAAAAAAAAGATGCGCAGCTTGCACTAGTGGTTCAAGGCTGGAAGCGACAGCTGAGTGTAGCGTTCGGCCTAACTTCTTTAACCTAGAAACCGCGTGCTTTTGGCGTGAACATGTCGCGCGTCTACCTAGACGCGCGAATTTTGCGTGTTTTTCGCTGAAGCACGTCACGTGACTAGGTATTATGTGATTTTGCGTTGTTTTGGCGGGAGCCATGACACGTGACCACTTGGCTGTGAGCACGTCACGTGGGCAGGTGCAGCTGTGGCAGGTGCTGGGATGCCTTTCTTCTTCTGTCACTCTGTTTCGTCCTGCCTCTTTCTCTGCGTTTTCGTCACTGACACCGCATTAATTTTCCTTTTTTTTTTCAATCACGTAACTAGCTGTTACATGTTTGAGTCGATTTTACATGGCTTTAGCGGGAACGCGTCATGTAGGTGGTTTTTCATCACGAGACTAGCTGTTACGCGATGTTACGTGGTTTTGATCCCGTGACGAGCAGTTATGTGATTTTACGAGCTGTTACGTGGCCATGTAAACCAAATATCTAAGTGAGGCCAGGTGAAGCTGTGGCACGTGCTTCGATGTGTTTAGCTGTCTGTCTCTTTCTCTCTGTTTCTTTCTATCTGTCACAGTATACAAACGCAAACGCGGCTGCGGGGTTCGAACCCGCAACTTGGAGCGGTGCCTGAACCTTTCTGCGCGTCACACGATGCACTGCACAGTGACCGGGCCATATTTCTGGGAAAACATGCCGACGGTTTTTGGAATTTAACCTGCTTCGCTATTAGAAGTGTTACGTTCAATATTCTCATTAGCAGGCCTGTAATTTATTTAGAGCTCATACCGCCTTCTTCCATTACGGTAAGCGAAGTGAGCAAGAATGAGCGGGGAACCCACTATAGACACAAACAGGACACGTTAACTATTTTCAAACAAAGCGGTTCCATTTATTGCTTCATTTGAATATAAAGCGAAGATTCATGATGGCATTTATTAATGCGACCCATTTGTATGCGTACAGCTGGTTTACCTTCTCGCATTTTGTTTTTTAGCGTTTCGATTGATCAATGTGAGTTGTTATACCGCGTTCTTCCCGTTTCCTGTCTACCTAACAACCTTCCGCACTTTGCCTTGCTGCATGAAATGCATGCAGCCATCATCAAACACCGCAGTAGGTGTCATCATCCTGCTATTAACACATTATTTGTGGGCTAGGCTCATTTCCGCATTCAGCAGGTTTAGTGTCATCATTAAAGTTACCTTGGATCGCTTCTGGAATTCTGCATCTTTGCGAATAATGAATAATAAATAGTGAATAAGTAAAACAAAATGTTCAATTAGGTTGACATTTGCGGTTGCAGTCGAGTGAAGAACCACGGAAAGCTACGGCGATGGCGTGCCTATGTTCTCCATATAAACCACTTAAGCTTTTCCATTTTTCTGAAAGCGCGGTACAATTACATCGAGATTCTTTAAGGTGCAAAATTAAGAGCATAATGCGTCACAATTCATTTCAAAACATACATTACACAACAAGGTGCAAATCTTTGCGGTACCACACTTGCTTTCCTAAGCACCTGAAGCTTCAGTATTAGAACAGGTGGCCTCACACATGCGGAGTCGAAAGCTCAAACTCACCAGCCTTCTAGCTGAGAGAAAAGTAGCAGGCAAAGTGCACCGGCCCATTAATTACGATATTACGGATAGATAGCCTTCTATGAAAGAAGCCATAAAATTTAGTTGTAGTGCACTTATGATCACTCACTAAGACGTTTAAGTATATGAGATCGTTATTTTACATTGAGGCAAACTCACATGTTTTTTAACTGCACTCAACAGAAGAAAGGAAAAGAAATGCAAGGTCGGCAACTCGCCCGTCTTGGGAGAAATGGCCTAGGGCATTCGTGATACATGCTCGCTAGATTAGACACTTTCAATCCATGCCATCAACCATTTTCGTGGCCCTCTTGATATATTCCTTTGTTTTGAAAATCGCAGTGCTGGAAGGAACATCTGGAAACACGGAAACACGACCTTATCATAGTCGACCGTGCAGTCTACAGTCAGCAAATTATGTACGTGTTCTGTAGCTTGATTGTCCTTCTCGTTCTACGTGTTTTGTTCAGTTTTCGTTTCAAGACATGCCGTTAAAATAGAAATACACCAAAAATGGAAAGAATGTGTACTTGCTCATTAGACAAATGGCGCCTTCTGCTCTCATTCAGAACTAATCCGTCAACAAATATGCTTATTAATCCTTTTGTCAAAGGATAGTTCTGCATTTGAGAAGCATATTGAAAAACTTGTGGAAATATAACTCTCATATTGCTATGTATGACACGCTCTTATATGAGGAAGCCTCTGTCAAGTGCATTTCACATTAGGAACGTATTCTGCGTCAGCTGTCAGGCGATATAACAAATCTCTATATTTAGTCGTTGGACGTCTAATGCGTTGAGCTGCCCCACTGATTACTTTCTTATCGTTTGCTGCTACCCATAGCACCTCAGATCATTTTCGGGAGAGCTTGCAATCAAGGAGCTTTGATTACATTCGTGATTCCCAGAATTTCCGGAAACTGGTGACTAAAAGCAACGATGTGTCATTAGTTTCCAAACCACACATTTCTTTATCTAGTAATTCCTTATCTTCGTGTTAGCTGCAATCTGTCGACAGTAATCAGTGTCCTGCTGCTATCTGATTGTCGGGTTTGCATAAAACTCGCGGATTTTTCGGTGAAGTTTCAGAAGCCCCCTACAAGCAGTCGAGGCTCAAGCAATAGAGCGGCAGGCCAAACATCGACTCTTCCGGATTTAAAGGCGAGTGGAAAAACATCGACTTCAGAAATGAAAGTGGAACGACCGCCGATAGCTACTAAATAAATATTCACAACGAAATCAATAGGCGATCCTTCAGTAACAGCTGTTCTGTCAGTGACATGTAAGTTTAGAGTGCGCATGTTTATAATTTGCTTGGAACGGGAGTCACTTTCACTGCTACCAATTTCAGCACATCAAAGTGTAACGTCTTATGCCTCTAGCTTATTTTTGTTCAGAACTTTAGAAAAAAGCCGCAAGCAAGTACCCCAACTTCTGCTGCGGAAGCAAGGGGAGGGGATACAAAGGGAAAACTAAGTCAAATGATTTATTCACACATTGCAAGAAAATGTACGATATGTGATGAGCCTACACCATATAACTATACTGCACTATGTTCCCAGTTCCCACACCTAATTCCAGCACGAATATGTTCCTCATAAACGAAGGGCCTTTACAGTGTTTGGTATTTTATGCGGACTCGTTTTTTGCACTGTGGTTGTGCTTATTAACACTGCACAATAAAGTTTTGTGTCTTGTCAATAGAGAGTAAAAGCAGCGACTCCCACATTATTGCACATGTTAAATAGGAATGAATTTAGAAAATTAAAGTATACGTGCTTCGGTGTCAGACAATGCTTCCCATTGTAGGATGCTTGGACTAAGGCGTACGACCTCAGCAAATTGCTTGTCTTCGAGTGGGTTCCCTTCACGACGCGAAGGGTGCAATGACGCCGTGCTTTCTTTCGCGAAGCAGAAGACCTCTCGACTGTACAGCTTCCGTGGTGCTTCTTTAGTGCTTTAATGCCCTAGCTATATTTTATGTCGCTTTGTTTATATATTTATTTGTTGCATACTGCCGTCGTAATTGAGAGGCCATTGGAAGGAGTTGGAGTGCATATGTCTTTCATTTTAGTTCGATTCTTATGATTACGCGTCAACACTTCATTCATTATGCCAGTAAATTGCGTCCCGCCACGGTGGTCTAGTGGCTATAGTACTCAGCTGCTGATCCGAGGGTCGCGGGATCGAATCCCGGCTGCGGCGGCTGCATTTCGATGGGGGCGAAATGTTGAGGCCCGTGTGCTGTGCGATGTCAGTGCACGTTAAAGAACCCCAGGTGGTCGAAATTTCTGGAGCCCTCCACTACGGCGTCTCTCATAATCAGAGCTGGTTTTGGGACGTTAAACCCCAATAACAACGTGACAACAATGCCAGTAAATTGCAGGCAGTAGTTCTGGCGCTATGAACGGCAGATCTAAAGAACGCGTCCTCGTTATTTCTGTTCATTTGTATATCTAATCATGTATATCTATACGTATGCGTCTTCGTATACGTATACGTCTACGTATGAGTTGCCGCCCTGACGAAGACAAGCCCGCTTGTCGAAACGTTGGCTCCTGCGACATTCCCTGTTATCAATCGTATTTTGCGATTTGTTCATCGATTCAAGCATCCATCTTCCCCTGAGCTTCTCTTCTATACGTATGCGTGTACGTTATCACTTCAAAGCTACGGTAATGACAAACACTGCTGAAGTAGCACACGTCCTGTTGTAATGATCTTATGCCGCAAAACAAGAGACATTTAGAGTGCGCGGTACCTTTACAGGAAAGGGACATAAACTATAATGGTAATTCACCTGTCCGTCTCTCCCGAACACCCTGTTGCAAATGATGCGGCATGTCTCGCGTCGCTGTCTGTTTTACTGTCTCCTGGTTTTTACCGTTTCCGACATTTTAGCGGTTGCCTTCTAAGAGCGGAGCCATTGAAAACGAGCGTTCGCGTTACTTGCGAGCAGAAAATTATCGTACTCATGAAATATATGCGCACGCACTTCTTTGAAGTGCACGGCATTTGCGCGCGCACATTTTTCTCTTGCGCTCATGTCCTCAGCCCACTAGTGCATAAACGCGGATGCGCCTCATAGCATAGCATAGATTGCTAGTCATAGGGAAAGGGAATGGGAAATGCTAGCGGTGGTGAGCAGGAGGGGACAGATTAAAAAAGCGCAGCATAGCCTGGCGTAGTGTGTATAGCAAAGGGTGGGAAAAGGAAGGTGAGGGTGCAGGGGACTGGCGCGAGGGTGTCGACGGAAGGCAGGGGGAGGACTCCACAGCGTGACATGGCCTGCCAAGTGTGTATGAACATAGACACCGAACCCCAATCACCTAAAATAATGAGACATCTAATCACGGGACATGTTCCCGTCAAGACATGTAACAGATACTCACGTGACATCTTCCAGCCAATACTACGTAACAAATAATCACGTGAAAAATCATATAGTTGATCTTGCAGACGGCAAGGTAGGCGGCAGGCTCCACTCTTAGCGCAGTCTTTGGTCACTAGTGCAAGCTTTCCGCATATTCTTTTTATTGCGATTGCAATTGTATGGAAACTTGAACAGGGCTTTCGCATGCGCAAGTCACCTGCGTTAGACAGAGCACCCGGCAGTATGTAAGCACAACACGGAAAGGTTCACAGAGAAAAATCACCAGCGCATTCCGCAGGCATGGTACGACAAATCTATAAGCACTCACATGGTTAGAATATGCTCGCATCTTGCAAGCGTTGTATTGTTATCCAGCGATTTACGCCCTTGCCTCCGGCGGAGGGTGAAGGAGGGGGGGGGGGGGGCTCTGTTCGAAATCCAGCACGGGCAACAAAAGTTTTTGTCTTTCTTACCATCTTACTTTTTTCCTCGCTTGCGAAGAAAATCTGAGGTCTTCGCATAGTATGCGGGTTGAATCTCCCGGTATGCTTTGAACAGCCCGCTTGATCAAAGCGAGATTACGTGTCCTGCTGGCTCAGCCCATCTCGTTTCAGCGGACGCCTACAACTATTACGGGACATGTGAAGCAAATACAGCTTCGCTGCTGTATTAGAGTTAAATGTTCCAGGGTTACTTGTGCTGAAACTTGTATCCACAGGGTTATATCAATGGGACCCTCTGCTCCCAGTATCGACCATTGGTTGAGTCTGGCAACGGTAGCAAGGGCGCCTGCTGTGAAGGGATGGTGAAAGGCACGAAGCGCAACGGCTGAAAAGGCAAATAAATAATTGTACATCAACATATTTCTAAGGCAGAACTACAGCTTTGTCGGTCATACTATGAAGAACAAAGCGTTGAACAGAAGCTCCGCAGATGAAGGCTTGAATGAAGAGATCGTTGAAATCCGTGAAGAACAGGCAGTATCGGCCAGGGCCAACAGTTTCGACAAGTGGATATGTCGTCGTCATCAACTTCATAGCGGAAATTACAGAGAACGTGTGCCCTATGTGTGCTCTTCTGAAACGTCCTTTCTTGTCGAATGTTGGCTCTGCGACATTCATTTTTCTTCAGCTTTTTCAATGATCAAAGCGTAAATGAGGAATTAGATATAGAAGTAGCACATAGCACACAGTTCTGTGTAGTTTTCGCTTTGCTGTTGATGCCTATTAACCAACTACACCAGCAACAATTTCTGTTTGAACCCTTTTCCTTCAGCACCAAAAGCCAGCACTCTAGCAAGTACGCTACACGCATACGTCTCATAAGGCAGAATAGAACGCGCTAGTGCAGGCGAGTGCGTGCAGAAGCTGCACGCGCAAGCCAGCTTGTGTTCGTCTCCTTTCGTGTGTAGCTTGCCCTTCTGTTCTGAGCGCTAAATTGTCTCAGCCCGTTAAGCCATCTTGTCGAGAATCGAGTGACCCGCTTTCACCACGCCTACTGTGTGCTGTCAGTCTCATGTTATGCATAACCACCGCACAGAAATTTAGGAGCCATGAAGACACAATGCCATGAAGACACACAAACACAGACAAAATTATACCAGCCTACTCTAGCTCGCATGCCTTTTGGTGTGTGCGTGTGCCTGGCATTGTGGCGTTCGTGCTATTAAGTTTTTGCACACGTATTATCAACTAACCCAGCAACAAGATCCGCTGAAATACACAAACAATGTGCAAGACGTGCACCACCACTGACGGAGCTGTTGGTCATTCTTATTTACCTGCACATCGTCCATACCCGGGATTTCGACACTCCACGTATTGTCAACGCATCTGCCTCGCATTTACTGCTGATTGAACACTTCCCTCTGTTGCACGTTGCAATAGCCGGTTTTTGTGCCATTTTTCTTTCAACTTCAGGAATCATCATGAAGTCCATCAGCACTATCATTTTTGGTGCCATGTTGCTGTGCGCCGTTGTCATGACCGCCGGCCAAGTGCATCCTGCAGTCATCGTCGGCGGCGGATCGTACGGATGCAACTGCCCAGCACTGAACTGGATGGCTGCAAGGTGGGTGACCAGGTTTTCACGATGCCTCCTGCATTCACATTGCGTCATAGCAGTCTTGTGCACGATACTGAAAAAAAAAATAAGAAAACCCAAATTACAATTAGTATTACAGCCGCAAAAATGCAATAGAGAGCTCAACTCTGCAGTTCCACACTATGAAAACAGCTGCAACCGCGAAGCTGTTTTTTTGTCGTTAGTCGTGACGTAACCAGCAAGGGTCTCAAGTCATTAATGTCATGACGTATTAGTTATGTTAGTCGCACCAATGTTCACCACTAACTGATGGAATTTTTTGTCTATTTCTTTATTCGGCGACATTGAACGAATCCGCTGGTGGAAATTGCTCTAGAGCAATATACTCCCTACGTTGCCTTTCATGCAGCTTTTTATTACGGTACTACACAAGCACAGCAATACCATCCCACAAATAGCGCGGCTACCAGTAAATGACTGGCAAAAATAGGTATAATACCCATTTATAGCTGCACGTATTTACCTCAAATTGTTGTCAGAGTCGCACTACTGCGTCAAATTCCAATATGCTTATTTTCACGTGGTTTATTTCCCTCTAAAACCGCGTTTAATTATTTCGCTTTTTTCGTATACGTAACACGGTGCATGCTAAGATTGGGCTTATAATCAGGCGTATAAAACGGTGCACGTAGGCATTTGGAGTCTAGATGGTTTAAACAATTTTTTGAAGCCAGGATTTTTCAAGCTACAGTTTTTTTTATTGAAGTGGTGAATAGGAGAGGTTGGTGCCTTTAGTATGGTACCGGCTACTCCTTCTCGCTTAGCAATCTCAGAAAAATTTCGATAATGAAGTAAAAAGAACAGAAAGAAAGAAAGTTTCACAAGACATACACATTTGTCACACTGAAAAGGTCAGCGCTATATACACTTCGACAGTGCGTGGATTAGAGTTCCGTGCCGACTTTCACATTGGAAGCGTGTGCACATGCGATTACAATAGTTCATATGAACGTCTGTGCGAAACAAAACACACACAAGTAATTAGACATAATCTGACACATGTGAGAACAACAAAGAACACTGTTGAATACACAGGGGTTACATTATTGGTTGGGTCTTTGGAATCAAGCCAAAGTTAATATTTCCAGAGGATAATGCGATAAACGTGTCTGCAAGTTTCATCCGTTCGCAAGACTTAAAAAGGCGGGTAGCGAGCTTCAGCGACTACTAGTAACTCGAGGTAGCCTGCGGGACACCAAGACAAATCCTCAGCCCCTTTGCGAGTAAGCGTTGAAGACGTTCCTCAGAACTTTGTGATAAGCCATAGAGAATAGGCGCAGAATAAGCAATTTTGTGCTTTATAAGCGACACTTTTCCAACGTTACCCAACGTCTAGACCCTTGCTCAATGGGTGACTGTGTCGCCGTGGTTCGTCACTCATGGCTCTCCCTGGACTGTCCGTCCTTTCCCTCGCGACGCGAAGGCCGTGACCGTACAGAGATGGCACTGTTCCAAAGTACGAATAGTGTTTGCCGTGTTGTCCTGCGCGCACAGAATTAAGTGTTCTGCATACCCCAGGAATCATAAACTGGTTTTTGGCACTAATGCCCTCTCTGCATTTCATGGCCTTCGCGACGTGATGGAATAGAGGTACCGTCCAGGGAAAGCCACTAGTGGCGACACCTCGGCGAAACAGTCACCCCCTCACCAATGGTCTAAACGTCATTTAACCTCGGAAGACTGTCACTGGAGCCCTCTTAAGAAATTGCGAAACACGAACTCGCCGCATAAGCTATACTTAAGCACACTCCAAAAAAAGGCAGAGTCTCCCCGTCAAAGCACCCTTCGCCCCCTTTCAGCCATTGGTGCCGCTCTGTCAAAGTGACGTCGCGGTAGACCACCCCCGCGCTGCGCTCTGGTTGGCTCTTGAGGCTGCGCTCTTGAGCGCAGCGCTGAGCCGGTGTCCCGCGGTGCGTAGGCACCGCACGTCGTGAGATCGGCACCATTGCCTGGTGGGTGGTCTTTTGATGGGGAGATGCGATTTTTTCTTGACCTGTATCAGGCTTTACCAGTGGTCGTGTAGCTTCCTTTTTGTCCCTAAACCACCAAGAGGTCGAAATTTAGTTGCCGTGTTGCTTTTGTGCCGGTGTCCGCAACAAACCCGTAGTCGAAAGAATTTTTCAAAACGGTGCCGAAATAGCCGAGTTACACGCGTTTGATTATTAAAACACTGTGCTTGCTCGTTTCGCTCTCTCCTGCGACCCACCGGCCGCTTGCGGGTGCCACCGCCTCGCCGAGTGCTCCTCCGAATGTCACGTGACATACATCGCCGATGACGCGCATCCGGTTGACGATCCTCCGCGGGTTCCCACGTTCGCGCAAGTGTTTTGTTGGTGTAGCGCCAACGCTCTCGTTTAGCGCTATCCGTCGTGTTCTGACAGTCTCTGCAGCTTCTAGTCGGCTGTACCTCACTTGCACTTGCGTAGCGTAGCGCGTTTACGAATTCACACGCGAACACCTCACGAACGACACACGACGAGGAAAACAAACAGGCAGGGAGCGCGTGCATTTGCTAGCAGACTGACCGGAAATCGATGTTCTCATTCGACCAATCAGCGGAAATCGGACTCTTCTGACGTCACCGAGAACCACAATGTCGTCGTGGCTAACTATGGTACGCCGGAACTGGCCGGAGAGGCGCACAGGATTGTTTTTCGAGTTTGTGGCGCGGCCGCGGCGCGTAGCGCTGCCGCATTTGACATCCTTCATCGCGACGGCATTCTCAACTTGATGCGCGTGTTAACTTCAAATGTTCAAAAATATGTCAGTGGTGGATTTGGGGCCCTTTAAATAAGATAGGACTAAAAGATAATTTTGCTGGGGAGGAAAGAGCAACATAAAGTGAGCTGGCGTCTGTAACGTGCGCTTGTGGATTACTTAAATGTAAAATTTGCCTGCGACTGTGGTATGCAAATTCCTGCAATATTGTAAAATTGTCCTGCTCATTCTGTATTTCTGTTTCACATCCACTCGTGGTCCCCACGGCTGCAACTTCGTTGCACTTTGCAGACAATGTTGCACCACGGTGGGGACCTGCTGTCTCTTGGCTGGAATGGGCGTCGGACCTTTTGGCGGACATCTTGGTGGCGTTGGATATGGTGCCGGCTTGCCAGTTTTTCCCTATGGTCCTGTCGGACTGCGCGTGCGCCGGCCTTTGCTCCCTCACGCTGCACTGGCTCACGGAGGCCTGCAGTTCAACATTGGTGCTGGAATGGGATGATGTGAAGAGACTTCATTAAGCAATGAATGCCCTTGAATACCAGAAAACCATGCTGGTCTTACTTGTACACAGTTCGCTCATAGGCTGAGTAAAAGAGAACCGTTGGTAAGAAAAGTTCGTTGGCTGCACTTGATAGAACTCCACCTGACGCACGGCATATGCCATGAATGCGAGCGCTTCCCGCGTAATAATAACGTTCTTTTGTCTAATTTTATCGATTCTGAAGATTTGATGCGTGTTTTCAACGGTGGGCGTACACTGCAGACAAGCGAGTCTTCGTAAACGACCACCGACACAGTACGCAAATGGCAATCCAAGAAATTGTTATTTCGTTTTTTTTTTTTCGGTAGAGGTCAGAGGCAACGCTGAGAAATAGTATTATGTTTAGAAAGTGCTGTATTTATAGAATGAAGAACGTGTACGTTGTGGCATGTTTAGGCTCTCACTGAAGTATTCTCATCCTGTGCAAGAAATCCAGCTGAAATGATCTCGTCCATTAGTCGAACACTATATTGTTCCCACGACTCTTAGAGTATACAGAGCTGCACCACAACTCCATTACTGCGCCAGTGGACGACGACTGAAAGAGGAACATTAATTGTTATTTGGTTCATATAGATATGACATGTCCAGAAACCATACAATTGTTATGAGGGAGTCTTAAAGCCTTTGTGGTCGCGTTTCATCTCTGCAGTGACCGCTATTCCAAGGCACGAACAGCCCAGGAAAAGCATCCAATGTATTCTTTCACGAATGGTGTATGAACATCGGCTATTAACTCGTGTTAAGGTAAAGAAAAGCAACACGACTTTCTTCAATCGTTCGTTCTCGTATAGATTGAAGATTGCTTCAAGAAGAGCATACACGAACAAAAAAAAATCACCATATCGGTTAAGATTTTACGACGCTTGACAGGTGGATGTAATAAACAACGAGGGGTGCGGAAAGGGGGGGGGGGGATTTGCGCGCTTCTATTATTTATTTTGCTAACTACGTGGGCTATGTTCTACGTGCCTGACGACGTGCCACTCTCATTTTTACTGTCAGCATGCAACACCCCAAACTGGAAAAATCCAGAGCGTTCCACTATTACTAATTAAGGCCAACCAATGCACTCTAATCGTTCGATAACCATGCTATAACATTCCTTGTGCGTTTCTTACATCCCTACTGGTCCAACAGTAAATCGCAATTTGATTTTGCCTGAAGGCGGATAGTTTTAGAATTTTTGAACAAATATTGTGCACGTTAATGCACAATATTTGCATCGCATTATTGTGCACTCTCGTCTTGCCTATTCCTTTAACTAGACTTGTTAAAGCAAATGGTCATAGCAATATCTGACCTTTATGAGGCAAAAACTATATAGAAGAGATATGTGCAGTCCCATTTTTCACACGGAAAGAAATATTTCACATTGGTTTCCATCTGTTCTCGTAGCCGTCAGTGAATCTTCCCGAGCATGCGAGATTTGGCAGCCCACTGTTGTGCAACGGCTACAGGGAAACTGAACCACTTCCCAATACCTGGCTCTCTAATAAGAGCCCAGTCTTCCATCCGGACCCTCAGAGGGTGAGCGCCAGCTACTACGAGGCTAGATGTTACATATAATTCTGTTACATACGAGGACGAGGTTGTTCTCCGCCAGATGTTATAGTACTTCTCCTGCCTATGAAGACAAGGCTGTTCCCCAGAATAGACTGCCGCTCGCTTATGAGGTCCTTGTGGTTCCACTAAGCAATCGATGCTCCTGTTTAAAGGCAAAAAGAATGTCTCAGTGCATACTTAAGAAAACAGCACCGATAATTGGCCAGAAGTGAACTACAATGATTCGGGCACTATATTAACCGCCATTTTCAACTACTACAAAGACACCACTGTGATATCTAAATGGGCACTGCTAACGGTGAAGCAGACCGTCACCTCAGCACCACGCGTATTACGATGGGCGCTGTCATTCGGCATTACGCAGCATTTTATGGAGAACTCACAGTTGCGAAGGCCCAATTTCAACAGAGAATCTCTTTAGGTGCAAAATGCGCGCCGTCCGCTACGCAGGAGGCAAAATCCGGCACATTTTTGCCCTCGACCAAGTACTACGTTCTTGCCCTGAAGCCACTGCTACATGATAGTCACAGTGCAGAGGCAATTACAAAAATAGATACAGAAAAGAACGAAAAGAAGAAGAAATGTCCATTGGTACATGACAGTGATTTTGCGAAGGACAATATACCAAGAAAGAAAAGAAATGAAGGACACAAAGAGTGAAAACAAGAAACAAAGGTCTCGGGTTACGCGTAGGCATGGAGGAAGCGAAAACAACAAGGAAGCGTCACGTGACAATCCTGGAGCCTAGTCATTATTGAAAAAAATAATAAAATAGACGGATGCTGAGAATATCTACCTTGTCATGTTGTAGACAAACCGTCGAGCACCTATATTTTCCGCTTCGGAAAAGATACCAAGGAGCAGTATGACCTCGACGCGCGTCGTTTTTTTTCTTTTTTTTTCTTGCCTTGTGGACGCTTGGGGTGCTTCGCTTTCGCCCACGAGTGCATTTTTTTTATTTTGCGCATGTTTCCGCGTCGCGTGCACACGTTTATAACAAAAACTACCGCGAGGAAACACGGCTGGAACACCAGCACGCGCCGCGTAAAAGCGTAATAAATGAGGGGCGCTCGGCTTCGAAGGCGCGATCGGAGATCTTTGTTCGGAACTGAACGCGTTCGCTCGCTGCAACGTCACGAAGTGGAAACGTGGCTCTCGTTATGCGCCCTGCGATTTTGGCGCGACTGAGTGCGGCGCAGGATCCCAGGATTGATCACTGTTCTTTCTTTGAGAGGGAATTGCTTTACGGCAGGGTCACCCATAAAATATGCGAGAAGGGGAGGGAGAGATCAAACAAAGGGCAAGCGGTGAACACTCCAAAAACTGACGAAAGCGTTTTGTTTTCTTCTTTTGTTTTCTTCTACTACGAAATGAAATGTTTTTCGCCGTGAAATGAATAAGAATGCGTTATTGAAGCCAATAATGCTTCGTGAGCTAAAGCGCGTGACGTGCCGAGAAAACGCGGTAATGCTAGAACGTAGCTGCACCCCACTACTTTCGAGGTAAACATAACCACAACCAATGATATATGCAGTGAAAACCGTACGTAACCGCTCGTGTTCGCAAACAGCCATCTTCGATTTCGCCTGAGATAATCGTTGGGTAACGTTGGCTTCGCTGGTATCGTTGGGTATCATTGGGGATCGTTAGCACGCTCCCTCCCATATTTGTGTCTCTATCGGGGCAGTGGGCAAAAGTGGGCCCTCCATTGGTTTTGACCCGCTACCGGCTACCCTGGCCTCACTCCACTGCTATGTTATAGCCATAGCGATAGCACTGCACGATATTCATAGTGCACTCGAAGCCCTTGCAATTACGTCACCATTAACGATCAAAGCAATGCTTTGGTATACTTAGGTGTGCACCCCAATAGTACAACTCTTACCACTGGGGTGCCACCATGGACGAAAACGTGCCGTTGGCTTTGTATTTTCGGCCAGCGCCTCTACTCGCAGAATCGGAGTAGTCGGTGCCCGGGCGCGTAAGAAATTAACAGATTAAATAAAATTCAGCTGAGTTCCACGCAGCAACAGCTGTCGGAGCAGTGAAGTAGTGTGTTCTCATTTTTAATACTGACGTAAGCGGCAACGATGTCAAGGTCTAATCGCATTACGTATCATTTATGTTGGCCATGCCCCACTTCATCATTGTCTACTGACTCTGCGTCGTCCTTCATCATGAACGTCATTCTCTCCTTCTTTCCTTGCATTTCTGGCTATGGAAATGCAGCGGCGGCTGCGGGTACCGAACCTGCAACTTCGAGCTACACACTAAACAAAAATAACCAGGAACGGGAGTAAACAGCTTGTCCTCCAGCGCACTACCTTTTCTTGGTTTTTTTTACTACGTAACAGTCACGGTAAAAATTTACTCTCACGCTAACCGAGTTTTTGAACGTAGAAAGGGCAGTAATTATTTACCCCCCTGAAGGCTTTCAGCGACTTTACGCGGAGTAATTTTTTACTGCCTAAACAATGTTTTCTCGGCTTTTTTGGGGGGTTATTTTTAAAGCTCATTCGAGGTTTACTGTGGCTGGGTAAACACTAGGCTTACGCAAAATGCAGACATCACTCAATTTATTGAGCAGTAAACGGGGACTCACCCTTCGAACTTATAACATTGGAAGCACGTTTTCACTCGTTGAGAGCGCAACAAACACAGGCACAAGCGTGGGAGCAGAGATATTTGAAAGTGCGTTTTCACTTGGCCGCCGTCCACAAAGACCGGCGCTAGGACAGCCAGCATCGCTCGAACTCAGCACAAAACCACGCCGCACTGGTAACACTCGGGTTAGTTCGCCGTGTCGTTGTCGTACTGGTTGACGATGCGGTCAGTCAGGAACGTTTGCGACCGTAGTTTCCGTGCTTTCCCAGAACTCGGCGGTGCCTTCGAAACGACGGTCACTAGGCATAGCTACCGGAGATGTCACGGTATCACGTTGTGGTTCACGGAAGCCGGCGCACGCGTATCGGCGCGTGCGCCGATACACGTACGCGCTGATCACACTCACGCCGTACACACTCACTCCCCGAGACGTCGCGTCCCCTCTTCCGCGACCGACGCTTTTGACGAACAGTTGCTTGCAAACGCGTACCATGTGGCTAGGCCTAAATAGTCATTCGAGAGCTATCACGGCCTTCACCCCTGCGCCAAGGCAGTTTGGATTTTTTTACCACGTGACGTGGTACGTAGTTTTTGATCACGTGGCTTTAAACTCTAGACTGGGGTTTCTTTATCACGTGACACAAAACCCCCTGCGTAGTAAAATAGGGCAATAACGTCCTTTTACTACCTTTCTAACAGGTGGTAGTAAAACTATGTCATATGCTCATTTTACCTCAACGAAACGTAGTAATTTTGAAAACAAGGGAGTTTTTAAGGCTAATGAGCCGCAAAGACCCAAATATCGGGCAACTTTTGCTTACAGTGTACACCTTTTCTGCACCTTATCGCACACGGGCCATCGCAAGGTCGCTATCACGTATAGCAGTGGGCTCAGAGCTAGAGTGGATCGACCGTGGCCGCGAGCTGTCGGTCGAGGGTCTAGATAGGGCACAGCCTCGACTTTGTGCACCTACGCTGTTAAGAATTGTTAACAGGGCCCGAGATCAACTTGTAACCTTGCGACGATCAAAATCCTTTTTTACAGCACGCAACGCCTGCTACATTTTTTTTTCATTGCATGGTATTTGTCATAATGAAATAAAAAGTGCATAAATGAATCACAAACGGTGGTAGTATTTACGAGAGCGTATTGGTAGGCTTTGTATAAGACGCTAGCCCCCTATCACAGTAAACTAGCTGCTAGAGTAGTGGGGACCCCTAATTGTAGTCATTCCATCTTAATTCGTGCGCAAAATATATATTTAGATTTCATCGTTTTTTTTTCTTTTTGTTTGCTTTTCACCTTTTTCCGAACACCGTCCTACGTAGTCGGTTCAGCCACCTATACGTGTCCAAACGAATCTAAACTTGGCCATTGGCCCGGTGTGCGTACGTGAGCCATTCTAGGAGGTAAACAACATCAACACTAAAATGTAGCTTCTTTTATGATACCGCTGTTCCACGCACTATATGCTTTATGCTGGCTGTGTACTGCCACTTCGAAGTGGGCAAGGGAAGCAGCTGGAAGGCTCAAATTTGTCATAATTATTATATAACTGGCGTGGAAGAACACATACAGTAGAACGGCTGGCACTCGAAACACACTAGGCAGTCTCAGTTTTCATAAATACTGCGTTGATTTGAACATCCCTTTTAAAATTAATAGTTGTATGAAAAAAAAAAAATGCTGCCAGTTTACGTGAGGCGTGCGGCTTGTGTGCTCTGTGCTGATTTTCTTTTTTCTTTAGAGCCGTATCGGATTTTCGGCGTTTCGCTCTTGGGTAATGTTTCTTGTCTTCCACGATACGATATTCAGAAACTACAATTTATGAAGCACCAGAGGGTTGCGCGAGGATGTTTCCAAAGGCTTCGTGAAAGAAGATAACGAAGTTACTTGTGTCTGCGGGAGTCGCCATCATGGCGGCTGATGCCAAACAGGTAAGTGGCGAAATTCGGCTACCGTGAATAAATTAGACAGATGTTGAGACATTGACGTTTTGTCGCCTATTATTGCTGCAGTGTTTAGCGCTGCTGAGATATTTTGTGTAATAGTGCATAAGATTCGCGAACATTTGCTTCCGGAGAAGAATATTTTTGCAGAAAGATATCAGTTCACTAAGGCAGAGATGTGTTTAGTCAACTGATATCGCAGCTGTTATGCGATGCAACATCACTATAAGGAGCCTTATGTTTCACTGGCAGACAGACGCCCAGCAACGGAGCGAAAGCGTTAATAACCGTTCAGAATACAAAAAACAACAAAGAGGATGCACAAACTGCGTTGTCAAGCGGCTCGATGTGCGTCTCAAACGAAAGATGAAAGCAGCGACAGACGCTCCACAGAGCGGCGTAGGAAACAAAAGTTCTCATCTTGGACTGCGTCCTAATATGCTTTTCCGCAAAGTTAAAGTCATGACCCCCTTCTGATTCTAACACAGCCTCAATGAACCGAGAGGCGCTTTTGGCGCGAACATTCTGCTGCGTTGCAGTGTACTCGGTGATTACCTTATTTATGAACATGCTCACAGATTATTGCACTCTATGCAGATTATGAAAGACTCAAACTTTGGTGAGGACAGCCATGGCCGACGCGCTCCCAGTGGTGCAGCCCAGGAAGACCATGGAGCAGCACCAGCGGTCGGGACGGCCAGCCCATTTGCCCCCAGCAGCATCAACAGCTACATCGACTCCACAAGCGGAGTGCCGATTATGACACAGTCCTCTGTACCGCATACGATGGCCCAGGTCATGTCTCAGCCAGCTTCGAACGAACCGGGCATGTCCTCCATGGCGGCGGTGCTGTTGGCCTTGCAGATGGTCGGGCTTTCGCCAACGCAGCCGAATTCTCGGCCGGTCATCTGGATTCCCGTCGACATGCCGGAACCAACGACGACGCAAGTGGTACGACGCTCTGTCACTTAAGTGCACTGTGCATGTTGATCTAGCGCCAGTGCTGGTGAAAAGGGCGTACTTTCATTGTTTACATGACGTCTTCGGAAGTGACAAGTCTACTAGTAAAAACGTAATTGTAATAGCCATTTATGTGCCCAATAAGATCAAGTAAGGAAAAAGATGAAAGTGATGTTTGCATCTAGGTTACGCAAGCTTACCAAATTATTCATGATAAAAAGTGCAGCTTCATCTTGAAAGAGTTTCTTCCTTGTATTCCCTCTGCCCTCTCCCCACACACACAAAAAGAAAAAAATGAATAAGTGTACCTCTAAGACTATCGCAATTGGAAGCCGTAGAAGCTTGTTGTTTTTTTGTTGGGTTTAACGTCTCAAAACAAGCTCTGATTATGAGAGACGCCGTAGTGGAGGGCTCCGGAAATTTCGACCAACTGGGGTTCTTTAACGCGCACTGACATCGCACAGCACACGGGCCTCAATATTTCGCCTCCATCGAAATGCAGCCGCCGCAGCCGGGATTCGATCGGGCAACCCTCGGATCAGCAGCCGAGTACCATAGCCACTAGACCACCGTCGCGGTGCAAGCCGTAGAAGCTGTTGTTTTATTACAGTGTGTAGTAAGCGTTGACCATCTGGCTGCCCACATATTAGTCCTGCTTTTTTCATTGCAAGAATTATCTTACTGCAAGGCACCAAAAATACACCATAGGGCTAGAACCCGAAATGCGCCCGTTTTGAAACTTTCATTGACTACACCTGGATATATTGACAATAAAAACTGTGATTGCTGCGTGTGAATACATGAAACAGAAACTTAAATTCATGGCGCAATAATTAATCAAACAAAATTACTCTCCGCATGCTCCAGTTTTGGAACATTAGCAAGTAAATGTGTCATTTAACAGGAATGTAGCCGTCATATGTTGCTGCCAAAAGTTTTGTGTAGTATACACAAGGGCCTTTTCCTTCAACAGTTTAAACAGCACTGTATATTAATGCATTATATACAGGTCCCGCTCAGTGAAAGTAGCAATACTGTTTATAGCCAAATGGATGTAACAAACACGCCACATGTAAAATAAACGGGCTCATGTAATTTTTACGTTTTCGTGTAGTGTCAGCTGCAACTAGAAGTCGAGAATAACACAAAAAAAGCGCTCCTCAGAAGTGTAGTTCGTTGAAGAGCAAGTGAACTGCTTGGTGTACTTGATACCAAACACCAAACTGCATGTTGCGCGCAGCGTAGTAACATTTTTTTAACATTTTCACAAGAGTTTCCTCGATTTATCAGCACCGTTCTCTGACTATGCTGAAACAGACTTCCACGGCCCCAAGACTACCAGTGACGTGGTCGTAGTATCCAGCGTTAAAACAATCTGTCTTTTTCTGCAGTAGAACTCCAAATGTTTACGCTGTTTTAAGCTGTTTAAGAGCAGGGTGGAGGAAACAGCCCTGCTGAGTGTGTTAGTGGGAAATGAAATCAATTGGCAAATACGTACAAAAACCACAGAAAAAGACTTCTACATTTGAACCTCGACTTCGCCATGCACTGATTGCCTCCTACGTAAGATTTCGTGCGCTGTTACCTTAACCTGATCAGTAGTGATTCTCTATCCTGAAAGAACAGCTGAAGCAATCAGTGAGATTTTCGCTTTCTTTTCTTCTCTACAAAAGCAACAAATAAGGCGTGTTTTAGGTGCATTAGAACAAGCGCCGGAGTAATGGTCAATCACAGTGAATTTTTGGTTTGGTTTATTTTATTAAACGCAAAAGCTTTACAAAATTACCTTGGGTGTCACGACTAAAGACTGAGTAACTGCCTGACTTGGTCGTGCCGCACTGGCAGCAAAGCAGAAGGAAACCAGTGAACACAATAAGCAGGAACCACTTCAGCTCGTATCATTCTACACGGACTCCATGATCAAGCAGGACTGCGAGTAGATAGTATACAAGTATAAGCAGAGTTCTCATTCGAGTGGTAGCAACACATCAAAATGCTCGCTTTCAATCAAAATACTACAAGAAACACCTTGTTGTTGTTCTGTGGGGTTTAACGTCCCAAACCAGCTCTGATTATGAGAGACGCCGTAGTGGAGGTCTGCGGAAATTCCGACCACCTGGGGTTCTTTAACCTGACACTAACATCGCACAGCACAGGGGCCTCAATATTTCGCCTCCATCGAAATGCAGCCGCCGCGAAGAAACACCTTGGCTAGGGCATACTTATGATTTACGGAACAAATTTGATTACATTAAACAATGATACAATAATAAACAAAAGATAAAAAGCGCTAAACACCAATAATTACAAGATTAAAAAATCATAAAAACACCGTTGTCTTCAAATAGTAGCTTTTTAGTTAATTTATGTATGACAGACACGAACTGCGCGAAATAAACTAGGACAAAGAAGACACACGTACAAGCGCAGACTAGCAACTGGATATTTATTGAAGATTTATCCTGTACTTTATATATGCGTTATTTCTTCAATAAATCGTCAGTTCCTAGTCTGCGCTTGTGCGTGTGTCTTCCTTGTCCCAATTTATTTCGCGCAGTTCGTCGCTGTCATGGATTACCAACTCGCCCAGCGTTCAATCTTCTAAATTTGTGCATCTTGTGTTTTGTGTGTAGCACTCTACTTCACTTTGTAAGCGCTCGAAATGCCGAACGCCCTGCCACGGTGGTCTAGTGGCTACGACTCGGCTGCTGATCCGAGAGTCGAGGGATCGAATCCCGGCTGCGGCGGCTGCATTTCGATGGAGGCGAAATGTTGAGGCCCGTGTACTGTGCGATGTCAGCGCACGTTAAAGAACCCCAGGTGGTCAAAATTTCCGGAGCCCTCCACTACGGCGTCTCTCATATTCATGGCTGGTTTGGGACGTAAAACCCCAGAAATCAATCAATGCAGAAGCTTTACTTCTCGTTTATTGAGGGCTGTGTTTCTATCGAGTAGACAAATACGAGATTGTAGCCATAGTCACGGGGATGTTGCTAAAACACGGCACACATACGTCACAGGTGGCTCACAGGTTGTTAGTGGCTTGCAGCACTGTAGGCAGCTTACGGGTAAATGGAGGGAACTAGTACTGAGGAAGGATAGGTGAAATAAAATAATTGGGAACTAAGGTGGAATATGATGGATAAATTCACCTGGCATATCGGAATGAATCATTAGGAGTTAAGAGTAGAAAAAAAACCCTGGCCCAACAATCTGGATTGAGGTGGATTATTACACGTTATCCAGGATTAACATAGCTTGCCCTAGGATAAAGAAGTCGATGGGCATTCCAAAGAAACTTAAGAATGGTTATGACCGTACAAATTACAATAATGGTGGATTAAAGTAGCTTATTGATTTTATCAAAGTCAGTTGAGCGTGATAATGGGGCAGCTTGGGCGAGTCGGTCATGAAAAATCGGCATGGCGCACAGCGCAGAAAAATAAAAACAGATCGAGGACAGAGACAAGAGGACACAACACAGGCGCTGACGTCAACAGTGCTTTATTGGCGATATTGCCAATAAAGCCGTGGCAACAATGCGTTGGGCAAACGGGTAGATGCATAAAAGAACGCTTAAAAGGGAATTTTCATAATATGAACACAGCTGTTCAGGGGCACCTAGGCATTCATTGCAGGGATTGAGGCTGTAAGCCTGATTTCCAAAAGACCACTATTGTAACAAAGCATCACGCGCAACTCACCCGAGCAGCGGATAAGATAGAGCAGCTAGGTAACCTCTGCATCAGGGTGCCATCCATTGCCCTCACCAAAAAGGAAACCGATTATCTGTCTGAGATGTGATGGGGCACATGATGTGAACCAGATTGTTCTGTTCATGAGCTGGCAATTTCTGTTGCATATATTTCTGGCGGTGTCGCCAATAAGGCTAAGTTGAAGTTAGCGCCTGTGTTGTGTCCTTTTGTCTCTGTCCTCTTTTTCTGCGCTGTGCGCCATGCCAATTTTAGTTGAGCGCTGGTCAAAGATGGATAAATTGGAATGGCGCTGAAAGCAGGTTACCAAGAGAGTTGCGTACAACGCAGTGTATGGTTTTCGCTTTCGTTCTTCTTTGCTCAAGAATATGTGCCTGCCAAAATTTGGCTTTGTTCTGGCGCTCTTCGCGGCTAGCGACTTTCAGACTGTTGTACGTTACTTTGGCGCTGGCGGTATGGTGACCACGATATATTCCTTTTCAGCAGGAGGGTGAATCACCAGAAATAACGGGCCAAAGAGATTGCAATCAGCTGACCTCTGCACTTGAGGACTCTCAAAATGGGGCAAAATTTCCTGGCAGAGACAAAATGGCCATGAAGAAAAGTGAGTCCGCTACTGCTGCATCTTTTGACAGATGATAGGTAAGCGTATTGATGAAGTGGCAAACGTAGACAAGAATGCTAAAAGTCGTTCCGCACTGTGCCTAACGGGCTGAGTTTGTCAACTAAGTGGCCTGTGCGAATTCTCCGAGTTACGTGCATCGTAATGTGCTTGACGAAGGCGTGATGTCTGTAACTGGGTGAACACCGCAAGCCCCGCATCGAAGCCCAAAGTCCTCCCATGGGGTGAGCGACGCCCTTCATTCTAAACCTTTCAATAGGTTGTCCGAACCGATATGTAGGAATGTAAACCTTTTCATCTCCACCTGCACGCGTTGAAGATTATCTACTCGCAGTTAGGAATACCAGGATAGATATAAAACTAATCGGGTCCGAACAAGCATGACTGCGCTTACTTAGGATGAGTCACAGAAATGCATGACGCAATTGATTCGCCGGCTAGGAAGCCCTTAAATACCCGCATTAATTAGCGGCCAAGTCTAAACACTCCTCAATACATTATTCTAGTCCTGTTACATTTTCTTTTTTTAGCGTCTGTATTGTTTTAGACATAGTCGTAATATTGTTCTCTTTATTGTTTGAATTCCAAGTCACATGTCGTGTCCCGCAACCGCACACGCACACACACACACACACACACACACACACACACACACATATATATATATATATATATATATATATATATATATATATATATATATATATATATATATATATATATATATAAAGGTCATTTTATGGTACCAAATATGCCAACGATTGCCGCTATTGACACGCCACGTGACCTTACCAACGGAGAGTGTATTAGAGAGACTTAGTATGGCGGAAAATCTTCGTGTTAGCGTTCGCGAGTCACGCACGCTAAATTTTTGCGGAGTGCTGTTCGATAGCATTCCATAGCTCTATAGTATAACGCGAGATGACGACGCGCCGCAAAAACACAAACCTTCGCTGCGCCATCTAAATGCGGAAATAGTGAAAGTGTCAAGCCGCTCTAACTCGTAGGCGTTTCGGCCGTTGTTAGTAACTAAAAACAACGCAAGCGCAAAAGAATTAATAAAGAAAGACATTGTGCAATAAGAATTACATAAATGTTGCCGTAGTCTCACATGTCAGAGTTTCGCTTTCGCTGTCCATGTGTAAATGTGGTAAAAATAGAATACACAACGAAAAGATCGTTGTCTTACCATCGGTTGTCTATTAGCGAAGTAAGAATACTCGAAGTGAAAACCAGAAACACGATTTATTTTAAATCAGCTAGTCCCACAATGATGCAAGACGACATGATAGATGCGAAACGGGCAGCCGTCACTTGTAGGGACCCGCCATGTTCTTCGCGCTAAACAAACTTAGCGAGCGCTTTGCGTCTCCGGTAAATTCGGAAAATAGCGAGCGATCGCTAAACGCAAAGCTGGACTAGCGTGCGTACGCATGTGCAGTCTGACCCCGATAAATGTTAACGTTTAGCGGGACGCAACTCAAAACTTAAGCTGCACTAAAACCATATATTATTTCAGCGCGAATAGACGAAGTAGGCACACGAAAGAAGTGACAGGCGCTGACCGTAAACGCATTATTGAAGGCAAATGGCATATACGAGCGCGCACATCGTCGAAAACACAAACAATTGCGGCTGCCAGGCGAAAAGGAAAAAAAAAAAAAAAAGAGACTTAAGGAGGTACCAATGTTTTGTGAAAACGACCTTTCAAGGATACGTCAGAACGACTTATTAAGACTCCCGCCCTGACTGCTAAAACTGGTGCTCTAAATAGCAAGTTACCAGGAGTTAACGATGCCAGAACTTGTTTGATATCAATCCTCCGCTAAGATGCTAAGCTATTCGCAAAAATCGCCTATCGGGGTAAACGGACAAGGAATGAGCTACGCGCTACGAGCATAACACACGATGAGTTCTGCTTCTCTCTAAATTACAAGGCCGCAGCACTTTCGTGGTATATAGGAAACCACATTCAACATATTACGATGTAGGTTGAACGCCGACAGACGAACACAGAATTTAGGCACACTTTTCCCGTTTCTTACTTCACGCCCCCCCCCCCTCCCCCATTCCCCCCAGCTATCGCCCTCCTTTCGCCCTCGCTATCTCTATCTCCCTCAGACAGCCACTTTGCCGCGGCAGAGAACAGAAGGATAACGACACAATCTGGACAAGCTGCACGTGATGACGCGACAAACACGCCGTAAACTCCCGCGGCGCAGGCGAGACAATCAGGCATGCCTTTCTTGTATTCGAAATCAGCAAAAATGCTGCATTGCGGACATTTTGAAATTAATCGCGTCACAATTGACGAGAGGGCACAGCAGTAATCTGTTCTCAAACACCTCGGCGACCCGACAACCCAGACGACTCGGCCACGGTTTTGTAGTAGACCAAGGGGTCCCGAGTTCGAATCCTTAAGCGTATAAGAAGTTTTTTTTTTTTTTTTTTTTTTTTTTTTTTTTTTTTTTTTTTTTTTTTAGCACTTCTGCCTTTTACCCTTTGATCCTTTATGGTCTCTCTACGCTCCTGAGGTATCTTATTTGTACCGACTACTTCTCTTTAATAATCATACCCTGTCCTGATTAACCCACTCACTGCAACACCTCTGAAAGTCTCCTCCCCCCGGGGAGCCTTTGGACAAAAGATGCATATGGGCGCCCACCATCACCGTGCTTCATCTACGCAACTCACTTGAGCACCAGAACAGGAACTGGCCCCCCTGGTGCAACACCATGGCCAACACCTCCCAAGTTACCGGACCAACCAAACCCTGGACCTACGACGACGACATCAACAGAGCTTCCAGCCACGGATGCGACCACACGGGTATTGGAACAAAAGACTCAAAGAGCCTCTGGACTCGGACAGGCCGTCATTGGAAATTAAACGTAGCGACTCTTAACACGCGAACCCTTTCAAGCGAAGCCAGATTAGCTGAACTACTAGAAGAATTAAGGGGTATTAATTGGGATATCATTGGCCTTAGCGAGGTTAGGAAACCAGGAGAAGGGTACTTATCGCTTAATGAGGGACACGTTCTTTGCTACAGAGGACTACCAGAGAAGCGCGAATACGGCGTGGGGTTCCTTATACACAAAGACATAGCAGGCAACATCGAAGAATTCTATAGCATCAACGAAAGAGTAGCAGGGCTTGTGATAAAATTAAATAGGAGATACAAACTAAAGCTAGTACAAAGTTACGCACCAACGACCAACCACAGTGACGAGGCTGTAGAACAGTTCTACGAGGATGTAGAAACGGCAATGAACAAGGTACAGACCCAATATACGATTGTTATGGGGGACTTCAACGCGAAAATAGGAAAGAAACTAAAAGGAGAACATGCCGTCGGTAATTACGGAGAAGGAGATAGGAATAGCAGAGGGGACATGCTAGTAGAATTCGCCGAAAGAAACCACCTCCGTGTAACGAATACTTTCTTCAAGAAACGTAGGAACAGGAAATGGACGTGGAAAAGCCCCAACGGAGAAACGAAAAACGAAATAGATTTCATAATGTGCACTGATCTAGGTATAGTACAAGACACAGAAGTGGTTAATAAGATTAGAATTAGTGACCACAGACTAATAAGGGCGAAGATATCCCTCAATCTAAAGCGAACAAGGACAAAGTTAATCACACGGAAACAGGCCAACCTCGATACCGTCAGGGCGAAAAGAGAAGAATTTAGCATTGCACTTAAGAACAAGTATGAGGCTCTAGGAGAGGAAAATAATGAGGATATAGAGAAGATGAACGAAGACATTACTAATCTGATCACCGAAACAGCAATCGAAGTAGGGGGCAAAGCACCAAGACATGTTGTGAGTAAACTCTCGGAGTCTACTAAAAATCTAATCAAGCAACGCCAACAGATGAGAATAACTAACTCAAGAGACAAGATAGAATACGCCGAGCTATCTAAGCTCATCAGTAAAAGTAGAGTCAGGGACGTACGTAACCATAACGTGAAAGAAATAGAAGCAGCCGTCAGAAAAGGAGTCAGCATCAAAACAACCAAAAGGAAGCTTTGTGCGGGAAAGAACATAATGCATGCAGTGAAAGATAAGCAGGGCAACATCGTTACTAACTTTAGTGGCATAACCAAAGTGGCCGAGGATTTCTATTCCGAACTATACAGCTCAAATAGGAGTCTCCCCACCAAGAGTGTATTAAATGCCGAGCAGGACTACGAAATCCCATGCGTCACTGCGGACGAAGTTAGGAAAGCAATACAGGGCATGTCCCGCGGAAAAGCGGCTGGAGATGACGGCATAACTACCGACTTGATCAAAGATGGCGGAGACTTCCTTATTGGAAAGCTCGCGACACTATACACTCAATGCCTCAAAACTTCAAATGTACCCGAAAGCTGGAAAAACGCAAATATTCTATTATTACATAAGAAGGGAGATGTTAAAGACTTGAGGAACTACAGGCCGATTAGTCTACTCTCAGCACTTTACAAAATATTCACAAAGGTTATCTCAAACAGAATAAGGGCCACACTTGAATTTAATCAACCGAGAGAGCAAGCAGGGTTCAGAAAAGGATACTCTACCATGGACCACCTGCATGCGGTCAATCAAGTAATCGAGAAATCCGCTGAATACAACAAACCCCTCTATATGGCTTTCATAGATTACGAAAAGGCTTTCGACTCGGTAGAGATACCAGCAGTTCTGGAGGCACTACGTCGTCAAGGAATATGTGATAGCTATATAAACACAATAGCCAACATCTATAAAGATTCTACAGCCACCCTGCTCCTCCATAAGAAAAGCAGAAAAATCCCAATACAGAAAGGTGTCAGACAGGGAGATACAATTTCTCCCATGCTATTTACTGCATGTTTGGAAGAAATCTTCAAAAGGTTAGACTGGGAAGAGACAGGGCTCAGGATTAACGGCGAATATCTGAGTAACCTGCGATTTGCAGATGACATAGTACTCTTTAGCAATGATGGCGACGAATTGCAAAAGATGATTGAAGACTTAAGCCGAGAAAGCGCTAAGGTAGGATTAAGGATGAACATGCAGAAAACAAAGATAATGGTAAGTGGCACGGCGAAAAAACGTCTGTTCAAGGTCGAAACCCATACATTAGAAGTCGTAGAAGAATATCTGTACCTAGGACAGCTACTTACTGGAGAACCCACCCATATAAAAGAAATCCACCGTAGAATAAACATGGGATGGCGCGCATATGGCAGACATTCACAACTCATGAACGGAAACCTACCACTATCACTCAAACGGAAACTATATAACTACTGCATCCTGCCAGTACTGACTTACGGATCAGAAACCTGGAGAATTACAAAGAAGCTAGAGAGGAAGTTAAGAACCGCGCAGCGGGCGATGGAACGGAAAATGATAGGCGTTACACTAAGGGATAGGAAGACAGCCGAGTGGGTCAGAGAACAAACGGGGGTCGCCGACATAATGAACGATATTAAGAAGAAAAAATGGACATGGGCAGGCCACGTGATGAGAAGGCTAGATAACCGATGGACAGTTAGAACGACGGAATGGATACCAAGAGAGGGTAAGCGCAGCCGTGGGCGGCAGAGAGTAAGATGGGGGGACGAAATCAAGAAATTCGCAGGCATCAAATGGAATCAGCTCGCGCAGGACAGGCAAGGATGGCGAGGATTGGGAGAGGCCTTCGTCCTGCAGTGGACATAAAATTGGCTGATGATGATGATGATGATGATGAATACAACGGTACAACTTGGTACAGGTACAAATGCTTACAGGGCGCAAATTGAACAAACAAAAGAGAGGGACACACAGACACACACAAAGCGCCACTACCAACTGATTTATTCAGGACAGAAGAAAGGGGTGTCTATTTATACTAAAGCACATGCGCAACACAGGGCAATGATACTACAAAGCAAGTATGCCAATCATTTCAAATGCATGCGGAACAGATGCATCTCAGCATCAAACAACGATATGGAGGTATCACTTACGCACTTATCTCCTTTCATTTTTATGAAGTGAGCTTCCAAAAGTTCTCTAGCCGTTTTATTAGTGCTCCTACCAAGTATGGCGACGCGCCTAAAATGGTCTGTGTGTCCCTCTCTTTTGTTTGTTCAATTTGCGCCCTGTAAGCATTTGCACTTTATAATGAACCAACTAGCCCAAGAAGCAGTTTTATTAAGCTATATTGGTACAGGTATTTTTTTATATTTGTTTTTGTTGTGACTAGGCCTCTAGCAAGAAAAAAAGTACTTGTGGGATATTCACATGCTACAGCTGACAGACGCCCCAAAAAATACGCAGCACAGAAAGAAAGTTGCCGCTACATTCATCGCAAAATGTAGCTATGCAGAACAGCTGGTGCAAAAACAAAGCGGGACCGGGGTTGCTCCAGCTAGTAGACGCATCATAGAGTTAGAGCAAGAAGTAACCATAAACATACATTCCAGATGGAAACATGCACATGTGCAGTTGCCTCAGCCAGTAAGCATAACACAATGTCTATGGCACGCGAGTTGAACGCAACAAACAAGCGTGACCGTACAGGTGGCGACGAGCAACTGTGCAGTTGCAGCAATAACAATATCATGCGCCCGAACCGCAAAAGCTAACATTGTAGAGCCGCAGCAACAAGCATCCCTACGATACAGTTGGCGAATAAAAAAAGCCGGAAAATACAGGTACCACAAGTAACGATGCCCCATAGTCGGCGCGCAAAGGAAGCACGTCACATCTTCAATATTTTTGGCTGTTGGGCGCCCCATGTCGGCTACACCGGCTATAGATGGCTGCTGTCGGCTGTTTCCTAAATCCTGAATAATTTTGTACGCCTCGGGCTAAATATTAGATAAGAACAAGTCCTTTTTGATATGTAGTTGATATTGTAGGGCATCGTTTGGTTAATTTCAGATAGTGCTAGATAAACAAAGATTTGTTTCGGGTAGTGCTGGCTGAATGATGGCTAATGTAGGCTGCCGTAGGGAATTGTTCATGAACAATCGCTTTCCTAACTGCTAGTGGTGATGAGATTGGCTTCACGTTCAACTTCCAAGAAGAGAGCTTCCGGTACATTTTTTTTAGTGGATAGGTCTAAATGTGATCTGTAAATTAGCTTATGTTAGGAAAAAACATCGCCATGCGTAGTCGTTTTGCTTTAAGCGCTACCGGCCGGAGTTTTTCCAAATTGAAGCACACACACCACGCGCAGAGACTTTAAAGAACCATCTTTCAGCAGACAGCTACACATACGGGGCGTTATTAAAAGAAGGTTTGCTTTTTAGAAGGCCTCATTAATACGAAAGTGTCTTATGCCGGGGTCCACCAAGAAATCAGCGACGCACTTCCGTAACGGATTTCGATGTCCGAGAAAATGAACGCACATTTACAATGAAAAAGTACCAACCTCTCAGCCTCGAACCCACCTTCACCCGCGATGCGTCGATAGGAGGTGCATGCTCACCGATACACCACCGCAACATTAGTCATATAGGGAACAGATGGGCCTTATAGCTTCACTACAGCGCTTTACAAGTTGCATCTAACCGCCGTCCGATTAAAGCAAGGGCGTTTATCAAGCACACTCACTCTTAAATTGATATCGCCTCCCTTCTACTGCCCTCTTGGTGTGCTTAAGTTCGCTGCTGTAGCACCACCTTCTAGGAACAATAGAGGGAATCAGGTTGTCGTGCTAATGCGCGCCGGCAGTAAGCGCTTAGGTAGTCTTCGCGCTTCGATCGCCGTGGAATTTAGGGGCGTGGCGACGTCGCGAAGGCGCATTCCTCAGTCAAAGTACGACCACGGCCGCTGCAAAAGTTGTCTTGTGTGGCGAGGTCTGTTGAGTTGCGATGGCCACTACTTCAGGAACGCAAAGACGGATGTCCACAAGCAAATAATACGTTTTCGTTGCAGTGGGCTGTGTTTTCTCAAAACGATCCGCTGACAACCCATTCGGTTTCGCTTGCAAGGCGTCACCGTTTTCGGACGCTCCTGGTTTATGGCAGGTTTGCTCAGGGCTCTGGCGCGTTGAGTTCAGTGTCTCCTCTCCGCGGCATGGGAGTCGTTCGAGAACTTTCCCTCGTGTACAACTGTCCAGGTTCTCTGTGCCGTGTCGAGGTGTCTCTGATTTCTATATGTAACGTGTTCACATGTCCACAGTACCCAACGAGTCACGCGTCCGTCGATTCGCCAGATTGCCCGTTACGCTGTCACAGCTTCGCGAAGAGCAGTTTCACTTTTGTGCTATACCGATTCCTATGCCAGAGGGATCAACCACTTTTTTTTTTATATGCGAAGTAACACACAAGCATTATTAATATGATATGTCTCGTGAGTTTTCTTGTAACCATCATCGTGAAAATACGAAGGCACCAGGGCATCGAACTGGCAACACGCTGTTGATGCGATTAAAGAAAACACAACAGGGTTCGTAAATGATAACTCAGTGTTTAATATATGGAGTTTTTGCATTGTGTCAGTCTCTTCTAAGTTCTAAGCACCTAAACCATTTAAAGTCGTAGAACTTGGCGTATCATGCACAATATATATTGAACATTACAGTATTTTATGAGAGTCTTCGTATTCTACCAATTTTGTGCTCGCAAAGAAAATAGCCCGAGTACACGAGCTGTGAGTGTTGCCGTTAACAGCACGCCACAAACATGTAATAAAATCAACATTAGAATGGCAACTCCAATTTAGAAATCTGCTGATTCATGCCGCAACATTTCTCCATCAGATATGTACAATATACGACATCCCGGGACGGCTCCACGTCTGCTTAGCTCTGTAATCGAGTTTCTGGATATAGGCATTGAATTATGGTGTGTTTTCGAAGGCAAAAATGTGCGTGGAGCGGATGTGCGTGGGATCGAGCTTTACTAAGGGGTTATCGAAGGCGTCTTCTGGAAAGCTAAATGACCTTGGTGCAATTGTAGCTTTTTGCGGAAATAGGTGGGCTTTAGACTTTTTTGGTGCACTAGCAGTTGTTCAAAAGCCTAGTGAGAGCAAAGGGTTATGAAAAGAAAGCAGATCCTCAAAAAAGGTACTCACAGAGATGCACATACACGGCTCTTCACTATACATTTTAATAAAAAGGGGAGGAAGGCGCGGGGGCGCGTGTTGCCAGACTACTCCTCCTCGCCCGATGAGAACGGTTTATAGTGTCCCATATAGTTTTGCACATGTTCCCTTAAGCAGGTGGTGCATGAGGGAACTTGAGAGAACATGAGGGAACTGGAGAGAACTGGTATAGGACAAACATGCCGTTGTGCTAATCGGAGATTGTTGGTGCACAAAAAGTGTTGATGGGGACTTCGTTTCCTAATCGTTCTTTGCACTGTCGAAATACTAGATTTATGTTCAAGTTATTTGAATTCACAGTATTCTACAACCACAAGAATGAAGAAACGTGTCTAATGGACAAAATTTGGCGTATAATGAATTGTGGGAACGCTTGTGCGAGTTAGCCTTCTGTTACCTCGTTAAGGGAGGAGATGAAGCGCCTAAATGTCAAAAGATATCTCTTAGATGGACGCGCAGGCGATTGGCAGTTGTATCTGTCATTTCTGGGCGTGCGCGGACAAGTTTTCGGTGCAGTTTCTGTTTTCCCACACAGCTCACGTTCGCTTGATAGTCGGCGTTCGTGCTGTCTACTTGGCTTCTCTTGTGTCCGTGCAGGTACGCCTTAGCTCATTTGGTTATGAATCCACACCAACTAGCTCAGCTTTCTTTCTGATCACTCACGTTTTCCGTGCAAATTGATACTGCTTTTCGAAATGAAGAATGGCCATGCTTGTAAGGGATTACCGAAATTTTCTTAGCTTCCTGGCTACTTTGCACCTCTTTCTCAGCGGATTTGATTTTCTACAACAGCCTTTCGCTTGCAGTCAGAAGAATCGAGTTAGGGTATCAAACAAAGTGGGAGGCGTGTGTCCGGCTGTAAACAAATTGTACAAAGACAGGCCTAATAGTGTCAATAATGAATGTTCCAAGCGTTCTGATCACCGGGTTGTTCAGTGCAAAAGAAATGTAGTGTATAAGATTCCGTTTAAATGTGGCAAGTGTTATGTAGTCCAAACTAGAAGAGAAGCTCAGGGGAAGATGGATGCTTGAATCGATGAACAAATCGCAAGGTACGATTTAAAACAGGGAATGTCGCGGGAGCCAACGTTTCGACAAGCGGACTTGTCTTCGTCAGGGCGGCAACTGCCTTCTCCAGCGTGCGTTTATGTACGCCTTTGCACACTCTCCCCCGTCCTCAGAAAGAGAGGAGGAGAAGAGCAGCACGTGCGAACACACACACACAAAAAAAGAGAAAAAAAAAGAAAAAAAGAAAAAAAAAGGGGGGGGGGTTGGGTGCAGGGGTATTTGGGTGACAGGTGTTAGCGTGACTAATATAAATGGCAAGAGCGAAAGTTTCTAGAGAATCCGCTCTTTGTACATATCTTGCAAATACATTGTGTGCACAGGGCTAGAAAGCAGGGTGGAAAAAAAGGAAACACACGCTCGGAACAGAAGTTACTCCTATGTCATGTGTCCCCCCCTCCACTCTGTACCACCTGCCCCGCACCAACAATGCATTTCAGGGAAAGCTTGGGGCTAAAAAAATAACTACACTGTTTAACGTCCTTGTTCTCCTGGAACTGGATGGGGGCTCAGCACCTGAAAGTAGACTTTCTGGGAGAAACATTGTTAGCTTGTGCATACCTCAACCTTTTGTCGTCTTTGTTAACACTCTACCATATCTAATGGACTCAAGAGTTCCCTTTGAAAGGTTTATGCCTGTAGGTTGGAGTGTATTAAACCTGTATATGAGATACGATTCCCTGTATTTTCTGTCCCTCGGCGAGCGGAAGTTTCCTTGGAGTATGTAGAGTTTCAGTTCATCGAAATTATGACCTGTCATATTAAAATGCTGCGCCACTGCCTTCGGCAGGTTATTCGCGGTGTCCGCGCGGTGCCCGTTTAATCTAACATTAATTGGTTGACCAGTTTCGCCGACGTACTGCTTGTGACAGAGTGAACATTCCAACATGTAAATAACGTTCGAACTAGTGCAAGTGAAACTTGATTTTACATGATGGACATAGTCACTTCCCGTGCTTTTAACTTTAAGATCATTTTGAATATGCTTGCAGGTCTTACATCTGGGACGGGAGCAAGTTATTACGCAGGCGGTGCGCTGAGGGATCACTTTGGCATGTACTAGCAGGTCCTTAAAGTTTCTATTACGGCGGTAGGTGACTCTTGGTATTTCCGGAAACGCTTTTCTAAGGCTATCGTTGCTTGTTAGTATTGGATAGTATTTCCGAAGAATATTATTTATGTTTGGAAGCGCATTGGAGTATTTCGTTATGAATGCTAGCGGCTGGTTGGCCTGCGCTTTAGGGGCTCTTTTTTCTAGTGCTGGTGTCCTATCTAGTTTAAGCGCGTCATTGTATGCCTTGTTGAGAGCGTCGTGCGGGTGATTTCGTTCAGCTAAGGTTGCTTTTAAATTGCTTAAGTGGTGAACGTAATCCGCGTTGTTGCTACAAATCCTTCTTATGCGCCTTGCCTGTCCTATAAATATGCCCTGTTTGCAGTGTCGCGGGTGATGGCTACTATAATCTAGATATTGCTGGCTATCCGTTGGCTTTCTGTAAAGTGTCGTCTTTAGTTTCCCTTTTTCGATGGATACTGTCGTGTCGAGAAAATCAATTTTACTAGAAGAGTGTTGCATGGAAAACTTAATGCTTGGATGAAAGTTGTTAAAATGCTCAAAAAATGTGCTTAGTGCACTTACACCATGTTCCCAAATAATAAAGATATCGTCTATGTAACGGAGGTAGGTGCGAGGTTTTAGCTGCGACAATTCCAAAAGCTGTGCTTCTAGTTGCCCCATGAAGATATTGGCGTAGGTCGGCGCGAAAGGAGTTCCCATGCTGGTGCCAAAAATTTGCAGGTAGTTGGTCGAGTCAAATTCAAAGTAATTAAGTGTAAGTACTAATTTTAGTAACGTGATGTAAACTTCAGCGGCGTGTGCACGTTTGCTACTCTGTATTGCTTTCGAGAGCGCTTCGATTCCTTCTGTGATAGGTATATTCGTGTATAGGGAAGTGACATCTAGCGTTACCAAAATGGCCTGATCTGAAAGTGTTTGTGTTTCGTTAATAGACTCTATAATCCGCAGAAAGTGAGGCGTATCCTGAATAAAGGAGGGAAGGTTGGGCGGTATGTCAGATAGATGGTGATTAAGAAACTTCGATAATGGCTCTGTCGGGGTGTTGTTGTTAGACACTATGGGTCTTCCCGGTATTTCAGCAGTAAGTAGTTCCTCTGTGCTAACCTTATGGATCTTAGGAAGGAGGTAGAAACGGCCTGCTTGTTTGTTATCAGGCATTAGGAACCGGTACTCGGATTGTGTGATTAATTCGCTGGCTAAAAGATCTGTTATCGTACGCCGTATCCTGTTGCTGTATTCTACAGTTGGGTCGGAATCTAATTTTCGGTAATGTGCATTGTTAGAGAGCTGCTTGACTAACTGGTAAAGAAATAGAAGAACTAGCCGAATTTGTCGAAAGGAAAGAAACCAAGATAATAGCTATGCAAAAGCGCAAAAGCACCCACGCGACGAAGTGCGTCCAAAATAATTCTATAAGCGCAATAGAAACAGTATGTCCCTCGGTGCAGCGCCGAGAACTCACTAACAAGGTAGTAGATATATCACAGAGCCTAAGTGCAGTTGAAATAGGTCTTCTAGAACGCGGTTTAACATTCTGCCCGACAAATAATGCGGTTAACGAATTCGAGCTACACAAAGACATAACAGAGTTTTCAAGGCGTCTGCGGATCAGAGAATTCTTTTTTGATAAAGTAGAGGCAGGAACCACAAATACTGACGCGCTCCGACCGCGAAGCACGTGGACACCAGATTCTGAGTAATGCCAAGAGCTAGATCAGTACATAAAGCTAGTCACAAGAGACATCCTGAATACAACAAGACAGAGTCGCAAACCAAAGAACCTATCCCGCGAAGAACACGATTCCCTAAAACAACTCGCGGACAGAAACGACATCATAATAAAACCAGCAGACAAGGGCGGTAGTATAGTAATATGGCCGATAGAAAAGTACAAGAACGAGGCAATCAAGCAGCTCTCTAACAATGCACATTACCGAAAATTAGATTCCGACCCAACTGTAGAATACAGCAACAGGATACGGCGTACGATAACAGATCTTTTAGCCAGCGAATTAATCACACAATCCGAGTACCGGTTCCTAATGCCTGATAACAAACAAGCAGGCCGTTTCTACCTCCTTCCTAAGATCCATAAGGTTAGCACAGAGGAACTACTTACTGCTGAAATACCGGGAAGACCCATAGTGTCACCCCGACAACACCCCGACAGAGCCATTATCGAAGTTTCTTAATCACCATCTATCTGACATACCGCCCAACCTTCCCTCCTTTATTCAGGATACGCCTCACTTTCTGCGGATTATAGAGTCTATTAACGAAACACAAACACTTTCAGATCAGGCCATTTTGGTAACGCTAGATGTCACTTCCCTATACACGAATATACCTATCACAGAAGGAATCAAAGCGCTCTCGAAAGCAATACAGAGTAGCAAACGTGCACACGCCGCTGAAGTTTACATCACGTTACTAAAATTAGTACTTACACTTAATTACTTTGAATTTGACTCGACCAACTACCTGCAAATTTTTGGCACCAGCATGGGAACTCCTTTCGCGCCGACCTACGCCAATATCTTCATGGGGCAACTAGAAGCACAGCTTTTGGAATTGTCGCAGCTAAAACCTCGCACCTACCTCCGTTACATAGACGATATCTTTATTATTTGGGAACATGGTGTAAGTGCACTAAGCACATTTTTTGAGCATTTTAACAACTTTCATCCAAGCATTAAGTTTTCCATGCAACACTCTTCTAGTAAAATTGATTTTCTCGACACGACAGTATCCATCGAAAAAGGGAAACTAAAGACGACACTTTACAGAAAGCCAACGGATAGCCAGCAATATCTAGATTATAGTAGCCATCACCCGCGACACTGCAAACAGGGCATATTTATAGGACAGGCAAGGCGCATAAGAAGGATTTGTAGCAACAACGCGGATTACGTTCACCACTTAAGCAATTTAAAAGCAACCTTAGCTGAACGAAATCACCCGCACGACGCTCTCAACAAGGCATACAATGACGCGCTTAAACTAGATAGGACACCAGCACTAGAAAAAAGAGCCCCTAAAGCGCAGGCCAACCAGCCGCTAGCATTCATAACGAAATACTCCAATGCGCTTCCAAACATAAATAATATTCTTCGGAAATACTATCCAATACTAACAAGCAACGATAGCCTTAGAAAAGCGTTTCCGGAAATACCAAGAGTCACCTACCGCCGTAATAGAAACTTTAAGGACCTGCTAGTACATGCCAAAGTGAATCCCTCAGCGCACCGCCTGCGTAATAACTTGCTCCCGTCCCAGATGTAAGACCTGCAAGCATATTCAAAATGATCTTAAAGTTAAAAGCACGGGAAGTGACTATGTCCATCATGTAAAATCAAGTTTCACTTGCACTAGTTCGAACGTTATTTACATGTTGGAATGTTCACTCTGTCACAAGCAGTACGTCGGCGAAACTGGTCAACCAATTAATGTTAGATTAAACGGGCACCGCGCGGACACCGCGAATAACCTGCCGAAGGCAGTGGCGCAGCATTTTAATATGACAGGTCATAATTTCGATGAACTGAAACTCTACATACTCCAAGGAAACTTCCGCTCGCCGAGGGACAGAAAATACAGGGAATCGTATCTCATATACAGGTTTAATACACTCCAACCTACAGGCATAAACCTTTCAAAGGGAACTCTTGAGTCCATTAGATATGGTAGAGTGTTAACAAAGACGACAAAAGGTTGAGGTATGCACAAGCTAACAATGTTTCTCCCAGAAAGTCTACTTTCAGGTGCTGAGCCCCCATCCAGTTCCAGGAGAACAAGGACGTTAAACAGTGTAGTTATTTTTTTAGCCCCAAGCTTTCCCTGAAATGCATTGTTGGTGCGGGGCAGGTGGTACAGAGTGGAGGGGGGGACACATGACATAGGAGTAACTTCTGTTCCGAGCGTGTGTTCCTTTTTCCACCCTGCTGTCTAGCCCTGTGCACACAATGTATTTGCAAGATATGTACAAAGAGCGGATTCTCTGGAAGCTTTCGCTCTTGCCATTTATATTAGTCACGCTAACACCTGTCACCCAAATACCCCGGCACCCAACCCCCCCCCCCCCTTTTTTTTTCTTTTTTTCTTTTTTTTCTCTTTTTTTGTGTGTGTGTGTTCGCACGTGCTGCTCTTCTCCTCCTCCCTTTCTGAGGACGGGGGAGAGTGTGCAAAGGCGTACATAAACGCACGCTGGAAAAGGCAGTTGCCGCCCTGACGAAGACAAGTCCACTTGTCGAAACGTTGGCTCCCGCGACATTCCCTGTTTTAAATCGTACCTTGCGATTTGTTCATCGAAGTGTTATGTAGGGCAGACTGGCCGATGCGTGAACGTGAGGTTAAAAGAGCACTTGGCAAATTTGAAGGGAAGGCAGCTAACACATTTGGCATTACACTGTGCGCGTCGTTCATTGAATGTGTGTAGTCCTTTGTGTAATCAAACTGATATTTTGTATGTTCACCCTAATCAGACAACAAGAGAGATTGTGGAAGCTTGGCATATATCTAGACTTCAAGACACATGTGTCAGTCATCCATCAGTAGAGCTGAATGACAAGGAAATTGACCTGATGAACAAGATGTGATAACGCAAACGGTTTTTTTAAAGGTTTTATTATTCTGTATGTAAATGATTACAAGATGCCGTTGTGCTCATGTGCAGTAATCATGAGGTGCGTGTCGAGAGTATATATATATGTGGATGCTTTTCGAATAAACGTCAGTTGATAGTCTGCGCTAGTGCTTGTGCACTTGTTTGTTGTGGCTTCGTGTTATGTGCCCAAAAGTATCATTATGCAGCCAAACCAATTAGTCCGCCTTTCCGTTTTAATGAAGTAAGCCCAAGCATTACAAATGCAGATTAAAACACGACGAAGTCCCATTAAACAGGGACAACTCGAAGAGTCCCGTCGACATGTGGCTTGCCAAATATGGACGGTTGTTCCGTGGAGCAGCGTCGTAGAACTTCTTATGTCTTTATTCACCGTGCCACGCTGACGATGGACTGCTTTCTTAACTGCTAACAGCTCTTCGTTGAACCCTTCTAAAATTACCTTCCGCTGGATTTATAGAAAATTCAGCGCATATCACCTGATTTCAGCACGCGCGGAGATAAGAGAAATCTCCATTAAATACGCTGCTCCTGTCCGGACAATTTGAGTGATTTCTGGGGTTTAATATCCCAAAACCATGACCTTACTATGAGAAACGTCGGAGTGGAGGACTCCGGAAATTTCGACCACCTGGGGTTCTTTAACCTGCACCGACATCGCACAGTGCACGGGCCTAGAAATTTCGCCATCATGAAAACGCAGCCGCTGCGGCCGGGATTCGATCCCGCTATCCTCGGGTCAGCAGCCGAGTACCATAGCCACTAGACCACCGTGGCGGGACCTACTATCGAGAGGGATGGAGGCGCGCTCCTCGATGCCGTAGTATTCGATGACGTTGGCGCTATATTGTGGCATTTTGTGTAAAGTGAAGCTGTTTCGCCTATACGAAGAAAACATGTCTGTTCACAAAAGTCTCTCCATGTGTTGACTACTTATGTAGTTCCACGAAAAGTACAATGGCGCACGCAGTCTTCTTTTCCATTAATAGGATGCGCCTTTCACAATCCATCAGTCTACCTATTCGCAAGGAGGTTCCGTTAAGCTTCCGGAGTGGAAGTCCCTGCCGCCGAGGGACAAGTGAAGCCAGTGGCGACCACATACAAGAGAAAAAAGTAGGCGGGCCCGCCATAGGCAATAATGTAATAAAGGGGGCGCTCGACTGGCTTTGCACTCTCACGATTCAGGCATAAACCAATATCAGATTTATGTCAATTACCCATGGTGTTTTCTAGTTGAGAAAAAAAATTTCCCACGTCCGTGCTCAGCCCCAGCCCTTGAGGCAAGAAAAGAACCGAGCTCACTATGAGGTCCTACGCAAATCGGACTTCCTGGATTACTCGTCTTTTAGCGGAAGCAGAAATTAGCTTTTTGTGAAGCGATATAGAGCAAATATGCACTACTGTGCGACTGCCAGCTGGTGTAATGTACATTTGTGCATCCCCCCCCCCCTTTTCTTGCACCGAACGTGCACCGAACGGTGGCACGTATACACATTCGAGTACAGCATCTGCTTTATGCATGTTGCCCTCGTGGTAATTATCTTTTTTTCGTATTCCAGGTATGTTCTTTCAAATTGGTTCGTTGCTCTTACTGTTTGAGAAGCCACTGAATAGCCGTGGCTAACAAGATTGTTGGGCGTGTTCGGAAAACTCACGAAATTGTAAGCTTTGCAATATTATACATGAGACGCTTTATGTCGCTTACTTTTGACTGCAAAGGCGCATATAAGAGATTTCTTACACGGGAACTGCGCCGAAAAGCGCATGAAGACAGAGGTCATGGCTGTTCGACGTCAATAGAGAGGTGTGTGGCCTCTCTTGTTTTCCATCCATCCCTCCGAACAGCATATGTTCTCAGTCAGAAGGCTGCACACAGCCGTCATTTCTATGTTCTCTTAAAAAGAAAAACGAGTGGCACGAAGAATCGCTCCACACGTGTGTGCTGCATATGAGAGATAATGAGAGAAATAGTTACACGTGAATTGATATTCCGCACGTCTTCTTAATCGAGTTTGACGCATATAAAAGCAACGCACAAGTGACCACCGCTTTCTGAAACACGAAGCTGTTTTAAGAAAACGTACCGCAGTGTTTAAACATTGCTTGACAGCGCCGCGCTGTCTGCGCACTCCACCGCCTCAGTGGTCGTCTGCTGCAGTTATCTTGAGCAAGATGGCGGCGACGGCTTCACTTTCGGCGCGCCGCTTCTACTCCAGAAAAGTAACGTATAGCCTCCTTAAGCTAACGCATGGAAGCACTCTAAACAACCCCCCCCCCCCCCCCCTGCTTTATCTCCGTTTCTTGTTTATTTTTTTCGCACATACCTCCCTTGTACTGATTTTCTACTGAGGGCGGAAGGTAGATTACAAGCTTATCGGAACGAACGCTTGGTAAATCAGTTGTCATCCCCACGAAGACAAATCAACTTGCCGCAACGTTTGTTGTAGCCACATTTCTTCATGTAATCATTGCTTCATATTTCTTCATCTAATCATTATTTAATGCGTACCTGTTATGCCCCAGTGGCACATTTATTTTGGCAGAGAATCGGCGCGTGCACAGTGTAAAACGCACAGTGAACATTTATTAGTGCTGGACATGCCTCAAGGAACAAACGTGGCCACACGCCATTTGAGTCATGAGGATACGCCTGGACAAACGCCCGCACATTTCCAGAAAACATTAACAGCCTTGGGAGTTCACGATTTACAGGAAGGGTGTCACGATGGTTGCTGGCAAGAGATGGAAGCTCGAGTGGGCGCTTGAAAAAGCAGAAGAGACCATAGTGATTGATGTTCCCGCGATAGGAATCATGCACCATGTCGCTAAGGTTCTTTTCGGACAAAGCGCCGAGCTATTTCTGTCGCGCTCACCAGCCCACAGTTTTATCTGGATGATTACGCCGAAATAAGAGTTACAACTTTTGCGCCGTCCACATCTTCATCGCAGGCCTGAAATTTTCACAACACCTGGCAAACTCATGGCACACTTATGAGCGGCACGCGAATGTGCCGAAATTTGAAACCGTGCGCTCTCGAAGGAAGGCGGCATTGTGGATATGTTGCTAGCCGGCTGGTATAAGCAATCCAAATTGTTGTGTGCCATTTCTTAGCACAAAAAACAACACAAACCACGGTGAAGTGAGCGCTTAAAGGTGAGAACGGAAAAGATGACAGCGCGGTCGCAGTAGTTGTCTTCGGTCCGAGGGTCGCGGGATCGAACCCGGCCGCGGCGGCTGCATTTCGATGGAGGCGAAATGTTGAGGCCCGTGTGCTGTGCGATGTCACTGTACGTTAAAAAACCCGAGGTGGTCTAAATTTCCGGGGTCCTCCACTACGGCGTCCCTCATAATCGCAGCTGGTTTTGGAACGTAAAACCCCACAAATCAATCAGTATCTGTCTTGGGAAGGAGCTGGTGACGTAGACGTTGAATAATAATTTCCTCCAGGCCTTATTTACTTTGCTTGGTCATCGTAAACATCAAACAAATATATGCACTCGAGCTGTGGACGAGGGTGAAAAAGGAGTCGTTGTGTGACGTTTTCACGTGCTATAATTTCTTAGTTTTGTGAAAAAGTAGACCGCATGATCGTGGCAGAAGCGAATAGCCCCGATTAAAAGTAGCGACAGCGTAGGCCCAGCCTGTCGCAGCAGCAACTACGTTCAGCTCGAGCACCAGCTGGCATTTTTTTTTTTGAAGAAGAAGAAGAAGAAGATCTTTATTAACAGTAAGCATGTTTTACAGCTCACTGCAGGAGCTGTAAAACTGTTCACTGCAGGAGCTGTTCCTGCAGGAGCTGCAGGAGCTCACTGCAGGAGCTGTTCTTTAGCCACAGAATCTTCTAGGGCCCGCTTCTTCAATAATCTTCCCTCCTAGCTAAACGCAATGCCGCTCATATGGCATAAGTCGTCATGAAAACATGGGATTTGTGACAGGGTTTTGTATATATAGGCGATTTTCACGTGGTCCCCGCCATGTTGCCTAGCGGGCGTCGTTGTGTGCGATCTGGCAACCTCCTGGCGTGCGCGAACGCTTGTGTTTGCATGGCCGGTATACAGGCAGCTGTAGTTCCGGTCCGTCTTCCTATTCCAATGTGCTCAATTTTGTTTAAATTGAAGATGTCTATGTATAGCAAAGGGATCTGTCAGGCGTCCTGAATATGTTTAGGAATTTCGCAGTCAGTGGTGTTAACATACGGCGCCGCGAACAGGTCCCAAAGTACCGATACCCTATGTTGAAGGCACCGTCGCTCTTTTTGGAAAAAGCACAAATCTTGGAAGCTTTCTTGCTGAGCGAGGGCACGCTTATTAGTGCTTCTTTTCTTGAGATGTAGTTCTTCGGCTTTCGCGCTTTCTTTACGCTTTCGCATCGACCGCGCTCATCCGGTGGTGAGTGGGTGCGCTACGGTTAGCTCTGGTTTCGTTTCTCGAATGGTTTCTCTTTGTCTCTCTCCAATTGACACCTATCTTGTTCCGGCTATATCGTGGAGTGGCCACTTCTTACTCTGGTCGCTCTTTTGTTACTCACTCGTTCACGCCTGTTGAAAGGCGGGGGCTGACACGTGCACAAATGATGATCCTGGTGCGCCTTCGAGTTTTGTGTGGGCGCGCCTGAATCGCAATGTTTTATTGGCTGTCGGTGGCGATAAGGCGATAGCTGGAGTTCCTCCTTCCGGTGAGGAAGACACTTTACCCGATGTTACGTGGCTCTCGCACCTCGTTCGGAGGTTTTGTAGCATTATTGTACCTTCGTGCACGAGGTGTAATGTTTCACTGAATTCTGAATATAGTGCGGGTCTAGTCCGGGAAGGTAAGCTGCAAATTGAGTTACAAAAACACAAGGCGCTTCATGTTTTGTTTACGTCGACGGGCATTAAATACGATATAATATTGTTGCGCAACATGGTGGACACGCTTCTCTACCGCACGTAAAACAGTTTTTGATTAGGCAGTAACAAAATATTGCACAGCACGCAGAGCGACCAAAACAGGCATTTTTTTTTAATTTTCATTGCATCATGTCGCCGTGCTGCGACACATCCAACTCACGGATATTGTAACCAGACAAGGGTGCACTACGTCGTTTACACACTGTCCTCCTGGCATTTTCTGCTTCCGACTTACAGGACCAGTGCAGATCGAGATGATTATGTGTGTCATGTCCGTTATTCCTGCTGACAAATGAAGGATTTCTCGTCCGTGTCAACGCCGCTGTACAAACCGCACTGCAACGATCTATACCTCGAGACACGAGTACAATCGACGCTCGCCGATGTACGCATCGAGTTAGATATAAGAACAATACAGGGGAACGAGAACGATATGCGTGGTTAGCTTACCCATGTATCAAGTATACAGCAGATTGGGCAAACTGGCGCATTATACTTTGAGAACGCTGCAGCGCAGCTCAGATTGAGCCAGAAGGAAAGAGATGATGCAAAGAAGGAAATGACATGCAACGAAGTCAGCGCTACCTTGTTGCCTGTGATATTCTTCCTTGCATAATCTCTTTCCTTCTTGCTCAATCTCATCTGCGCGACAGCGTTCTTACCCGTGTGTGTCCACGAGTGGCGCTGAAACGTTTAGCACTTTCCCGGACAGAACTGTACGCGAGCGCTTACACTGTTCTTTTCCTCTATCCGGCCATACCCGATTGCCATCTGAGTGCACGGAGAGGGGGTTGTTTTAGAAATTCCGCGGCACCTGCAGAAAGCAGCAGAAACTTAACGACAAAAAAATTACACAATCTCCCCGAAAGGGACCATGGGGTGATGCGGAGCATCGCTGGGAGTTTCAACGGTGCATTTAACGGCGGTGCTTACAGGTTTGCGGTGGTTTCGGTGTTACCTTTGCGGTGAACCTTGCGGTGAACCTTGCGTGTTATTACGTTGTTAACTTGGTTCGTTACCACGCATCGCGGGACCGTTGTCAGAGTTTGGGTTGATGCTGATGCGTACTTGCGTCAACCCGCTCGCTGACGGAACTGCTACTTCCATCACACAACACCACCAACTTCTTTCATCGGAGAAGCAGGAAATACTACTGAAGCGAAGCGAAGCGCGCTCTCTACCAGCTTTATTTATTGCAGCAGCTGTTGGAAAGAGGGAAGGGAAAGGAGAGTCGCGCATGCGTAGTGTGAGTGCGTACGGACGCCGCGCGCGCGCGCTCTCTACCCGCTTTATTTATTGCAGCAGCTGTTGGAGAGAGGGAAGGGAGACGAGAGTCGCGCATGCGTAGTGTGAGTGCGGACGCCGGTTGACGAGTGACATACCCGCGAGCAAGAGATGCTTCGCATCTAAAACAAGAACAAGAGAGTCCACTGCCGTAAACACTGCCCATCTAATACTTCCTGCAACAACTGTTTCATTTTGCTGTTGTTCTTATTGTAAAGAAATGAGCACAGTGTTCTTCTGTTATCCTTCTGCTAGCCGATATCACAATAGAAGAGACGAAAATCTGATGAATGACCTACAAGACGCATAAATTCTTCGACAACGCCGCTCATACGAGCATCAGCACGCGCACTCGAAGCCGTCTCGCACATACCAGGAGAGCAGGAAGGCGCGTGGGCGCGTGTTGCCAGACTACTCCTCCTTGCCCGATGAGAACGGTTTACAGTGTCCCATATAGTTTTGCACATGTTCCCTTAAGCAGGTGGTGCATGAAGGAACTTGAGAGAGCTGGTGTAGGACAAACATGCCCTTGTGCTAATCGGAGATTGTTGGTGCACAAAAAGTGTTGATGGGGACTTCGTTTCCTAATCGTTCTTTGCACTGTCGAGATACTATGTTTATGCTGAGGTTATTGGAATTCACAGTGTTCTACAGACACAAGAATGAAGAAACGTGTCTCATGGACAAAATTTCGCATATAAAGAATTGTGGGAACGCTTGTGCTAGTTAGCCGTCTGTTACCTCGTTAAGGGAGGAGATGAAGCGCCTAAATGTCAAAAGATATCTCTTAGATGGACGCGCAGGCGATTGGCAGTTGTATCTGTCATTTCTGAGCGTGCGCGGACAAGTTTTCGGCGCAGTTTCTGATTTCCCATATTGCTCACGTTCGCTTGATAGTCGGCGTTCGTGCTGTCTACTTGGCTTCTCTTGTGTCCGTGCAGGTACGCCTTAGCTCATTTGGTTATGAATCCACACCAACTAGCTAAGCCTTCTTTCTGATCACTCACGTTTTTCGTGCAAATTGATACCGCTTTTCGGAATGAAGAATGGCGATTGGCACTGAGGAGGTTGGGGATAATCAATGAGATAGCGCTGCGATGTTCATATTGTGTGTTGTGGCGACGAAATCGAGCACTGATTTAATAATTAGGTGAGAACATTTGTTTCAATGGGCGGCGTAAATTGAGGTTTGGCGCCTGAAGCAGGAACGCACGGACTGAGTCAGGGTACCCACAGCCTAGTGAAGCGATGAGATACGTGATGACCTGGCTTTCCGTTAGTGCTGTGGCATCCAAATGAAGAACATGTCTTCTATCTGAAGTGATTTTCATATAATTTAAAATGCGCTGCGAAATTTTTGTTCATTTCTATAAAGCGAAAAGCCTGCTTCCGTCCGAGACAATGCGAAGACGAAGTGTAGCACAGTCAGCGTTAAACTGCCGTCACCCATTGCCACTACAGAATGCTAGGTTTGATTTTAAATGAATCTCTGTACTTGCCTATCAAGCCAAGCGAAGGGCTGGCCAAGCACAGTGTGCCACGCATAGGGCAGATATATACGTGCACCAGGCGTCGTGCAAGTACTGGGCACTTCAAGGGTTTTATCTGGTCGAATATAGAAATCACGGAGTTTAAACAGACTCCAAAGCATATTTGGTACATGTAATATGCGTAGACACCACGACTGGTATATCAGGAACAGGGAATTTTGAAAACAGTTTGTATCACAGCGTATAGTGTTTGCAGGAACTTGTTAATTTTCTAAATTAGCTGAGATGATCGATGAGCAGATGGTTAACGAAAGGGGCACTCATTCCTGTGAAAATCGCTCAACGTTCAGCTATCCCACTTTAGAAGAACAGCTATCAGCGCCATGTGTACCTTTTTCATTATAGCGCACATGTTTTTTAGACTGAAAATTATGATTGCAATTATATATGCTTTTGGGAATTAACATCTGCAGGTAAAAACGCACGCACTGGGTTAGCAGCTGGGCCTACCGGCACTGAGAAGGCGACAGCCACACACCGGCCTGAGAACGGCGTTCCCACGTACGGAACAGACGTGAATGTTGGCGTGGCTGCTCCTCCGGGAACAATGGCTGGACTGGGTGCTCTTCCAAAACTCAGTGCACCAACTGGCAGATCACGTACTCCGAGGGATCCAAACGACGAAGGAAAGGGCAAGCTGAGAGACGGCGACAAAGACCAGGAGAGCGGCAAGTCCGTGGACCAAACCGAGAGCGCTTTTGCAACCGCTCACGGCAGGAAAAACACGATGGCCGTGTACCTGGCGCTCGCTGTGCTCCTATCCTGCCTGACTGCGGCATTTTGTTTGCTTCTGGCACTTGGAAGACAGCATAGCGGCTTCGATGAACAGCTGGTGTCCTCCGCTAATGAGTACGTATATCAGCGAAGCGTATCTCTGCTCGTTCGACTTATTTGACCTTCGTTTCCTCTTAGTCGCTTAAATGCTGTATCAACGTGACGATTTCAATGCGACATCACATATATAGAAAATCCAGGCGCATTTTTTCCCATAAGAGACGACGCTTTCGTCATGTGCGCATATACACATATATACGGAATCACAAAGAAAACTGTCGTGAAACGCCCAGACGGATAAATGGGCTTCCGGCATGTCACCACGCAGCCTTTACGCCACTACTCAGCTAAAAAAGCACGCTTTGCCGCACAAATGGTGCTTTGTTTTAATTTACGGACACCATTCAGAGTTTGCATAACGCCATCCTCTCTGATCGGCCGTAGTGTAGCGGTGCTTCGTTCATCTGTTGCCCGGCGCAACGTTCTGTCCGCCCATGGAGTGCCTCGATGCATGCTCTGGTGGAGGACCACCTCGGGACACATAGAGCCGCTCAGTTCGCCCTGCGGCGTCAGAACGTCAGATTGCCAAAATGCAGAACGCCGCCCTCTCGCGTGTGTGTCGCGCACCCATTGTTGCGTGCCCTTTGATCTCCAGTGGGTGCGATGGCGGCCAGAAGAGGGCGGCAGCGTGAGGAGATCGCTACGGGACAGTGTCTGTTTAGGTGCGCTTTGCTCCCTCATTCCGTACAGCCGAGGCCATCTCATCTGCTCATTGTTCGTAAAGAAATATTAGCCCATAGGCTGCTCAAAGAAGCCCTCTGACACTCGTTGGACGTAGCCGGGAAATGGTGCCGCTCAGTCATTTTCTGGCTCCTGTGAAAATGTCAGCCACGCGCCGTTGGCTTGAGCGCGAGAGGGTATTTTCAATTTGGTTTGAAATATAGCTAGAAATCGTCTGCTGTCTTTGAAACAAATGACGTCACTGGAAGTGCGGAATAACCCGCTTAACTTGGTCTTTTTAAAGGTAGATACATACCGCCTCTTTATTCGTTCAACGCGAAGCAAAAAAGAATGCATTGCAGGGGATGCTTCCGTGGTCGTGAGATCAAGCGCTGTTATTTCTGACTTACTGACCGATGCTTCCAGTGTCATTTTTTCGAAGAAGAGGTGATTCCAAGCTGTAACTAGAATGAAAGCGCAAATTTCCTGGTGTGTGCAGCGATATAATCTTTGACTGACATGTTATCAAAAGACTCCATGACTGTTTGCTGGCTAGGTCGTACAAGTGTAGCACGGCACCCTTGGGATCCTAGTTAATATTCCACTTTGATTCTGTCGCATTCATCGCTTTGCTCATCCTGCGAAACAGCGATTACTGTCGTCAAAAGTAAAACTACGCGAGAGACCAGGAAATGGCAAGGTACACAGAGACGAGAGCAGACTAGCAACTGAAGGTTTACTGACAGATGCGCGTATATAAACAAAACGGCTGAAAAAGAACATTGAAGCTTAGATGTTAGCGCTGATCTAGGCCGAAAGTACTGTCAGGGCTATTCCTTCGGGCAGTCCAAGAGACGTCGACATCGAGAAGGCGGAGCTGATTAGGGCATGGGCCAGAGACTTAGCAGCCAGGTCCCGGTATATTTTCTACCGAGGTGGAGATTGCTTCCGTGCTATGTCGCGGAAATATGTCGTAATAATGTAGATTCGAAACTGTGCAATATGAATGTTGGAAGTAATTTCAAATAATCTTCCTGATATCACGTGGGATAACTCGGTACGAATACAAAAAGAAAATGCTGAACACTGCTTCAGTGAATTGGCTGTGCATGATGATTATTGATTTCCTTTCTCTTGGCTTCATTTCTGTGGCAATTTATATCTAGCGTTTTACTCTAGCGCACGCTTTTTAATTGGTGCATCTAATTCAGGAACCTCCTGTGCTCACCGATATCGCTTGAAGTACTGTAAGGTATCTCTCGCTGTGCTCCTGGATCTTTGCTCTGCTAGCGCGCTCACCGGCATGAACTCGCAGTATGCGGATGTGTACATAAGCCGCTTAAGCATGCTTAACTACGGAACAATTACGGAACGCTGCCAAAATGGCGTGCTCGAACAAAGCCAAAGCCGACGTACTCAATTTCAGTCTCATGAGTCCGTGTATTTTTGTCCGCAGACTCTCTGTCTCCACTGAGCCGTCGACTGCCGCCGTTGCTCAAGAAGACATGTTGTCCCATCCTACGCCGGACATGGATGAACGCCGGAGCGACCATGTGGGCGCGAGAAACAAAGCAAGCGAAAATCCAAGATTGGCTGCGCCTGAGCTACTGTCCGCCAATGACACCAGCCCAGACGACCTTCCATTGCGAAGTGCTGGCCAAATCTGAGCGTCATGCTGAGAGTTCGCTGCAGCGCCCACTTACAGTTCGCTTCAAAGGCTCCCTCTAGCTTGCAATGGAGCAAACGAAGAGCCTGAATGAGCGAAGGAAGACTATAAGAAATTTTCATTCGCTCCTCGTATTATCGTATCTTTCAGGCAGCACCACAGCCCGCCCCCTTGCTCTTCCTAAAAGGAAGGGAAAGCAACTTCAAACCATGTTAGTTGTCAGCTCAGAAATTGCTTCTCGTTTGTTTTATCTTACTAAAGTACAAAATTAGCTGAAGTGAGAGAGCGGTCAACGAAAACTTCCTGAAAAAGAGACCATGCAACCGTCTATATAGCTTTTTCGAAATTAGGTCACCTGTACGAGGTCTTTTGCCTCCACGTGAATGGAGGACGCTCAGTGAACGTAAGAATAGACTAATTGTGATTTAATCAGATGAAACCTTCATAACCGTTTTTTTTTCGTTATTATTGGGCTAATGTGATATTAAGCGGCGCCAAGGTGAGGTCCACATAGGAATAGGGTTCAATAGCCACGAAAATACGCGCAGGACGGTGGAGCGTGGAAATCAATCAACACACGACGTTTGCCTAACTGTCATTCGTTTGTTGAAAGCAGTGGTTCGCTCTTATGCAAATGCTAGATGCGCGAACAATTTAAATGATTACCATGTGCCGCGCATCGCCCGACTATTTATGCTATGCAAACGTGGTATGCCACAAGCGAAAATAGCGGGACGCCACCAATGACGCTACCATATTGCACGTTTCATTACTTACCAGTTTCACTTGTCCATAATAAATGTCCTGTCATACTATTACCGAAATATTTTTCATGACAGTACCTTTAAACACAAAAGTGTTTTATGCCAAACTCCACCACGACCTCGTACGTCACTACCGTAACGGATATGACGCAGTAAACATATATAAAGAAAAACTCAGGAAAAAAACCTGCCATATCCAGGAAGTGCATGATGTTAGAGGAGATTGCTCGGAAATAATCGGGAAACCCGTGAATCCTGCGTACAAGTCCTCTACTATCATATAAACACGTGTACAAATTATGTACACATCATGTACAATGTGTACACATTGTGTACGCATTATGTACACAATGTTTTGGTGCACTACATCGCCTGTCGACGAGCCCTCTTCGGCCTCGCGGGCTCTCACCGCAGGATCTTAGCTACGAGCCCTGGCCGCTGCTGCCTTGCGAGCTTTCATCACCGTTGCCTTGGCCTCTTTGGTGTACATGACGAGTATCTGCAGCGAAGTGCACTGAGTGAGCTGCCAGGGAAGAGAAAGGAAGCGAGACAAAATCGCTCGCTTTATATAGGCGCGGCCCTCTAGCGGCCACCTATCTAACTAGCACGCGCCAAGAGTGCGCGCTCTTGAAATGAGAGCACAGCGAGGCCCTCTAGCGGTCCAGTATCTCACTAGCGCGCGCCGAGAGTGCGCGAGTCGCCTCAGCGGCGGCGCGCCTTCCAGTGAACTCTTGAAATCAGAACACAGCAGCGCCTCTAGTGGGAGCAATGAGAACTAGCGGCTACGCCGACGATGGACAAGCCCCGAGCATAAGGAGCAACCTCCTAAAACTTCTTTTGATGGGCTGGGAATGGAACTCCAGCACCCCACGCCACGACGAAACGTGCCCGGTGCGCTACCACTGCGCTAACGCCGCACATTCTTGACGCTGTACGAACGCGCGTTCTTGTCTCGTCCGTCTCAGCACGCGCGCATCGAGACGTACATTGCCTGGAACGGTGTCGCCATCCAGGAGAGGCAAAGTGAATAACTGGAGGTCTACTTTGTCTCTCCTAGATGGCGGCACCATTCTAGCCTCGTTCGAAAGTCCGCCTCGATGAAAGTGTGCAGACCCGCGTGCATAGCCGCGCTCGTAGAGCTTCGAGCGTATATGCGCCGATAGCGCATTGTTATGGCACCGTTCACCTTTCTTCGTGGGTGAAGTTTCCCCGCCGACAGCTCTGGAGCGTGCTGGCAACATGAACACTGTTGCGTTAGAAGTCAGTGCACATCAGCGACGCTGACGGGTTAATGTGGCACAGGTAAATATGACTGATACCTTTGTCCCGCGGCACTTACTACAGACTCTGACCAGTTATTAGGTAAACTACTTCAGCTACCACAAAGGGTGGGCCCTTGATGTTATGGAGGCGATGTGTGAGCTTGAGTTCATGCACGTCAAACGGTGCCGTACCAGGGAAACTCTGGTAGCAATGGGCAAGTTCACTGCGATGTAACAATAAACATTCAACTGCTTATGCGAAGAGGCATCTCATTTTCGTGTTTTACCGATTACTTTTACAGAGGGATTAGCGACATTTTTTTTTCTTGAGTTGAGCAGCGGGTTTGAAAGCTGTCTGGATTCATAGGAAAGAGCGCAACAAGGCTACGGCCGAAAAATTTCATGGTAAGACAAAGAATATGCATGGGCGACTATAGCTTTTCTTATTTTCTAGTTCGCTGCTTCAGTACTTTCGTTAGCGGCATCGCGCACTGTGCGTTTGAAGGAACAAAGGAAATAGCAAAGAGGGGAGGGCAGGGATGTTAACCCTGCAGTGTAGGACAACCGGTATGCTACCCAGTCGTCGTACGCTAGTTAACCTCCCTGCCTCTCCCTCCTCTCCCTCTGTACTTAAATGAAGTATCGAATACACTTGCAGTGGTGAGCTACGTATTACGCCCATCGTGCAAGTGGGGAACCCAATCCATATCCAAGGAGTGCATGCGACAACAGCATACGTGCCTGTGACACCTTGTGCTCTCTCGAAGCGCTTCCTCCGCGAATGGAAGGAAGTAAGGTTTTCTCTTTAAAGTTTCGATTGGTTTCAGCTGCGTCGGCGTTTAACTTTCCGTAAAGATTGTCACCCCCGACATATCTGCGAATCGCGCTTATGTATTTGCAGAAGATAACCCAAGCTTATCCGGGTGGTGGTGGTGTGCACGAGCAACCAGTGCGCTCTCGGGGAAACCAAATTCCGGTAGCTTCTATCTTCTCCCTTGCATGTGAGCACACGCTGCCGACGTGGCCACAAGCTTATCTCACGTATTTTTGAACACAGCTTCCCTTCCGTGGCAGGAAGCATAGCAAGGCCAAAAATAGCATTACTGGCACAGATGCCCTTCTGACGAAGACATGTTCAGTTGTCGAAGCGTTAGCTCTAGCGACATTTCTTTTCTCCATCGTTCTTAACGACCTCGTTATCAAACTAAAGTGATTCAGAGAACTGAACAGTTGGTGACGGAAGAGTGTAACAGGTGCTGTTCAGGTGCCTCCGATACAGCAGCCGCAGTGCCGTCGCCAACACGAACGATGCAAGGAGCTGCAATATTGTTGGAGTGTTTTCAACCGCTGACAGACGTGGCAACTCACAACAGAGATATAGGCCTCAGAATAAACCAGATTAAGTAATGCGCATTGTTTCTGCGTTTCTTTCATTTTTGGTAGCATCCGGTTTTTTTTTCAGAACTTCCAGAATACTAGGTGTCATCGAAGGGCGGAATGGGTTAGTATATTTACTATTACAGCGCCTATGAAATTGCTACGCTCTTCATAACCACCCTAGTTGTAGAAAGCGCATAAATCAATGAATATTCACGACCGAAGTCCCGAGTGGCTGCGAGCCATACGCGTTTAGTTCTTTACATCTTCACATTACACCAGTGGGCAGTTCCTCAGTACTTGCTTGGCATATCACCCGTGGTTAGCGTTATTAATAATCGAAAACAGAAGAAGCCAGTGTTCGCTGAAAAATTCCAGATGAGGTCGCGATATTTTCTTTAGTTAGCTCGTCTGCTTTCAGAAAAGCTTACGAGAAGAAAATAGCTCGACAGCATGACACATTACTATGTTAAATATTTTAATGCACTGATCAGAATAGATCGCTAGCAGCGACAACAAAGCAAGAAAATAAAAGCCGTACACACGACACTTCAAGCGTATTAATTATTTTTGTTCATTACTAATGCAATCATTCCAATACGCCTATTTTAATGAACGAATGCGTGCTGCACTGATGCCGCACATACACAGTCTACGTGGCATGTATCCTATTTTTTTATGATTTGGCCTTCCAGCTGTGCATACTTTAAGCAAAATTTACTGTTCTCGGTCTTGGTCTAAACTTCGGCAATTACACAGTGCGGCATTTGAAATGTGTTGAAATATTACGCAGAGAACATTGCTCCAGGGTTCCTGAAAGAGGAGAAAGACGCCGTTATTTCGGTCTTCGTGGGTCGCCAGTGTGGCGGTTGATGCCTGAAAGGTGAGCGAAGGGTTCCGACCGCATAATATTAGATATATTGTGAGATTGGTGCGTTTAATCAACATATGGAGAAGTAGTATCATTGCACTATTGCTGATTTCATGGGAGTTCGTATCAAAGCGACATTGTAACAGGCGGTCACAGTTTCATTAAGAGATAGATGTCTTGGTCTGAAATATAGGGCTAGACTAAGGTACTTCGACATTGTTCAAGTGCTTATGTGGCTGTTACACGAAGCTGCGCAGGTACAATAAATGGTTCCCGCACAAACGCCACTTGTGAGTATATTAAAACTTGGAAGAACTCAACGTGCGGAACGCTTTGGGCAGGAGTAGTGATTGCGTTGTGTTCCCGTGTATAATGCTATATCAGTACACTTTGAAAATCCCAGAGGGTCAAAATTGCCGGGGCCCTCCACAACGGCTTAATTTTGCTTTACTTGCAACTCCTTAAGCACCCTACCCTTCCACCCCATACCCTCAGCAGTGCTGAGGGTATGGGGTGGACTTGTGGTATGGGGTGGACTTGTGCTGAGGGTATGGGGTGGATTTTGTGCAGCCCGACGTGGGCTGCACAAAATAGAGTTCCTTCCTTAGCAAAATTACTGTTACTTTTATTACAATTGCACTTTTCAAATGTAGATATGCGCTTTGAGAGTACTTACTCTGTTGTGCATAGAGCATGCTTCTTTTTTGCAGACAATGAAATACTCAGACGCTGGTGAGGGCAGCCGTCGCCGACGTCCAGACAGTGGTTCACCCAAGAGGGACAAAGGCCAGGGAGGCGCTTCAAAGGTGAACGTTGCAAGTGCGCCTCCGAGATCGCCTGCCACGGTCGATCCGGGCAGTACACCCGTCCCAAACACCTTCAGCGGCTACAGAGATGCCACAAGCGTACCGCCGATCATCACACAGTTTTCGTTGCCCCACATGATGGCTCAAGTCACGCCGCAGCCACTTTCGAACGAGCCGGGCATGCAATCCATGGCGGCGGTATTGATGGCCTTGCAGATGGTCGGAATTTCGCCAACACAGCAGAATTCGCGGCCGGTCATCTGGGTTCCTGTTGACGTGCCCGAGCCACGAACAACACATGTGGTATGGCGCCCTGGTGTTTACGCTATGCGAAACATCTTAAACGTACCTTTTAAGAAGACGTTAAAGTGAAAAGGTGAAGGTGGTGTAGAATGATAACTTATATTTCGAGAATTTTATTGTCGTTAATTTCAACATCTTAAGTTCAACACTGAAAGAAATAATGAACGTTACAGTTTCAGTTTTAAATGTGCGCCGGAACTTCGGAGCCCAACAAAGCGGATTTCATTTTTTTATATTGCCGCCAAACTTGGTCCATCAAATGTTCTCCAACTCGATGTTCTCTTTCTCTCACCTCCTTTGAACACAATGTGGATCTTTCTCACCGATAAATCTAGGCCTTAGCAGACACCGTCAAGTTTCTGTGACATTACGCATTTTATTGCTATAACTTCACCACCAGTGCTATAACTCCAGCATTTTTTATTTGTTTGTTTCCTGCCCTACTGAGGGTCTTGTTTTCTCAAGCTTGGTGTTTTTGGTATTGTGAAAAGCTAACCGAATAATACGAGTGTTCTTCACTTTATATGACCCTTTAAGAACAGAGGTGCTAGCTTTCCTGACATGCACCCTGCTGAAATAATGGCGTCGTGGTCAATCCCGCAAACGGCGCCTACAAACTCGGATTCGGTGCACTGTAGCATAAAAATTACAGCATATCCACGGAGCGAATGATGATGAGTGGACGAAGCTCATGATATTCATCGTAGATCGTGCCGAGTTCCGGATTAATGGACCTTTCCTACAAATCCCGTGAGCCACCGCGCGTCGGCGCTGCGCATCACGGGAAAAAAAGAGCGCCGAGCTCCGTCGTCTGCTCCGGCCGCGCTCGCAGGATAGTATTTGCAGGCTCGTTGGGGCAGACGAGGCTCGTCGATTTACGCGCTCCATTTGGAAAGCACCACGCGGTTTTCATTTTTTTCTTGCATTGTGCGGTTTGGCGTAGGTTATGGAGTAAACATCAAACATGGCAACGTCCTCGGCAGTATGCCATTGAACACGCATTGCCGGTTGCCGTTTTTCGGCGCCTAGGAAGAACCCGCACTCGTATGGATTGAGTAAACTCACGTATTATCTCGGAAACGCTCATTCCTCGAACACCCGATGAAGGAATATTGTCGGTAAGCAGTCGATGTAGCCTTTGCGGCCGCTTGGGCTGAAGTGGACCCGCCTGTCTTACGTGCAGCGGACTGCTGACGCGAAAACCGCCTTTCTTGTCCTTGTCGGTGTAAGCGCTAAGCGCACGTACGGTACGATCTTGAGTCCAATACGACGCCCGGTGCCGTGCACTCAGGCGTGCGACACACGCCGGTTCCACACACACGGTCCGACTAGTGGTCTGCACGCATAGACAACGCCCAGATCCAGCGCGTCGGTTCACGCTCGTAAGACATCGTGTCCCCGTCATTAAGTACAAAATAAGCCGCTTGCACAATCCTGCTTTGTTCTGTAACAGCACTGAATAACATCGTCCATGAAATACTGCCTTCGCGAGCGACAAAGACATCACAACAGCTAAATATCAGTGACGACACCAAGGGTAGGCCAAGCCGCAGGCCGACGCCGTAGTCGTTCGCTATCAGTCGCGCGCTCACGACAAAGTGCTCATTTTTGGCAGCACGATTAACATTCCTGCTCATATGTCGTGCATTAACACATGTGATTAGTTTTCGCGAAGCCTAGACAGGGGGAGGACATTTCCATAGAACCAATGGGGACGATTTTTGGAAGCGATCGTAGGGCCGTCTGGGTGTTGACGGCACTCGCACTAAAAAATAAATATGATGTTTTGCTAGCACTTTGAACAGTTTTGGCTAGTTTACGATCGCAATTCAAGTTTTAGAACTGTAAATTTTGTTTATATAATTTATAACTGCTTAGAAAGGTAAATACGTTTTAAAATTGCAAGGGCGCTTTCGAAGCGTCAAAATGGCGGCTGGCGACCGGCAAAAACAGACGATATGCCGTTGTCGTCTGCTACTGTATTGCGGGTGCTCCCTCGGTCGCTACAGGCAGGTACCCCCAAAATTTCTCTCGTTTGCACAATGTAATTGCATACCATTTACATATTAGAGACTTATAAGTATCTTGCATACTTACTTGAAAGGTTACCGCTGCAGTAAGGACAGCCACAACATTGATCATACAAACTAGCGGCAAGTAAACTGCTTTATTGTAATGACACCGATGTTTACATGAAATGAGGGACAAGTGAGTAGTGTTTTACGAGATGCACCGGCGAGTATCGTTCATAATCGTCGGTACGCATAAATGTACGTACTATGTGCAGCCCCACCGCAGATATCCGGAGTGCAGGTGCCCACCGCTGAAGGTAAAAAAATACGTCTAACTGCACGAATCCGTGTCAACAGAGTATACCACTAAAGTCCCTGCACTTTTACGATGGTGTCGTATCACTCTGTTCACAGTACCAGTATCTTGCAGCTTGACTTGAACATAACCGCGGAACTTTCACAGGCGTCGAATGGTGCGTGCGCCACTGTCAGTCTTCTGGTACTCACTGCCCGCTTTCGCTCGTCGTCGCCCATTCAAGAAGTTTCATTATTTAAAACATTGCAGCGTTCGTGCTCAATACGCTTCCTGTGACTTGAAATTAAAAGGTAACTCCTTTTTTGTGTGAATCGATTTGAAGTTCTACAAACAACGTAGGCAATTTAAAGGCTTAATGGCGTTTTGCCTGCTGCCGCCGGTGGTGCGCTGTCGTCGCTTCGATGGTGGCGCCACCTGAGAGCGCGGACGCGCAACTCACAACATGTCCCCCCCCCCCCCTGGCCTAGATGTGAAGCTGAATAATAGAAACGAAGCGAGCCGCTTCGGTGAAACGGCTCCCGCCGATGTTCACCGTCGAACCGCGGCCGATTACGAACTTTCGAGGGCTCTGGAAGCGGGGGCTACTTTGAAGATCGACCCGCTGTAAGCATAACATTACTCAATTGCGGTTTAATGCGTGTCAGAAACAAATCATAATTAATATTTTCTACGCGGTTCCACCAAAGCACCCCCGATACGTGTGCGGGGTGGACGTCGCAATGGGCTAAGAATCGGAGCGTACCCACCCCTTCTTGGGATTCTCGATTTTGGGAAAGTAATGGAAGATGTGCGTATGCTATATTGTGTTGTTATCGGATCCAGCAACACAGCACATCAGTGAGCAAGTCGACAAACCGGGCAACGTATACGACGGAGGCGGCGGGGCGAAGGGCTCGCTCCCCGCCTGCACTCTTTTTTCCCATAGTGCCTTGAGCGCGCCCACCAGGGGAATATATATATATATATATATATATATATATATATATATATATATATATATGAAGAAGGAAGTGTCCTTGGATCCAGCAGAATCAAAACACTTCGAAGCGGAGGACGTGCGAAACGAAAACTTTTTATTTTTCCAACGTTTCAGCCGGGGACCGGCCTTCATCAGGGAAAACCTGATGTTTTCCCTGATGAAGGCCGGTCCCTGGCTGAAACGTTGGAAAAATAAAAAGTTTTCGTTTCGCACGTCCTCCGCTTCGAAGTGTTTTATATATATATATATATATATATATATATATGGATGGATGCTACGAGCGTCCCCTTTGTAACGGGGCGGTGACATGTGCGCCACCAGGCTCGTAAGAAGATTTAAGAACTTTTTTTTTTCTCTCTTTAAATTTTCCTCGTGCCTTTTAAATTTACTTCAATCAAATCGATCGCACCATTTTCCCTATAATTATTTTTGTCCGTTCTCTCTAGTTTTCTGCCACCAGTATTCTAACCGTCTCTTACTTATTTCAATCGCGCCTACGTTCAGCTTCCCGTTGTTCGCCCTAAAACCCAAGGCTTCCTGTAGGGTGGTGCCCAAACGTACACCTGGGTGGATATTTCCGCATTCAATCAGAACATGCTCCGTCGTTTCCTTATCTTCCTCACAGCATGTGCATTTTTCTTCTTCTTTACTGAATTTCGCTTTATAAATACGCGTTCTAAGGCAGCCCGATCTCGCTTCAAACAATAAAGCGCTTCCTCTTGAATTATCATAAAATGCCTCCCTCTTTATTTCGTTTTTGCCCTCTCGGTAGTTATTCAGAGTCGGTTTTTTTTCCATCGCTGCCCTCCAGTAAATCTTCTCCGCCTCTCTGACTTTTCCCTTTACGGTATTTGTTGTCAGTTCTCTTAGAGCCGTGTATTTACTCGTGAGCCTCCTAGTTCTCTTTCTGCACTGCGTGTCAACGCTCTTTCTATATAAATAGCGGAACACCTTCACTGCCCACCTACTCTCTTTCATATTCCTTAGCCTCCCTTCAAACCTTATTTTGCTCTGCGCTTCCCTTGCCTCAAAACTCGCCCATCCCATATCGCCCTTTACAGCCTCGTCTGTCGTTTTCCCGTGAGCACCCAACGCGAGGCGTCCCACAGTTCTTTGATTCACATCCATTCCCGATTGTATCTCTGGCCTCATGCACACCACTGAGTTCCCAAATGTAAGCCCCGGTACCATTACCCCTTTCCACAGACCCCTAAGCACCTCGTACCTATTGTGTCCCCATAAAGCTCTGTGCTTCATTATTGCTGCGTGCCTCTTTCCCTTTGCTGCCAAGGCTTTTTCTTGTACCTTCATGTATCTATCACCCTCATTTACCCATACGCCAAGGTACCTGTATTCGCTCACTCTCGGTATTTCTTGGCCCTGTATGGTTAGCGCCTGGTCGTTGGGATCATTGAATACCATCAATCCGCATTTTGTTACACTAAATCCTAGGCCTAGAGCCTCGCCTTCCTTGCCGCACATATTCACCAGCCGTTGTATATCATATATATATATATATATAAACTAGCGCCCCCAGTGCATTTCCAGTGCGTTTTCCGTACTGGGAGCACTGGAAACGCGCTGGGAACGATGACATCTCACTGGGCGGTACACACTGGGACGCTGGCAGCGCTGGCTTGCACTGGTGTGCGCTGGCGTTGTACTGGGACAAGCTGGCATAGCTGGAATATCACTGGTACCAGTGAGAGGCTCACTGGAAAGCACTGTACACTGGGAGGCGGCGAGCTGGCACGAGTGCGGAACACACTGGAAGCAGCCCAAGAGACGCTGGCGATGGTTTCACAGGGGGACGCTCTGCGCTCGGCCAGTATTAGTTGATTTCACTAGGTGTGAAGACTCTGGGAATATCTACGGCTTGGCCGTACTTCATCGCTGTGAGCTACAGTGTGCAGCAATTCGCGGCGTACGGCGTCCGCGCGCACGAAGCGCTAGCAGCTGTGAATGTTTACATTTCTGCATTTTCCCCGCACTTAGCTTATACACGCAATGTCACGTCTACGAACCACTCTGGTAATAGTTATGCTGTAGTGTTCACTTGTGTGGAGGATTCGGTGCAAATAACATAAAATTTTACATTATTAGGATCGTGCCGCTGACACCAGTTATTAGGGTCGTGCCGCCGACACCAGTCGTTGCGATCGCCTTCCGCTGCCACCAGTCGCCCGCTTCGGGGACGACAACATGCCAGTAAAGACCGAGGCCGAGAGAAACGGTTAACACTGGAGTTTTATTCACATATCTACAGGCGAGCTTGCTTCCGCAAGACTCAACTCGTCAGAGAGTTCTCTAGGGTTCTCAGGGCGCTCTTCTTGCTTGGACCCGCGCTTTTTGTCTCCCGGGCTCTTCTCCCATTGGTTCCTGGGCGAGGAAGGAGGGAGAGGATGGGACGTGTCCAAAACGTCCTTGACTCGCCCATGGCTGTAGTCACGGAAGGCCCCGGGGATGATGCCGAAGCCGTCACGAGGCCAGCACCAACGTAATCACTCGTGCGCGTGCGGAGACATCTCCACCCGGTAAAAGTTAGTGTGGTCCGATAAGGTAGGCACACAACCACTTCAAGATGTGCCGCACGGCGGGGGTCTCCTCTTCGGCCTGAAGGCCAAACGTAAAGGTGGGGTCTTGAAGAAAGGATCACCCCCTTAGGCTCTGGAACGGGCGTTCTTCCCGACACCACCGCGGCGCCTCGGTTGAACGCAGACGTTTCTTATCTGCGCTGACGCGGAACTCAGGCCAAACGAGTCGGCAACTTTAATCTTCGCGCTCGTTCCGCACGCCAAACGTAACAGCTCCTCCGCGCCCCGAAAAATTCTCGACGGTCCAGCGCTGTCAACCGCTGGGCAGGAAGAGAATGGCTGGTGATGAAGAGGACCCCAGGTCGTCTTGCCTCGAACAGCTGCGAACTTGCATCGAACTCGGAATGCACTCCACAATGACAAGCAGCAACAAGACGAACCCAACAACACGATACCGCTCGTGATAAAGCACTCGGGTCGCCTCAACTCAACAGGCCTCATGAACATCCTCAAACACTCGCACAGAAAATCCCAAACTTTTACGTAATAGCCTAATGCTGTCTCGCGCGGACCAAAGCGGTAATCCTCACGAAGGAAGTGATCACAACGACAAAGGAGTACCCTGCCATTCCAACAATGAACGATAAAATTTGGCCCACAATTTCTAAAACAGAAGCTCTCAACTGAGCCTACAAATCTCCTAGCGCTGCACAGCTATCACCGTAAAAAGACAAAACGCTCTCAAAACAACAAAAGCAATCCCACTTTAACTGTCGATTCTTCAAAACGCCTTCCTTTGAAGATGTACTACAATCATAGATTCGTCGCATAAACTTGACATGAATATTCAAACACACAAGGTAGCATCTAACCTCACTTCAGATCAGGTCCAATGTCACTGCTCTTCCCCTCCGAAGAGGCACTGAACGCAACAAGTAGGCCAGTATATCATACCACCGATCCGAAAGATTGCCTTGTCATCGACATCCGATAACGCGTTATCCTACTTCATGACACTTAGCGACCCACATGACACTTCGCGACTCTTAAATTCTTAAACCAACGGTTCCTAAAAACAAACGAACAAAACAAAAGAACAAAAACATAAGTTCAGGCTACTAACAGTCGATCCTGTTAATCTACTAACAGCTTCCTTTGGTTAGTCACTTCCTGACTCACCAACGCTATTTCCCGCAGAGCACGGCAACTTGACACCATCATAGAGCGCCGCAAAATTACCGCATACTTTCAAACTCACACATGGCGCCTCAGACAACTTTATTCAATTTCGCGTCCGCTAACCTTTACACCGCGTACTCTAAACGACCTTCAATGCCCTACACATGAAAATAACAGTAAGAAATTGGCATTGCTCATGCGTTGTAAACAAAGTAACTAAATAGTGCTCAACAACACTGTACCACTCTAGCCAAACTTCTCGCATAACTTACTGCTTAACTCTAGCACCGTCCTCAAATTCCTCTTTATTGTACGTAGACGTGTAATTAGCAGTACACCAGTTCGCGTTAAACCTACAAACTCCTAAAAGAACAACTGTTTCGCACTATGAAACCTTCCTGAAAAATTGAAGTCAATAAGCGCCGTCACTAAACCCCAATCTGACTTCACCGCTACTGCTCCGTTTACGCATAACTTAACACTGTCTGACATAACCTAGATTAAATCAGCTGAAAGTCGTCTTTTGAAAAGAACCAAATTCCACCACACTTTTTTATGCGCTTGCCAAATGACAACGACGGACCACTCCCCGTTTACCGTACGCGGATTCCTTTAATTCGCACCCTATGGGGTCTCGGTCCCGACGGCTTTATCGCTCGCCAAACACCCAAAGCGCGAGCCTTTTCACTCGTTCTGTCGTCATGCATGATTCGGCTCCTCGGCCGATTTCCTTCCCTCCTACGACGGGCCAACCTTAAGCATAGAGGGGAGACTGGCCTGTCCACCTCTCTGCTCACTTCACTCTTAAGTAGGAACGGCTGGCGTCTCAAACAAAGTCTAACCCGAACCCGTGCTTTTCGTCGCGCAGGGCGTGTCTCACTGAGCAAGCCACCTCGAATAGCTATTCTTCTCGAGAAAAACCTTATCTTTCCCTTTCGCTGTTGCGGTCGCATCCGTCTCGTTCCCCTTACTGAACCCGACAAAAGGCATTTCCCTCTGCTGCTCGTTGGCGTGGTCTTTCGTCTCGCGCGCTGCCTTGCCGGTTCTTTCAAGCGCTTCTGGTGCGATCTACGAGCTCGCTTCTTCCTTTTTCGCCGGTGTTTACGAACACCTGACACACTATCCTCTGAACAACCCAGCTTCGGGCATTCAAACTGGAAGGAGACCCCTGCACTCGTCTCCTCCTTTCTCACCGAAGAACCGCTCGCCTCACTCGCGAAAAGGATATTTCCTTTCTCACGGACATCTGTAGCGCTGCTCAAAACTTCGCTCTGATACGGCGCGCTCTCGGTTATTTTTCCTGAATTCGTTTCAGGCAGTTCTTCGCGCTGTTCCTCGCCGCTACAGATTGCGTCGCGTGCATCCTCATCCAAACTCTGATCATCGGTGAAAACCTCACCACTTTCTATGCTCGTTTCCTCGGTACTTCCATCACTACTCTGCGGCTCCGCTTTAACTACTCTGTCACTTACGGCCTCCACTTTAACTACGTTATCGCTTACGACCTTCACGGCTGGCGCCTCTCCGACAAAACCGCTAACTTTGTTCAGCGCCTGTTTCACCTCATCTGCAGTGCAATCTTTCTCTATTTCCGGAAGGTAGCTCGCATGCCTAGGTACGACGCCGGTTTCCAGCTCCTCAGTGACCCGATTTGGGCGGCTGGACCTAGCATTGTCCAAGCAAGGAACGCCTTGCGGAACCCTCATCTTTAGACAGTCCACGGCCTCGCTCTCCGCGTTCTCCACCCTCGACGATCTGACACCGTCGTAGAGACGCGCACGCTCGTTTGAGGCGATCTCACACACCGCGCCCTGTCGCTCCCTAGTCTCGAGAAAACGTTCTCTGCGCGTGTCCTTATTATCCCTTAATGGGACACCGAAACGACGAAACAAGGCCCTCTTTGCGGCATCGTAGTCTCTATACCTTTCCTCCGGAAGGCAGGCCAACACTTCGGACACGTCTGAAGGGAGTACACCTAACAAAGCCACTGACCAATAACTCCGATCAAGTCTTACGTCATCGCAAACCTTTTCAAATGAGGCAAGAAAACCCTCAATTCTTTCACCCTCTCGCAACACGTACATTCTGGAAACAAATTCGTCCCATCTCTTTAATTGAACCCTGCGCTCACTATCTTCCACTTGAACGGCGCGCTCTTCCCTTTCTATGCGGTCTCTTTCTTCGCGCTCTTCTCTCTCTCTTGCCTCTCGTGCTTGGCTCTTATTTTCAAGCTCTCTTCTCACTAACTCGCATTCCGCCTTTTCTTTCTGTCGTTCCTCTCTCGCTCTTGTCTCTAGTGCTTGCCTTTCATTTTCAAGCTTCTCTCTCATTAACTCCCATTCTTTCTCCCTTTCCTGTTCTTCCCTTTTCTTTTTCTCTCTTTCTTTCTCTCGTTTCTGAAGCTTTCTCAAAATAAATATTGCCTCCTCAATCTGATCCTCACTGGCTTTCTCTAAAATCAGACGCTCTATTTCCGTCCTGCTCATACTCTCATTAACTACAATGCCTATATCCTCACACACAAACAACAATTCCTCCTTCGGCATTGTTCTCACCTCCATCACTGCTGCCTCACTGCATTGGTCCTGCGCTCCACACATAACTAGGTGATCCCTTAAACTCACAAACTCACACAAAGAAGGTGATCTACCTAAACAAACAATCCAGCTCCTGTTCTACTCGAATTTCGAACAATCTCACAATGAAGCCTGGAGAGTTAAAGCAAGAACCAAGCGCTCACAACAATACAGCACCACGTCACCAGGTCCATCTCACCGCTGCCAGCCAGTTATTAGGATCGTGCCGCTGACACCAGTTATTAGGGTCGTGCCGCCGACACCAGTCGTTGCGATCGCCTTCCGCTGCCACCAGTCGCCCGCTTCGGGGACGACAACATGCCAGTGAGGACCGAGGCCGAGAGAAACGGTTAACACTGGAGTTTTATTCACATATCTACAGGCGAGCTTGCTTCCGCAAGACTCAACTCGTCAGAGAGTTCTCTAGGGTTCTCAGGGCGCTCTTCTTGCTTGGACCCGCGCTTTTTGTCTCCCGGGCTCTTCTCCCATTGGTTCCTGGGCGAGGAAGGAGGGAGAGGATGGGACGTGTCCAAAACGTCCTTGACTCGCCCATGGCTGTAGTCATGGAAGGCCCCGGGGATGATGCCGAAGCCGTCACGAGGCCAGCACCAACGTAATCACTCGTGCGCGTGCGGAGACATCTCCACCCGGTAAAAGTTAGTGTGGTCCGATAAGGTAGGCACACAACCACTTCAAGATGTGCCGCACGGCGGGGGTCTCCTCTTCGGCCTGAAGGCCAAACGTAAAGGTGGGGTCTTGAAGAAAGGATCACCCCCTTAGGCTCTGGAACGGGCGTTCTTCCCGACACCACCGCGGCGCCTCGGTTGAACGCAGACGTTTCTTATCTGCGCTGACGCGGAACTCAGGCCAAACGAGTCGGCAACTTTAATCTTCGTGCTCGTTCCGCACGCCAAACGTAACAGCTCCTCCGCGCAGATTAATGACGCTCTCAAAGCGTCGATCCCAACTCAAAAAAAAAAACACCGATCGGTATCACCACGCTGCAAATGCACCTCTGGCGATTGCTGCACCTTCAATTACTTTAGATGCGCGAAACAGTATTCATATGACAAAGCTTCTTGAGCTAATACACAATAATTTTAGCTTTTTCAAGCCGCCGAGCCCCGATCGGTGTGTCCCAGTAGGCTCCCAGTGAAGCTTGGGCATAGCGTACCGGCCGAGTCCGTCTACACGCGAACGGCCCTCGAAGCCTTAAGAATACGCTACTACGACGAATCAAAATTACTGCTCAGTACAGCCTTGGCACCGGTTAACATGAACAGATGATTTTTATTTCTTCGCAGTGCTTGAAGATGAGGCAGTGAGCATCGAAGCGACGCACTTTGAGCAAGCACATATATTTCACGTAAAGTTGCTGCCGCACTCTTCTCTGACTCAAATGCAATCACACATATTTGTCGATCAGTACGGCTTACTGAACAAAGAAAATGAGAGGTTTCTTACTGCACTGTGCTTCCTTTTTTCGAAGCGATAAAACAGTTGTGAGCTTCGATGAACCAGTGTATGTCAGACACTGGTACTGCCGCTGTTCTGAAATATCACCGTTTGAGCGAGAAAACTGCTAAGTGCCACTTGAAGTACACATTCAATTATCGAGCGGCATTATAGTCTACACAAAACGCATCTACATACATGCCGACTATTCGTAAGAGCAAGAAAAGGCTATCGAGCTCGGCCGTAACAGCCGATAGTCCCTGCCCGTCGGTCTACTTATATTTTTGCAGGATTAGATATGAATTGTATAATATACTGACTGCTGTCGCCAGTATTCGAATGTCACGCGTGATCGGCGCTTGTTTCATTTTGCTGACAAATGTGTGAGGTTTAATTGCGCATAAAAAGCGCGTTCGTCTTGTGTGTACCACTGCAAACGACAAGTCTGACGGCAGGTCACACCGGTGACTAACCTGTTTACGGGTGCTTTCGTGTGTTCCAGCGTGGCACAGTGGTAGTGTGCCGGGTTGGCAATGCTAGGGTGCCACGTTCAAGTCCTGGTCTCGGAAGTTTTTTTTTTAATGCTTTCTTTTTTTGCTTTAATGCGCCCTCTCGCTTTTTTATATTTGTATATTATTTAGCATGCATGGCAGGGAAGCACCACGTTTTTTTGCTCTAAAGCGGTTTTGCGTGCCAGTAGCCCGCGCCTCCCAGTATCCCGTGGCACACCAGCGTGCCAGTATACAGCGTCACACTGGGCCCATAATCCGGCATGGCGCTGGACGCTGGCTCCCAGTGGCGCTGGGTTTTCCAATAGGGATATATATATGGGTTGCTGGTGAACGCTTCTCCAACGCGAGCAGTCGGTATTTCTCAATCAAGAAACTCGCTAGGAGACGCTGCCTGCGCCAACGTTGTCTCTCGCGGGTGAGGGCGCGTTCTCCTTCTTTGCGAGCTGGTAGAGCGTTCCTCTAAGAAAGAGCGTTTCCATAGCCAACGCGCTCCTTTCGCTCTCTCTATGTCTCTCTCAAACAAGGCAGCAGAGGCACGCGCCGGGAGGCACGCGTCGGGTAAGAGAGAGAGGCACGTGCCAAGAGGCACGCGCCGAGGGCGAGCGCGATCCTCCCGGCACGCAGGTTACGCCTGACGACTGACGCCTGACGCGTGACATGGTTAGACTAAGAGGAGCTTCGCGCCTAAAAAACGTAGACTCAGCCCTCGTGACATAAACCTGTACGAAATACACATCCTACCTTGTACAGCTACGGTACTACGTACATTGAACAAGACAGGCACCACGAATACTTGGGCAAATGTGTAGCGCAAAGAAATCTACTTGCAAATGTTCAAAAGAGTCTGTAATGCTAGTGCAAATATGATCGGTGTATGTGTGAATCGTTGCAGAATATATTAAGCACCGTTCCAGCGAAATACTTCGGTTTGGCGAAAAGATTGCAGACTTATCGCGTGACATGGCAAGATTGTGAAGAAGTTGGGCAGGTGTTACACTTTTGTACCGCGAGAAGACAGAATTTCGTTGCACATCGATGACGCCTCTAGTTTAGACGGCTGCAGTACAAAAGGGGGCCTGTCAGTAGGAAAGCGGTAGCGCTACATTGAGGGAACACTAACGAAAATCCCGTGCATGTACCTACAGTTAGCGTAACGTGCATGCGGCATGCAAGCGCGTTTTTTGTGGTCGTCATATAACCTTGCCTTGCAGTCGCGCGAGCATGTCGTGTGAGCGCTGCAGTCCCAACGATTGTGCGTTGTGCTATAGCACTGCTCTAGGACATAGCCCTCTGCTTATAGTTCTACATGGCCTGTGTTGCTGAAAAAGAAAAAAAATCACAGCATATTCACGGGGTGAATGATGATTAGTGGGGCGAACCTCCGGAAGGAATCATCGGTAAACCGTGAAACTCTTCCGTGGAATTCGCCCCACAATTAAATGAGAAACACTTGAGTAAATGTCATCAAACTATTATAACATCTCGCATCTTTCATCATCAACTACAAGTACCGCCATCTAGTTTTATAACATCTCGCGCATGCTACGAATCCTCACGGTTCAACTATGCACAATGCACAAGTGAAATCTCCCACCGGCACTTCATTGCAAGTCAAGATGCAGTGCCTATATATATATATATATATATATATATATATATATGGGTTGCCGGTGAACGCTTCTCCAACGCGAGCAGTCGGTATTTCTCAATCAAGAAACTCGCTAGGAGACGCTGCCTGCGCCAACGTTGTCTCTCGCGGGCGAGCGCGTGACGGGAGCCACGCGCTCGCCCTCGGCGCGTGCGTGCCTCCCGGCAGGCACACGCCGGTGGCTACCTACTACTAGGGACGCACGACCCACGCCTTAAGGAGCTTCGCCCCTAAAAAACTGGGTGCGGCTAGGGCCGGTTGAGCAAGCGAAAGCTTTTGCGCTTTGTTGCTAAGCCGGGTTGTGCTCATGTGGCCAAACACATGTTTTGCATTGTTTGTATGACTAATCCACGGTTTGGTTTTACGGCACTGAACACTGCTCTATGGTCAACGAAGTTTGCCATTTTCGTTGCTGCGAACGCGCACGCAACATTAGCACAGATAGACCAGCGTCCTCACTCACTACTTCCATCGCACGACACTGCTACAACGTCTGAGCAGGAGCAACTGAAGCTCTAACCCGCTTGTTGATAGCGCTCGTGTGTGTGTTACCTTCCTGTCCAGTCCGTGTAAAAAGAAATTCCGCGCTTAACTATGAATTGTTGCACCAACAAGGCCGGAAATCTTCCATACCGCTTGCTCGCTAGCCGTTTCCACGTGACCCACTGCTCTCTCGAACTCTTTCTGCCAAGTAGGTCCCGTCCGCGTAAAAAAATGTTCCGCACTTAACTATGAAAAGTCGTGGTAGTCAGCAGCGGCAGCTGTCGGGGCAGCAGCGGCGACAGAGCGCGGCCATTTAAGCGCGCACACACATGCGCATGCACACACACATGTTTGCGCACACAAACGCACACACCCGCACTCTAGCCAGCGAGGCGGCGGAGCGCGCCTAGTCACGCGGTATCGGCCCGCCGCTTCAAGGCCAAGAGGAGATACACCGCGAAACTCGCACAGTGCTATCATGTTTCTTACTGCACCACAAAGAAACATGACAGCACCGTTTGTAGCTGTGTGAAGACCGTCGTGGTCAAGATCCCACTTAGCTGCGATAAAGTGCATATAGGGCAGACCGGAAGCGTTGATTACATGTAACAAAAAATATTAGTTAACCCACCTTTCCCTTCTGCTTTGCCGCTGCCAGCAAAGCCCGCTTGTTTTTGGCGGTCCTCAGGCGAAGTGCATCGCTGAACAAGGTTAACGCTATGGATGCTTCATTGTCAGTCAAAAACTCTGGAGACTACCTAGCGGAACACTGCAAAAGGTGCGGGTGCATTCCAGAATTCACGCTGCCACACTTCTTCAGCGCTCACATGACCGCCATGAAAGGGAAATAGAAAAAAATGAGTGCCAGTCCTGTGTGTAGCTTACTTCTTTGTCCTTTTTTAGCGCTCCGTTTTTTACGTTAGATAGATGAATGAACTCGCCCAAAGACAAGTTCTTTGCTTAAACGAACCGCCATCAATCACAATCACAACCGCAATCGATCAAGCTCAACCGAACTATAATCAAGGATGTGCACTGACATCGAACAGTGCACGAGCCTCTCATTTTTTCCTCCATTGAACACCGCGGCGAGATTTTCACACGTGCTTCGTGGAACCGCAGTACAGCACCAGACCCGCCACCGCATTCTGGAGATGTGTGATCGCGCTATGGATGCTTCAGCCGGGCTGAAGACGATTTTCGCACACAGATGCCACCAAATCCCGAAGGTTGGTTACACGCAGCTTCGTTTAATATCTTCGCTTCATTGCATACTACCTGGCATTCGCTGAAATTTGGCTGGTTGCACCTAGGCATATTTGTTTTTCGAAGTATGCGCATCACCGGCTTCGTTTTTGAAGTGGGCCTTTTCTACAAGTTTCGTTCATTGTTTCACTGTTGTGTGATGTGCAGTGATATCTAGGTATTGTTTCACAGGGAAGCAAAGCGGTGGAAATAATGGAACACCGTGACCTTGTTCCGCGATGCACTTCGCCTGAGGACCGCCAAAAACAAGCGGGCTTTGCTGGCAGCGACAAAGCAGAAGGGAAAGGTGGGTTAACTAATACTTTTTGTTACATGTAATCAATACACCCTATAACGAAAACGCAGAGGTAGGTCACAAAAGATTTTACTCTGCGCGCTGCTGACGTTACACGCTGAGTGTGTTTACTTTCAGCTTGCCGCCACGTTGGATTGACATTGGCCTGCATGCCTCTTAAAGCTTTGTAGCCGTTGGTAGTGCATTTTTAAGCGAAGCTTGTACAGCTTATCCTGTGCCGGCCGAGTAGTAGTCGGCGCTTTCATGCCGCGAGCAGTTGCTTTTAGAAGGGAGTGGTTGATCCCTCTGTCATGGGCACGAAAGTGAAACCTGTCTTCGCACGTAAACGGCAATCTTGCGAATCGAGGGGTGGGAGACGCGAGAAACGCACACTTCGATGTGCGAAGAGCGCATCACTTGCTTATCGACCGCTGTCTTTGCGTTCCTGGAGTAACGCGCGTCACAATGCGATTGGCTATCATATGCGTCACACAAGACAAATTGTGTAGCGGTCGTGGCTGAAGCAACGCGCCAGCGGGACGCCGAAGCCTGCGCGGCGATAGAGGTGTCGAAGCTATTGAAACCCTAACTGCCGGCACGCATATTAAAGCGACAATTTACGTCTTCGCTCGATCGTTCCTAGGTGGCGGTACCACCGCTGAGAACCAAGAGTGCAGTGAAACGGGAGCCATGTTAATTTAAGACCAATTTTGCTTGCTAAATACGCTTGCTTTAACAGAAAATCATTTAGATGCAAGCTGTAAGGTGGTACAGATATAAGGCCCGTATTTTCCTCCGCCTCGCTAATCTGTCGGTGGCGTGGTCGGTAGCGCTTCCACCTCCTCCCTGCACACCCTAGCTGGTTGTAGGTTCGAGTTCCAGTGGGGGGTACTTTTTCAATCTTAAATGCGAGTTTACTTTTCAGACATCTACTTCCGTTACGAAAGTACGCCACAGATTTCTTGGTGGACCGCGGCATAGAACACTTTCGTGTTAAAAAATAGAACCCCGGGCGCCCACTATGACGTGGCTAAAGAAACTAATCTATTGGAATGGGAAAACATGCTTGCTGGGGCTGGAATTGTAAGCCGATTCTCAGAAACATTTAATTTTAATTGGACTAAGCTCCTTATATTTCGATGGCACAGACACATGGTTTTTTTCTCGCCTCGACATACCCTTCTTTCTTAATCACTACTCTACACACCCATGCTTGCGAAGAGGCAAGTGTTGTGAGGGACGCGATCACGGCTGGAGCAGGCAGGCAGGAGCGAGCATTGTGTCCCTCAGGAACAAAAACTAACTACTTCATTTTTATTTTGATAACAACTAAATGGGCACTTAAGCAAGGTTATCGCCGTTGGCGTTGCCCGTCGATGTCGCCGTCATGCCTTGTATATGTGCAAGTATACGCATATATGAATCAAAATCGTGAACACGAATAATCTTATAGAAATTTCCACGCCATGCCCACTCGTTTCATAGGTAAGCGCCAGCGCGATCGACTCAGACAATTAGGCCACGGAGGACCGTTGCCGTTGGTGCAAAGGGCACACATATTATTGTGTATTGTGCTCTTCGGAGCTAGATACGTAGCACCGCTTTCTGAGCTAACTCCTGCTATGGAGGGTCATTAAAGATTTCATCGCGAGATGGCGAAAACCTCTCGCCGTGCGAAGTGCTAGGTCGCGTGAATCAGCAACGGCGTCTCTTCGAGCTGGCAGCGCGACCTGATCATCGCTCCCCGCGTATCCTGTCATCGACTTTCCCCAAACGTTGGTGGCGCTGAAGGAACTCGTATGCGTGGCCACAAGTAGTACGACGTGCAGCGGCGCACGAGGCACGCTGCAGGTCGGCTACCGGAGAGAATACAGCGGTTGGGAGGACAAAAATGAATCACATCGCCCCTAAAATCTTAGCTCGCATTACTTCCTACAGTGTGTTGCTATCGTAATAGTTGTTTCTCCATTCGGGGGAAACTATTTTATTAATTTTTTTCACAACCCTGTCAACTCTCTTGCGGGAGTCCTTACAGAGGGGGTAACGTAATAAAAACAAAAAGAATATCATTCGCAAATACACAAATGCAGGTTACATTAAGGTCAAGCGGTACACTCGCATAGATAGTCTTCCAAGGTCTGTTCAAATTTCCACAAATCATTCTGTTCGGCAACACACATCGGCAATTCGTTCCTTATTTCAATTACGTCCGCAAAGAAGGAATATCTGAACCTATTGGTATGAGTGATGCACGCTTGGATTGTCCTGTTGTGGTTAGTTCTTGAGCTCTGTTTACTTGGTGGCAGTAAGTATACTTCCTTGTTAATATTTAGTTGACCATTTGTTATTTGAAATAATATCTTCAGACGGTTTTTCCGCCTGCGCGTTTCTAATAGATGTAGGTTTGAAGTACGAAGCATTTCTGTGACTGACTCTGTCCCACGATACCTGGAGCATATAAATCGCACGGCGTACCTTTGGATTTTTACTAATTGTTTCTGTAGATAATTTTGATGAGGGCTGCATACCACCGACGCGTACTCAAGAACTGGCTTTACAAAGGTTTTGTACTCAGTAAGTTTCACATCGGGTGTTGCACCCTCTAGTTTTTTTCGCAGGAAACAGCCTCCCGTATGCATTTGAACAAATACTGTTTATGTGTACGGTCCAGGATAAATTTTGCAATATCGTTAATCGCAGATATTTAAATTGAGCAGTATTAAGCACTTATCTCCAATGGTATATGAAAACGAAAGACCGAACTTCTTTGTAGTAACATGTGTTTATGTAGATTTGGAATATTTAATTTCCATATTCCATTTCTTGCACCATTCGCTTAACGCCTGTAAAGATGTATTAATTTTAACTTTGTCCTCCCTGTTTCGTACTGTAGAATAAAATAAACAGTCGTCCGCGAACAGTTTAAGTTTTACACCGGGCTCCATGATAGTAGAAATGTCATTGATATACACCAAAAATAAGAGTGGTCCCAGGACAGATCCCTGCGGTACTCCCGAGAGCACCGCCAGTGAATCGGAAAGATGACCATCCATTCTTACCTTCTGGTTGCGATCGGTTAAGTATGCTTTAATCCATTTTATAACAGTGGCATTAAGTCCAACTGTTTCCAGCTTGTAAATCAACTTATTGTGGGGCACCTTATGGAAGGCTTCGGCAAAATCTATGGTTATTACATCAACCTGCTCCCTGGTATCCATTGCCATAGCGAAATCGTGAATTGTTCGTATGAGTTGTGTGATAGTGGAGAGGCCCGTTCTGAATCCATGCTGGTAGGGGTAAAGTAACGAGTTATTTTCCAAGTAGCAAACGATATGCTTAGCTATGATATGTTCCAAAAGTTTACAAGAGATGGATGTAAGGGATATAGGACGGTAATTACTCACCTTCGCTCGGATTCCTCCTTTAAACACTGGAATTACTACCCAACTGCACCTGACTTGTGGCACAGAATGAGTTTTCAGTGATTTTTGAAATATAAGTGTCAAGTAATGCGACGCCCATTCAGAATACCTTTGAAGAAACTGGGTCGGTATATCATCTGGTCCGTTCGCCTTTTTCGCATCTAAACTATATTTCTTTTTATCGTCGTCCAAAATCGATGGCTCGGTTAGCGCTCTCGCACACTGTCCAGCCCACTGTGTGATGACAGTCGATGGTAGAAGTTGAGAGAGGGTTCCTCCGCGGCTCCTGTGCGAACGCGAGGCCGTCGCGTCAGCATATGTGAACCACATGAACGTCTCGGATTTTCTACCACCTTGATTGCGACGTTAGAAAAGCAGCAAAAAGAAAGCACCGCGAAAGGAAGAAAGCAAAATAAGATGATTGGTTGATTTGGTGTTAAAACCATGATGCCATTGTGAAGGACACCGTAGTGGAAGGCTCAGTAAATTTCGTGCACCTGGGGTTCTTGTACGTGCGCTGACTTCGCGCAGTACACGGGACTCAACATTTCGCCTCCATCGCATAGCAGCCGCCACGGCAGGTATTCGATCCAGAAATCTTTGGATGAGGAGCCGAGTGCCAAAGCCACCAAGCCACTAGACCACAGCACCAGGCCAGAAAGAAAAACCGAAAAAGAGAAATATAGAAAGAAATGAAGTACTATTAGGTTTGCGTGCGCCAACCCATATTCCCCCCATATCCTCGATAGGGCAAGGGTTGCTGAGATTCAGGATGTGTCACTAATTAATCGAACATTATCAAATATAACATTACTTTATTGTGAATACCCAATACAACGTTACGTTTGGAATAACGTGTTACGTTAGAAATAACAAAGTACAGTGCAGCGACTTTGATTGAATTGCACAACCACGCGCGTCCGCCTGCGGCGAAGACAATATGACGAGTCGAACACGGGCTGTCAGAAGCAGTGTTAGTCGTGTGTAACACAGTGAAAGAAGAAAGCAAACGACGCTGCTCAAGGAGCCAACCGACGAGCCCTGCTTGCAAGCTTCATGGTAGCAAGGCATTTTGAGAGACTCTGGCAATTAGGACTGTTCATGTTTTATTGTTTATTGTAGTGCACCAGCTTGTACATTTGGCGTTGCTTCCGTGGTATGTTGTGCCTATCTATGTTTGTATTTTAAACAACCGTGTTTGTGTAACTACCCGTTCGATGAGAGTATACTTGGTTGTTTTGATCACCCTTGGCTCTGTCTCGGTCTTTGAAGCACTGCTGGCGCTTTTCTAGAGCATCAAAAGGTAAAAAACTTCCAGCTTTCGTGGGATCATTGACGGGGCACTGATACGTCGGTTCTTGGAATCTTTTGCGGCGACTGGGTCCTGTGTCTCACACCAAGGAATAGGTGAAAACAGGAGTAACTTCCGCATCATGAATACCTTTTTCTTTTATAGGGAGCACAAAAATGAAATATAATTAATACTATGCGATCTCCCTGTCGTGGTGCAGCATGTGGAAGTGCTCGGAAGGGTGATATGTAGTGACCATAGGATGGTAACTAAGATTTAGAGTTAGTTTAGACTTGAGGAGCGACCGTAATAGGCGTGTAGGAAAGAAGCCGCTCAAGAAGCTAAGAGTAAGACGGAAAGCCGAAGAATTCAAAATTGCACTGAATAACCTATGTTGGGCTCTAACCGAGGTAGAAAACCGTAGGACTGAGGAAATGAGCGCTGGCATTATGTGAATAACTATTGACCGTGCAATAGAAGTAGGGTGCAAGATGACTAGACAGGACACCAACAAACTTTCCCAAGAGACGAAATATTTTATTAAGAAACGGCAGAGTATGATAGTGTCTAACATTAGTGACAGAATAGTAGTGAAAAGGAAGGGGTCAAGGGTTCGTTCTTTATTTGTTAGAAACACCTTAATGAGCAAAGAGACAATGAAGCCTAGGAAAGCATAGGGGAAGTTACTTGTGGTATTATTATTGTGGAGAGAGTAGAAAGGAATTAAGTGGACGAACAGACAAACCTGCCTTCGGTGGGAACCGAACCCACGACCTTCGGATGACGCGTCCGATGCTCTACCAACTGAGCTACGAAGGCGGTCGTCCTCTCGTCCACTTATGGGTATTTATGTACGTATTATCCTGGGAGTGTTAGGCAGCGCCACTCGTGGCCAAGGCGGCATGTGTGGAACACACTTTGTTGCCAGGAAGCGTCACGTAGAACGTGAAATTCGATGAGATGGCTGCTGCTCAATAAGCCCTCGCATGCTACCCAAGGCACCAAAGTCTGCCGCAACGAGGCCCAAGCTATGAAATAACGAAAGGGAAGGGGTCAAGGGCTCGTTCTTTATTTGTTAGAAACAACTTAATGAGCAAACAGACAATGAAGCTTAGGAAACCACAGGGGAAGTTACGTGTTGTATTGTAATTGTGGAGAAAGTAGAAAGGAATTGAAGTGGACGAAAAGATAAACCTCCATTCGGTGGGGATCGAACCCACGACCTTCGGATTACGCGTGCGATGCTGCAATGGTGAGCTACGAAGACGGTCGTGCCCCCATCCAGTTTATTGGGTATTTATGTACGTATTATCCTGGGAGTGTTAGGCAGCGCCACTCGTAGCCATGGCGGCGTGTGTGGAACACACTTTTTTTTGCCAGGAGGTGTCACGTAGAACGTGAACCTGGATGAGAACATTGAAAACATAACACCGCACAGCGTTCTCTCTTTGCAGTTGTAACTGAGCGCTTTGTGGTGTTAGGTTTTTCATACATGTTGGTGTGTGTATGTGCAGGGTTTCGCACCCGAAAATTCTGAACAATGTGTCTCACCAACTAGCCCAGCGACAAGTTTAGTAAAGCATGGTGGGCAGATTATAGTACAAAAACTGGGAAATTGTGTACATTATGCGTAATGACCACGAGAGTGGTGGAATGCTTGCAAAATGCCAACATAATCACAATCTATTAGAGACAAAGCAGTTGAAAGAGGGGAAGCACTTGAAAACATTACAGGCCCATAATCTTACTGTCAGTCCTCTCAAAACTTTTCTCTTAAGTTAATCGCTTATAGAATTCGTGGCTCCTTAAATTTCACTCCACCTATACAACAAGCAAGGTTCTGAACGTGTATTCCTAGATGCACCATTTTAACGGGATCAATCAGCTGATAGAGATATGATCGGAGTGTAACGTAGCCCTTTTTATACCCTCCATAGAATATGAGAAGGAATTTGACTCGGCCGAAGCTTCAGCAGTCTTGCAGGCATTACGGAATCATGTTGTAGGCGGTCATTACGTAAGAATAGCAGAAGATATCGACAATATCTCTCTAGCCACTGTAGTCCTCCATAAGGAGAGCAGTAAAATATCCATTAGGAAGAGCGTAAGATAAGGAGACACAATCTCTACAATGTTATTCAGAGCATGTTTACAAGAGGCCTATATAACACTGGATTGGGAACAGGTGGCGTAACGTTAATGAAGAATACCTCAGTAATTTCAAATTTGCTGATGGCATTGCCTTGCTGTGGTACCCGGGGAACCAATCGCAAAATGCGATTACTTAACTAGGCAGACAAAGTGGTTACTTAACTAGACATCATACAGGAGACGGAGAATGTGACTGGAGTCTATCGGGAACACCAGTACATAATGAAAGCCACTTGCTGAGTACGAGTCCACCACGAAGAAAAATACGTTCACTGGCCTTAGGACACCGGACATCGCCGAACACAGTAACCAAGCACAACTCCCTGCATTGTTCGCACTTAAAGGTAGTGGCGTCAGAAAACATTCGAGAAACAGCAACAACGTAGCTGTTGACGTAATCTGTAATATACTCCCTCTTGGACAGAGCAACGCGAGAAAGCAGTGACGTGAAGTCTTCCACCTTTGTGGACGCCGTAAAGCCGAGCATGCCAGGTGAGCGGAGAGGTTACGTAGGGTAACACGCCAGCGTAAGGACTCATTATCGGTTACTTTGGCGAATGTATGACGGTAGGAATGGCAAGGGCATTTACGCAGAGCAAGCACTGCTTCTAAGCACTCTCGCTCTGTCACAGTGTAGTTCATCCTTGGTTAGAGAACGGCTCGCGCAGGTAACCACATGCACTCCATTATGTCTGGTGCCGAACAAGCATTCCCTTGATGCCGACTTTTCTGGCGTTCGTTAGGAACGCAGGAATGCCCTTAGTGAGGATTGCCCTTCGTTAGGAACCCACGCATGGACGCGACGAAAAATAAGTTCTGACGTCACCGGCAACATTAGTGAGCAGAATGCCACATTGCACTCACTGGTCTTCTCGAATGTGCTAGCTGTACGGTTGTGTTTACTCAGCAGTGTGGCAATGGACGCACCACTTCCGCGCATCTATGCTCTCAAAATCGAAATTAGGAGGGTAATCCCAGGTAGATGGGGTGTCGCTGTAGGAACCGGGTGGATAGAAGGTGAATGGCGCAGCCGGTACGATGAGGAAAGAGAGGAGTACTGCGCTTATCGTCTTATCATGACGTACTCCCGGCATAGGCCGACCAGATGCGTTGTTGTAGCCCTTACCGGCACGTTCCGACGCGTAAGCCTAGTGTGTAAATTTAGTTATCCTAGTGGAAAGAGACGAAAGGTCTAAAGGGTATTTTTTCAGCGCTGCAATTGGCTCACATCAACGTCTTTCCTGTAAAATATATATCGAGTCGCACGTTCAGTACACAGTTATGATTCGTTGAAAGCGTTAAGATGTGTATTTCAGAAGCGTGCGCACTAAAATCTGCTTGTGTTGCTGTCTCTGCAGGAAAGCGTTCATATTGCCAAGTCCACGGAACCCCAACACGTGGAATCCATCTTGGACAAAGCTCGAAATCTAGTCGAGGGCCACTCAGCGGTGGGGAACTGGCAAGAAGGGGCCACGAGAAGAAACCTGTACAGGTCAAGTCACAGGAGAAAGGCCTTGCAAAAAACACCACTGGATCAACGCCTGGTACTGGCGTCACGAGAAATGCGGTAGAGGCGCGTGGGACAGTTGCCGTACCTGGCTGCGGAGCAAACGTTAGCGTCGGTGTGGTTGCGATGAGCGGAACTGTGGGACCCTTCACGACGACTGTTGGGGGCGGCCTATCGGCAGGGCGTGTAGCACTAGGAAAATCCCCTCAACTGAAGGAGCTAAAAGAGGAAGAACAAGTCAAGTTGCAGTACGCTCACAAAGACCACGAGAGCGGCAAGTCAGTGTACCACAACGAGAGCACTGTTACAGCGGGTCGTGGCAAAGTAAACTCGATGGCGGTATGCATGACGCTCGCCGTGCTCCTCGCCTCTCTTACGGCCGCATTCTCTTTGCTCCTGGTACTCGGAACACAGCGAGATGGCTACGAAGGTGTGGTCAGGCCCAATAAGGAGTAAGTGTACTGGCCGGCGTGTCGCGGGAGCATGCGTTAGTTATGATTTCAGCAATTCTCTCATTTTCTTCAGGGCTTTGACTGTATGTATGTATGTATGTATGTATGTATGTATGTATGTATGTATGTATGTATGTATGTATGTATGTATGTATGTATGTATGTATGTATGTATGTATGCATGTATGTATGTATGTATGTATGTATGTGTGTATGTATGTATGTATGTATGTATGTATGTATGTATGTATGTATGTATGTATGCCTTATTTATCTACAAAGCTATTACTATTTAAATTTATTCGAAGAAACGAGCAAGGGAATAACCCTTTAATTTGTGTATCGAGATATATAGCTTTATTTTCATTGATTCTCTTTTAAATGCTAGCGCAACGCTTTCGATAGCATCTTCGAAAGAAACCACTAAAAGGAGAACGTTGGTGCCGTGTGTCTGCGCACAAAACATCTTCGTCAAAAAGTCTTTCAACTTCGCAAGATCGCGTACGTAAAAGACTTTTTTCGTGCCCGAGTAACAGGGGTATAATACTGTGTTGCAGAGGGCAAACGGGGAGAGAGCGGCACATAACCTCTCGATGAACACCAGAACCCACACAGAAGAGAGAAAACATAATATATGGCATAATGCACTAATGTACCGAGAGGAGTTCGTCTCTAAACTTATCTTTAGATCAGTGGTTCCAAAATGGAAGTCCGCGACACAGATGAACCCCCCCCCCCCCTGAAAAGATTTTTTTTGCCTTGTTGCTGAGGCCAGCTTAACAAGCTGGCTTGGCCGCATGACATAGCACTGCCGCGGCGAACACTTCTTTTTATGACTAATCGCACTGCGGCGAAGCCAGCTTGGCCGGAAGGTTATGCGGCGAAGCGCACTAGAAGGGGGAAGAGGCCACAAGCTGTCATAGGCCACAGTGCCCCATAACTACAGGTTTGGCAACTATTGCACAATGCGTAACTTTCCTTTGAATTATTTTAATGGATACTGTTGCGCAATTCGCATAACACTGTCGGTTCGTTTCAGTGACTACCCATTTCTTAAGGTTATGTTATCTCTCCTACATCCCCTCCACTCGTCTGTAAGGGGTCCCTCATCAATTTCGCTGGGCCCCAGGGTCTACCTGAGATATCCATGTCTGAAAAACACATCTTAAGATATATGCCTCTCTGTTCATATGTTTGCTGTGGCAGAGCTTTGGAATGTTTGACGCCTCTTTCTTATTCGACGCTGATGGCTTCATCTTGGCAATATCGATAGTCAACACCTGCACTACAAGTTATACCGCTCTCACTCCGAATATCGTAGTCAGGTTCGCCTAGCTGCCAAGGCCATTGTATACTTCTAAACGTGTAGCGAAGCCCTAGCGCTGTACGTTGCGTCGACTTGTCGCAACCGTGTAAAATAAATATAATGCTAATGCCTAAAATAATTTTGTTTGAGATCTTACTACTACACGGCGTCATATGAGACGAATATGGACTAAAGGCTACGCTGCCTCTATGTAGAACGAGCACGAAATTCATTTGAATCGGCCTTCTTTATTAAATTCCGTCAGAATGACAATCATTCACTTCTGTACATTCGAATAAAGTCAACGAGAAATGAATAACGCGGAAGTCCCAGATATCCTCGTTTTGCGAAGCTGACTTTCCTAGTTAACACTGGAGCCAGGGGCTCTGTATTTATTCTGACGGGTCTTTGTTTCCACTACAAGGCGTTCCAATGGATGGCAAAAAAAAAAAAAAAACGCTTACTGGGGTAAGAAACACGCACCCGTGTTGAAGGCATTGAGGGTCAATGAAGTATTTCGTCTACCTCGCCATGATTAAGTCTCACATAGTCCGTGGCGTACATCTACAGAAATGAAAATAAGTTAAAAGATTAATCGCTGCAGCAAATACTTACTTTTATTGGCTGCCTCAGCATGTTGGTTGAAACCTAGTGTTCCACTCTAAGTGCGCCTGTTCAACGAATCTAATGTACATAACCAATTCTGCACCGTAAATCGGGGCTTCCCTGAATTTAAGCTCTTTGTTGGTGCCACGGTATCAAAACTTTTGCTCGTAACTGTACGTCCGGCCGTGTATGTTTGAGAAACGCGCAATTCTTACATTTTGTGCTGTAAGAGCTATCACTCTGCGCGCTTAGATGGAATATATATTCCTGGACTGTGTAATTGGGGAGCTATGATATAGGCCTTTGACCAGCAGTGAGCTTGAACAGTTCGGTTATTGCTTTATTCAAAAGGACATATCAAGCTAGTTGGTTGATTTCTTGAAGGAAAAGGTATGACGCTCAATCGACGGGATAAATCGACGGCTTCTGTTTTGTTTTTGCCCGTCGATTTAGCGCCATATTTACTCCACCATGTATTGATTTATTCATTAGAAGGCTTCTGCTTGCTTTATAATGCAGCCGTACGGAGCTCTCGGCAATATGAATCAGAGCTCTTTGTGAAATTATACAAAGATGCCAACCGTATTGGAAAATAGGAGCCTTTCATCTAGCAGAAAAGTGGGGACACTTGGCGTGTTCACGCCCTCTACTTTTCTTTCTTTGTTTCTTTATTTTTGTTTGTAGGAAATGGGGCTCAGCTATGTTCATATCGTCGTCGTTTGCCAAGCATTCACTGAGTGCGTGGGCCCATTGCTTCTGTATACAGCAATGGGGCTATACAAGTTGGGTATGCTTATGTTAGTTTAAGGTTGATTAATTGATCTGTGGAGTTTTACGTCCCGAAACCAGCTGTGCTTATGATAGACGCCGTAGTAGGGGTTACGGAAATTTGGAGCACCTGGGGTTCACTGACATCACACAGCACATCAGCCGCAACATTCCGCCTTCATCGAAATGCAGCCGCCGCGGCCGGGATTCGATCTAGTAACCCTCGAATCATTAACCGAGTACCATAGCCACTAGACCACCTTGGAAGCGCTAATCTAGGGCGCTTTGTAATATTAAGGTAGGAGGTTAAGGTAAGAGGTTTTCTAAATAGGTGACCAGAAGATTTTGAACACGCATTCGATGACTTGACCTCGGCAAGCCGAATTTCAAAAATAAAAAAAAAAATCCAACACTGAAAGGGGCAGGCTTGCGTTGACTGGTCATGCTGGCAATAATCACAGGCTGCAACCAATGTGTCACCTGCTGGCGGTGACTTGTCTTTTTTTGTTCACATTCAAAGCTGTTCGGGGTCGACCTATTGCCTTGCGCCTGTGTAACACAGGAGTCAAAACTAGACCCGCTGTTGCCGTCGGTCCATTAGTGGTTGTTCGAAGCCCGAAGTGCTGCACTTGCTTGCGCACTTCTTTCATCTAATGCGCTCGACCAGCTGTAACATGACAGTCATTGTGCGAAGGCCAACGTGCAGTGTAGGTGCATCTCTCGCGCGCGGCCCACTCCTACATGATGGTAGTTGTGTGAGCGCAAATGTGGGGTGAGGTGTAGAGCACGATGGTGGTTATGCAAAGTTCAGAAGTGGTTTAGCTAGGAGCTGCGAGTTGGTTTCTAGTAGGCGCGGCTGCATTCTGTTTCCATAGCACGGTCTGCAAAGAAATAAAGAAAGAAAGAAAGAAAGAGGTGCATGACGAAGAATCAAGCATATCAGACAATAAACAAAGGTGGAGTACCCACACAGTGCGAGCTGACAAATGGAATAAGGTTTTGCTGAAGCCCAAATATATGACTAACTTAAGCAATAGGTCATGACATGAATAACTCGATAGCCTTAGCAGTTACGTCACTGTAAACTATGAAGGAACAGCTGCGCTGCTGCGATGGTTTTCACGACATGAAAACTGGCTTCAATTTTTTTTTTTTTTGTTTCCAGACGCTCTGGCCCTACCGAAAGAAAGATTACCGCCGTAACAGAAGAAGGAACCTCGTTCGAGACATCGCAAACCACGGATGAACGCGAAAGCGAGCCTCTGACTTCTGGAATCACCGAAGACGGAACCCCACGACCGGCCACGCTTAAAATATTGGCCGTCAACGAAACCAACCCGGATGACGCTATTCTGTAGCGAAGGGCTGACGAGGGCCAAGCGTGACGTTGTGCGCTGCTTACCGCATCCGTCAATGCTCCGTTTGGACGTTTCCCTCTTTAGTGAAATGGACCCAGCTAAGTATGCGAATCAAGCTCACAATAAATTTTATTCGCTCATTCTCTCATACTGCGTATCTTTCAGACGCCTTGAAATACTTCCATTAAAATGAGGATTATTTGTATATAGAATTACTGCTTGCTTTTTCGCTTTTGATTAATATTTCAATTGCGAAAAGTACCAGAACTTTAGTGACCCCAAGCCCTGCCATGGTGGTCTAGTGGCTACGGTGCTCGACGGCTGATCCGAAAGTCGCGGGATGGATTTGTGGCTGCGGCGGCTGCATTCCGATGGGGGCGAAAGGTAGGCCTGTGTACTGCGCGATTTCGGTGCAGGTTAAAGAACCCCAGGTGGTCGAAATTACCGGAGCCCTCCGCTACGGCATCTCTCAGCATCAGAGCGTAGGTTTATTTATTTATTTATTTATTTATTTATTTATTTATTTATTTATTTATTTATTTATTCGGCAATACTGTGAGCTTTTTCTCGTGCCCATACAGGAAGTTATGAGCAAGGGCGAGTGGCATAACACATGTTGAGTAACTAGGAAGCAGCACTCCATCGAAATCGAAATCCACTTTCAACGCATTAAGACGTAGCCAGCAACACCGATCAACGGTCATAGAATCTGCCATCATTACACCTATCTGAACGATAGCTAGATCGCTATGCATCCTTCAAAACGTCCCACACTTCTAGCTTTGCATCCTAAAATGTGAATAGGCAGTCTGAAACTACGGTGTAGGCAATAAGAATAACAGATCGGAGATGCTAGTGGAATTCGCAGACAGAAATAAACTCCGTGTAATGGACACTTTCCTTAAGAAACGTAAGAACAGGATGTGGACATGGAGAGCCCTAACGGGGAAACAAAAAACCAAACAGATTTGATGCTAAGCAGGGACCCACATATAATACGAGACATAGAAGAGGCTGGTAAGCGGTTGGTTGGTTGGTAAGAAGAGGTTAGTAAGAATAGGCTGAAACTGCTCCTGTGGCACCGGTGTTAATAACGTAATTATCTTGAGTCAGGAATTTAGCAGCCACGTGTTGCTGACCAAATGTAAGTCTTTCATTGTGCTCTGCACATTACTCTTTGAAGCTTTCTTAGTAGGCGTTGATTGGCACCAGACAGGAAAACGAAAAAAAGAAACGTCCGGTGCAGAAACTGACTTACAAAGGCCAATCTTTTGTAACTTGAGGAAGCTTGGTTTCAACTTCGGAAAATATCTGACACATATTAGTCCCCTCATTCAATACAAATTGCATGGCTTTGCCAATAGTTGTTAGTGCCCGGGTGAATTAGGCAAATATTTCCCGTCTATGAGAATGGCTCTCAGCAACATTCGTTAATGATTGTGTAACGCGGACGAATGTATCATGTCTATTGCAATGGTCCAACCAATATTGGTTGAGAGTTCTGCAACGCGGACCAATGTGTCATATCTTTAGAAATGACTCAGTCAATACTGGTTAGTGGGTGTACAACTCGGACTTACAATGGTATACTATAAGAGTGGTAGAGCCAATACTGACGTTAAGCTCTCAATTCCAGCCCATCGTTGTGCTCGGTACAGCCAACGCATTTCCAACATTGACCCTTCTTACGGTGCTGCCTGGGTTCGCACTTAAAATATCGATGAGCTACGCTCTAATACCTCTTATGTCACACTACCGAAGTGAGAGTGGCCAGAGAGAGGAAGCTGTGCATCGGAAGAAGGGGCGACAAGCTGTTTTTGTTGTTGTTGTCCTCAACTCTGGTACATACCCACTCTGTGGGATTAGCGAAGACGTGAGAAGTGGAAAAAGTTAAGTCGGAAGTACTATAAAATAGCAAGCAGAATTGAATAATCGGGGTCTAATATAATAGTGGGGATTGCGAATTTACGGACAGAACTGGCCTCAATCAATTATCAATTTCGCAACATAAGGGCATTTTTGTATACATCCCCGTGACAATGTCCTAATGAGAAGGCTCCCAAAGACAGGACATTGGAGAAGGAGAATTCCAACCCAATCCTATGAAGACAATCTTTTGAACGTGCGTTTTCTAAATGAGCATAACTGACTGCATGTTACGAAATAATGATCGATAGATTCTTCTTCGCCGCAATATGGACACAAGGGCAATGGGGCCGGACCAGCTCTGTGCATATAAATGTTCAATTTGAAAATGTGCCAACGTAACTGCATAAACATAACTTCCAGTTTTCTAAGGGTAAAGGCATTTCTATACCAAGGGAAAAATAGGTGTCGGTAGTCATATAAATTAATTAATGATGATTTACTAGATTCCTGCCTTATCGCTCTCCTTCTACATCCTGCAGCAGTTACGAGTGCTGATGCAGGAAGTAGTCAGACAGTTGGACCACTAAGAGATGCCCTCGCCAAGCTGTCCGCCATTTCATTCATTATAATTCCTTTGTGAGCAGGCACCCATACCAATCTAATTACCGTTACATGACTAGGCGTGAATTACTCTTAGCAGTAAGAGCTGCACACAAAGACAAAGAATCTGATAACTACCACCGTTGAGGTGGTTGTACTTAATTTTCGTAGGGCCAGAACAACAGCCAAATATTTTGCCAAGAATACAGATAAGAAATCAGGAGGTCTTAGTGAAAATGTCCAGTTAACGTTTTCAGAAAGCGGGCACCCGCCAATATCTTTCATCTCTTACATGAAAGCTGTCGTAAGATGGCGTGACAACCATGGTAGCTAATCCAGGCGCATGCTGATATTTCGTTCTCCTCATGACTCTCTGTTCACCCACTGTTAAGAGCAACACATGTAGAACACACCTTGCACAAAAATTAACATACAGACGGCCATAAGAAAAAGAGCTAATTTTACAGTTAACACTTGCAATGCGCCTTATTTCCAGCATCTCTTGAGCAGCGAAATTCTATCGAAATGTTAACGCCTGAGGGGCGCACGCTGTGCTCGTGTAGAACGCAGACTCTGCAAATGGACTGCACGTTTCATTTTGAAAAAGGATCAATGCCGTTGGAAAAACAGCTGCGGCAATCTTTCCTCCTAGACTGACTTCATACGGAAATCAGAATGGCAGAGTTTAATTGCCGCATTTTCCTGTAATACGTTTCTCTACCTGGTACGGCAGGGTGGAAATGAGAAGGGCTCGTGTGCAGCTGCTGTTCCAGAAAGTGTACGAGGGTAAACAGCGAGACGTGAAAGACGTCCGCTTGATAACGACGCTCGAATACCGCCTGCCGGCAATGCGATGTCATTGGTGATGTCATTCTCGGTGCGCGCTATCGGACAGCGCGCTATTTGTGCTCTTTTAACCTCAGGTTTTGATTCCTCGAGTGCAATTAGCCGGACTCTATCAGCCACTTATGACCTAGAATAATCGGCCTCTTCAAAGAACGAGTAGGAACTGCATGCCATACTTATAGAGAGATAGAAAGGGAAAGGAAAGACAGGTAGGTTAACCAAAGGAGATATATGGTTGGCTACCCTGGATGCCACGGAAGTATTAGTAGAAGTAAGGTGGTGGTTTATCATCGACGTGGCAAGCTTGTTCTCCTGTGCAACTGACTCTAAGTGCAGCTGAACTTTGTTTTCATGAACATTGACATTACGAATTATCGCTTATAGCGAAGAAAGCAAGAACGTGGCTTGAGCACGCTTCATTTCTGTAACATATGTTGCTTTCATAACCAACTGTAGACGCTTCCCAGCGTAGACGCTTCTGCACATCCTCTAAATATTGGGTAAATAACATCGGAGAAGTAGGACCTTCTTCTCTCACCCCTCTCTTGAGCAGTATTTTTCTACTCCTCTCATGTAGGAGTAGTGTGGCTTTGCTATCGTTGTAGATGTTACGTATGGTTTGCACGTATACGTCTGGTACCCCTTGTCGGCATAAAACTTATAGAACTGTTTGTATTTCTATCGAGTCTAATGTTTTCACGCAGTCTATAAAGGTCATATAGAGAGGTTTGTTATAATAAGGAAACTTCTCAATTATTATGTTGATAGTATGGCGTTGGTCCATTTTTTTTAGTATCCTTTCCTGAAAATAGCTTGCTCTCTAGGTTGAGTGAAGTAGGATGTATTAATTCGTACAGCATTTGCTCTGACATCCTGGACGTCATGGCTTGTGTAATTTGCAGAATGCGAATTTGGCGCGCGTGGTTCATGGTGGCTTCGCACGTACTACCTCTAACTTATTCTCGCAGAACGGATAAGTTGCTCGACAGCAGCATTATCGTGAAACCAGGGCAGGCGCGAAGAGTGCGCCGATCAAGTGAAATCAAATGAAGTCAAACTTTATTCCACTTGAACAAAGAGAAAGGGGGCGTCACGGGCAAAAGCTGCACTACTGCGGCTTGACTAAGGCCGACCCCCTGTAGTACAATAAAAGAGTGTGCAGCAGTAGCATAGTTATATGACGGCTCAATATAATCGTAGGCACTTTTTAGGAAATATGAAGAGCATGAAATGTGAAGAGTATGAGTATAGTAGCTTGAACGTAGCAGGCAGCATAATCTTCTTTTTTAAATGTCCACAAAGAAATTACTGCGGTATCGGAGAGATACATAGGTAGCAAATTAAAAATAGTCTGTCGTAATACGAGTTGAAGCCACGAGAGAAGAGAAGATAAAGCTGCAATTATTAATACTTGTTGCGCATCAACGCTTCGAAAGTAAACCAAGGACATTGCTAGCATTCTTCATATGGTACGTTAGAAAAGCGCACATTAGTACACCAAAAATCGTCTGAGCTTAGTTACTCGCCACATATACGGCATCGGTATTAGGCGAAGCATTCCTGGTCAATTAGCGCGCCCCGCAACCACACGAACTATGTGCATTAAGAGTTCACAACGTTCTAGCGACATAAGAAGGTCCCGGCTTTTTGGCAAAAACACCTTAATGTAGGTTCGCGTGTTGCTCTCACGACCTCCTGTATATCGCGCTGCTATAACTCGAGTTCGTCCCCATAGAAATGAGGCCGGCCACGAAAGCGAGAGCATTCGCAGAATTGGCGCACAATAAAGGAGTTCACTATCGTATGCTTCGCACCACATCGTGCTCAATCATTTTTACCGTACGCTCATGCCATTCGCAACCCGCAAGCGTGTGTGAGCTCACGCAAAGAAAATATGTAAGTACTGTGCCAACACCTTGGCTGTGCGGCAGCCACAGGTGATCTCAAAAAGGAAAATGCATGTGTATGCAAGGCAAGTCGCACACATTCGATTGCGTCGATTCAACTCGAGTACACCAACCAGCCGAAACTTTTAGGGGCGAAGCTCCTTAAGGCGTGGGTCGTGCGTCCCCGATGTATGTAGTAGTAGTAGGTAGCCACCGGCGCGTGCCTGCCGGGAGGCACGCACGCGCCGAGGGCGAGCGCGTGGCTCCCGGCTCGCCCGCGAGAGACAACGTTGGCGCAGGCAGCGTCTCCTAGCGAGTTTCTTGATTGAGAAATACCGACTGCTCGCGTTGGAGAAGTGTTGAAGAACCGCGAGCAGGAATTATCGGTTACCTTGCATTATCGGTTACCTTGCGAACGGAGCAGGAATTATCGGTTACCTTGCATTTCACGGACCACAAAGCAGTCATAAACAAGGGACCACGGAAACCAGCAATAAAGGTTTGACGACATTTACTCAAGTGTTTCACTTTTAATTGTGGGGCGAATTGCACGGAAGAATTTCACGGTTTACCGATGATTCCTTCCGGAGCTTCGCCCCACTCATCATCATTCACCCCGTGAATACGCTGTGATTTTTTTTTTGCGCATGGAAGAAAATGCGTTTGTGTGTTGTACTACGACCAAGCGAAAGCTCGAGTACAACCAAACTAAAACACAACCTACGGCTGCCATGTAATCAATAAAGACATTGTTGTTGTTATGTGGGGTTTAACGTCCCAAAACCAGCTCTGATTATGAGAGACGCCGTAGTGGAGGGCTCCGGAAATTTTGACCACCTGGGGTTCTTTAACGTGCACTGACATCGCACAGCACACGGGCCTCAACATTTCGCCTCCATCGAAATGCAGCCGCCGCAGCCGGGATTCGACCCGGCGACCCTTGGATTGGCAGCCGAGTACCATAGCCACTAGACCACCGTGGCGGGGCTCAATAAAGACATACAAGTCAAGGAATGCCAAAGCAGGAGGCTTTGTTTTTTATGTACGTGTGGCTGTTAATAGTACTAATTACCAAATTCGGTAACCTACGGCGTTGACCACTCCGATCATGAAACATGCAGTCCACCGCCATGGCCAAAATAAACAGCCAGATAGCTCGGGGACTGCTCGGCACAATCTTGGAGGGAAATCCTTCCATCTCTGCGATCAGAGCGACTAAATTCGAACACTTTGGTCGCTCGTCGTGGTCCATTCTGCAAGCGCGATCGCGATTCTGCTTGGCAAAAAATCGGTATCGCTCTAGTCACGGAGCTAAAATCGCTGAGTTTGTGTGCTATGTGAAATCGCCTGAAGTCGTGGTTCTAAGCGTCCACAGTAAGGGCCTCCTCGGCATCTTGACTTGCTCGATGGCTCACGTAGCTGCCAAAGCTTCTGCGGAATACATGTCATCCTCGGCACCTCCGCCAGCCTCTTCGTAGCCCCTGTTTCGATTGACTTCTCCATCGCTCAGCTTTTCCTCACCACATTCGGCATCCTCCTTCACCGTTTCGAATAACTGCTCAACCGCGGGCTTTCCGTTCGCAAGCGCCTGGTGTGCCCTGCTGCCGAAATGGAGGCACCAGCCATCGTCCAGAGCTGATGCTCTGGGACCGCAACGCTATTCGCTGCGTAGTAAGCTGCGGACACAGCGTCTGCCCGCTCCGTGCAGTAAGCTGAGGAGACCACGTCCTCACGCTCTGTCAAGACGTGGTCCCGGCGGCCCACGTCCTGACAGTGACGTACCCATGACGTCGTGCAAAGCCATGCAGACGCTCCAGTGCAGCAATGTACGCCTCCTTTGCACGGGGCTATATAATCTACGGCTCTCATGAATAAAACGTTCTTTTCCGCACCCGACTCGAGCGTGCTACATGGTGGCAGCGATAATCATGATCCGCAGCAGCGAAGCACGCGCATAGCAGGCCGTGCGGGACCGTTTCCAGCTTCAACGGGCTGTCGACATGCTAGGCACGGAACCAGCGCCTCCCCGCCAGCAAAGTGCCCTGGTCACCACGCTACTGCCACACTCAAGGGCTTTAGACACCAGAGGCGACGTTTGGCAGAGCTGGAGAACATGGAGGCAGGAATTCGACCTCTACGCCACGGCTACCTACCTCATTCAACAGCCAAAAGAGGTACAAGCTGCTACTTTTCTAATGGTCATAGGAGAGGACGCGCGCAGGACTTACAACACCTTCGTCTTCGATGAGAGAGAAGTCGGAGACAGAAGTCCTTAAACAGAAATTCGAAGCCTTTTACAAGCCGTCGTTCAATCTAGCTTATCATGAATTCCGTTTCGGCTCGCGTGACCACAAGGAAGGAGAAAGCTTTAACGAGTGGCTAAACGAGCTCCGACTATTGGCGAACAGTTGCGAGTTCGCTGAAATGGAAGAGCGCATGCTGACGAGCAGGATTATTCTTGGCATAAAGGATAAAAAGCTTCAAGAAAAGCTCATTTCAGAGGACCGTTCCTTTGCCAAGACGGTAGAAATTTGCCGCTCGCGAACAAAGGAAAGAACAGTGCGAGCAAATAGAAGCAGGCAACAAAAGCCATGAGGAAATTTGCGTAGTTGCAGAACTTCGGTGCTGTGGAAAGTGCGCCAGAAACTATGAGGCTCGTAACTTCCCGGCAAACGGACGCACCTGTAAGAAGTGTGGCTAGAGAAATCATATCGCTATAGCGTGCCGAACCAAAAGCGAAAGGCCCCGCGAAGTCAAACAGAACGTCGCAGCTGTAGACGCCCAAGAGGAAAACTGTTGGATTGAAACGTTAACTAGGCGCGACAAAGATGAGCGCAGGTCGGCAGCAGTAGAGATGGAAGGAACTCCCGTCCTCTGTGAGCTCGACACAGGCGCAAATTGCTCGGTGACAGCACGAAGCAAGCTGAAACAGCTAACAAGGAAGAGGGATGAGCGCTGTGATGTCATACTGAATATTTCTTTTGGTCACCAAAATGCAGCTACAGAGCACATCCGCCTTTGTGTTAGCGGAACTGATGCTTCCATTGAAACAGATTTTTTTGTTGTCGAAGAGGATGTTCCATTGACATTAAGCGGATCAGTTGCCGAACAACTGGGTCTGCTACTCAGACTAGCCTCAGTGGAGCCACAAGAGCTCTATGAAACTGCTAAACATTCTGTCGATGTTTTCAACGGTTTCGGCAGTTTGAAAGGTATCGTATACCATATGAAGCTTAAACCTGGTTCTCAAGGAGTCGCTAGACTGGCAAGGAGAATTCCACTCGCGCTTAAGGACAAGGCTAAAAGGGAACTATATCGCATGGAAGCCGAGCATGCAATACAGAGATTGACTGACCCAACAGAATGGGCGAGCTACATGGTCGTGGTGACAAAAAATGAAAAGGTACTCTTTTGTCTCGACCGTACTGAACTGAACAAAGCGCTTCTAAGAGAATACTATCCTACGCCAAACTTAGAAGACATTGCACCTTCACTAGCCGGAGCCCAGTACTTTTCAACGCTAGACGCTGCGTCGGGTGTCGCTACGTCGAGATTAAGCTCGACGAAGAAAGCTCTAAACTTTGTACAATGAGCAGCCCCTTTGGCCGGTACAGATTTCTGCGTATGCCGTTCGGAATAGCATCAGCGCCTGAAAATTTTCCAGCGAGCAATGCACAGAGTAATGCAAGGCCTCGAAGGAACTGCCGTAGTGATGGACGATATTCTTGTGTGGGGCACGTCAAATGAAGGGCACGACCACAACCTTGCCAACGTGCTAAAACGATGCCGGAAGTACAACTTTAAGTTGAACCGCACAAAATGACATTTTTTGCAGAAGTCTGTCAAGTGCCTCGGTCATGTTTTGACTCGCGAAGGACTAAGCTAGGGATGGTCGATTAAATTTTTTAATCGATGAATCATTAATCGTTCGTCAATTTAGACTTTCATCGATTAATTGCTTTCGCTGTATTGTCTTAATCGATCAATCGACATTCTTTATAGGTGCTTGAAAAAGGATGCCCTGTTATTTGAGAAGCGTTGCTTGTGTTCGATATCGACATAGATATTAATCCGACGCGCTACAGATCACATGTGCGCATTAGCGGCAGCGTGAACCTTCGCACTTTCGCCCACTGAACACAGGGAGCCCGTCATCTTTGGATGATGTCAAGGATCCAAAATTCCGTGAGTGGCCATGATCCACGGACTAATTCGGCAGCAGGTCGTATTTCCTCTAAGTCTGCCTACTAGAGCGAACCGAAATCGGAGGCGCTTTCGGCGGCCACACTGGTTGGAAAGTCGCACTGGAAACATGCAGTGTGGCCGAGGGTGAGGAAATTCCGAGAAAGGTAAAAGAACAGACGAGGACGAAAGGAAAGTCAAGGACGCTCGCTCTTGTAGGGACGGCAACATTTCTCGGTTGGTCCGTTATGCATCGTGGAAGCCTCAAGGAAGCGATGACGTCAGATCATGGTTATTGTATATAGCCATGATCTGACGTGATCGCTTCCTTGAGGTCATTCATGCGAGATTGCATGGCAACATACTGGCCTCAAACAGGCCATCAGTGCAGGCATCTGCGGGAAATAGAGTGACACGACTCCCCCCCCCCCCCCCGGCTATAATAAACGGCAGCAGTGCCAGTATACTGCACAGGTTTCACATCGTCGCCTACTTAACTCGGCGCTACGCTCACCTTTCCAATCGCACGTACAGCTCGAACCGTGAGCGCTCTCTAATGTATCAGAAGAACTAAGAAATCGACAGGACAGCGCTTTAAGCGCTGTCTCGTCAATTTCTTAGTTCTTCTGTACTCGTTTCATGTGCGCTTAAAAAGCTTTTGCTTTAAAACATAAATGGACACCAGCTAGCCCATCTCGCCGTCTTCTAATGTACCAGAGAATAGAACACATAGTATTTCGCGACTGTCTTCCGTTCGTACCACAGCAACAAACGGCGGTCTAGGCTGGCTGACATGAGAGTACAAGAAATAGATGAAAGCTGTATTTCACCCGAAATAGGCGCCCATACAGAATTAGCAAATGCTCCAAGGCCATTTTTTCAATAGAAATGGACTGGATGCTAGACTTTCGGTATACCAATGCGCAATGTTGCGGATTATGAAAAGCGACTATTAAACTTGAATGAAGTTAAAGTGGTTTCTTTCATTATGGGACTATTAGACCACTTTCATAATCCTCCAGTTCGTTTGCCTGCACAGCATATTCGCCCAACTAATGGCGGCCCCTGTCACGTTTCAAGTGGAGGCGAGGTCCCAGTTACACGTGCTGGCGTTTGACTGTTATGAGTGTTTATGTCAAGAGAACTGAGTCGACATTTACGGCGTCATGTTTTGGAGAAGTGAATAGCTGCCATAAGTTGGGCTAACTGCATGGCAGGGAAGCTAGCATTACTGTTATCACAGGGTACATAGGCGTTAAGGCTGACTGTTGGGCTAGGTGGCATCAAGCGTAATGAAATATGATTACTAGCGTCCATGTCCGCTTTGCGCAAGCAGTCATGTCTTATTATGTATATACGGATCAGTCATTGTTGTCCCCATCATCATGCTTCATCGCTCTTTTTGCCTGTTGCGTTGTCCCCAAAGTAGAGTAGAAGGCAGGGGCGTACTAGATCAGGTCACCCTCTCTACCTTCCAATAGATTCTTTTTTTCATTGGTGACAAATAATCTTTAATTCGTTAAGGGGTAAAATACAATGGCAATAAGAACTGAACCAGTCAAGAAATAAGCCGCGCATATTACAATGTGGCACTTACACAAGAAGCAAGTAAAATCTGGGAGTTAAATAAAGCGGTGTAGGCGACGGAGATCGGGTCGAGTTCATTTCTCTCTCTATGGGGTATGGCCGTCTGCGGCTCCGGGCTCCTTCTACTTGCGTAGAAATATGAGCTCGACATCTGCGTCTCAGCGTCGCGCGCCTCGCAATCATGCGCTCCGGCTAAGGGGCAGTGATGGGGGGCGGGCGACGTAATGGATTAATCGAAGAGCTTTAATTGATTAATTAAATTATTTGAAAGTTGGAAATCGATGACAAATAATTGAGTAACGGCGTACATTTATTCGATTAATCGATTAATCGTTCATCGATTTTACCATCCCTACACTAAGCCTTGATCAGGAGCGGCTTCCCGATATACTTCAAGATCCGCCTCGATACAACAAGAAGGAGCTGCAAAACGTTCCTAGGTATGGTCACCTTTCTCTCCCATTTCATTCCGCACATGTCTGAAACCACAGCTCCACTCCGCGAACTGCTGAAGAGGACTCAGCATGGGTCCTTGAAGACCGACACCAGGCTAGTTTCGAAGTTCTTTGAGAAGCTTTAGCAAAAGCCCCCGTCCTCGCGTACTACCAGAATAACAAGCCAATTAGGCTTTCGGTAGACGCCAGCTACAACGGGATCGGTGCAGTGATAATGCAAAACGGTCACCCACTAGCATACTCGTCGTGCTCTCTCTCGAAAACACAACAGAGATACGCGCAGATGGAAACGAAATGCTAGCAATTATACATGGTTGTGAAAAGTTTCAGGACTACTTGTTCGGGCAGGCTGAGGTCACAGTGGAATGGGATCACAAACCACTTGAAATGATTTTTCAGAAACCTTTGTGCCAATGGCCATTTCAACTTCAGCGAATGCCCCTCAAGCTACAGAAATATCGACTAAAGGTGAAATATATGCCTGGAAAAGAGCTTTTTATTCCCGGTTATCCCGGTTCCAAAGTCCAAGAATTTAAAGTGAATACGGTGAACATTTTCATTTCAATTCAATGGCTTATCTTCCAGTTTCTGACAAACACCTTAACGAAGTCTTGCAAGAAACTGAGAAGGATCCGACCATGCGTCAACTTCGTGAGTACGCAAGCACAAGCTGGCCCGACAGCAAGGATGACGTCATTCCGCAGTTTCACAGCTACTGGTACTTTCGTGACGAATTACCTACAGAAAATGGCATGGTGCTACGCAGAAACAGACTCGTTATCCCTCCAAAGATGCGTGGTGGCATCCTTTCCTGTCTGCATGCCGCGCACGCGGGAGGAGAAAAAATGAAAGCACGCGCTTGTTTCTGTCTGTTTTGGCCAGGCATGAATAGCGACATAGAAGAAACTGTTGCCTAGAAGAAATTCTTCTAGGCAAAAGTTTCAGTTTCAGACATAGAAGAAACTCTCGACATAGAAGAAAAGTGTTGCCTGCAGACCCAGTCGCCGTGGCGCCTGGGTCCGCAGGCAACAACCGTTGCTAAGAAGCCACCGTGAGCCATAACTACGGGAACTGGCTCAATAAACAAAAAAGGGAGATGTGACGTACTCATGATGTCGTGCAAAGAAATGCACACTCTCAAGTACCGCAATGCACGCCCTCTTGCACGGAGCAATATAATCAACAGCTCTCCTGAACAAAGCGTTCTTTTCCGCACCCGACTCGAGCGTGCTACACTGACAGAGCGTGAGGACGAGTCCCTTCAGGGCTGCTTCCAGCCTCCCTGGTAGCAAACAGCCATACCCGTAAGGCGCCAGACGTGGGGTGCGGACTTTCTCTTCCAAAGATGGAATGCGGACTTGCCGATGGGACTCGAACAAGAAATATTTACTCATAAATATGTGGCGAGCCGTCAGCGTCTTGACGACGGCGACGATGTTGCGCCTCAGCTACTTTGCACGTTCGAGCTGAGCGCGAGAGTAGAACGGGCACGACGGCAACATGGCAGCAAGAACGACAGCGTCTGTGCTAGTCCATAAATAAATGTGGGCAACCAAACGCCTCACGTCTTCCCACACGTGGTGACCCGGACGTGATTGCGTCGCACTTTGGGTGCGCGAGGAGTGTTGCGTTGTCGGGAGCTTCCTTGATAGAACTTGAAAGCTGACTCGGCATCGCCTGTCCTGGAGATAGAAGCGTTGGGCTTCGTTTCACCGGAGAGAAGTGCAGGGAGCAGTTGCGACATGGCAGCGCCTCAAACGATGTTGCGCCTCAAACACTTTGAAATGCGCAAGGGGTTATCTAGCTGGGAATCACTCAAGGAAATGACACTTGTCCCTAAAATACACCGCGCCGGAAGCCCACCGCACGCTCAGGCCTGTTGACTCAACACTCGTGCCAGACCACCGCAGACTCCCAGCCCGGCGCATCTGCTGCTTCTTTGGAGCAGCTCGAGCGCACCACGCGCATCGCCAGTGCACAGAACGTGTCGCGATTGAACCAATCGTGCGATGGGCGTGGCAGCCACAGAGAAGAAGAATAAATTTTGTTGTATCAACACTCGTTGGTTAACCTCGCATGGAGCTATCTTGAAGAGCCCCGCTGACCACTGCGGCTCGCCGGGCCTGGTCTAGGGTCGCCAGGTGGCTCCCCAGTGCGCCCTCCGAAAGCCGTGCCTCGTCGTGAGTTCCACGTCATAAGCTATTGTCGTGGGAGCACCAGCCTAGATATTGCATGGGCTGGCTGGTCTGTACATTGGTAAGTGATGTGTGTAAGTGTGTAAGTGTGGCGATGTGGTCACTGCACCACGGTCATATCGCTGTCAGTGTATGCCTGAGGAGAGACTGCGTGTGGTCTTGATATGTGGAGTACCTGTTCGTTTGGAAGCGGCGCCAATCCCTGGCTTGTTGACTGCTTAGGTGTGGAGGCGAAGGGGCGTACTTCCGACTTGTCAGTCGTTGGTCTTCCAATATCTGCCTGCTCATGGCACTTTCTTCTCCATGGTGGCCTGTAAGATGCCCTGAGCAGGGTCCTGCGGTTCGACCAACAAGCCCGCGAGCTATGCAGTTCGCCTCCCCGTTCACACTGAGGCCCGAATGCCCCGGGCACCATACAACGTCGTGCACCTCCATCAACGAGGGCCCCAAAATATCACTGACGCATCTGAGAAGAGTCCCTCTAAGATATAAGCGACAGGCAGCTTGTGAGCCTGTCGAATGCTTTGATTGCCAAGGCTATGGCTGCTGCCTCTGCAGTTGCGCTTGACCTGGAGCTCGTAGATGCGTAGGCCGCGACACAAGAGTGTGTTATCCACTGTGGGACATGTTCCGTGTTTTACCAGACTTTTCGTTCACTGCTTGGAATCATTGTGCTGCAAAGCTCCTGTGAAATTTCTTGTCAGGTAAAATTACCTAGCGTTATCTCGCTTCTACAGCATTATTGTCAAAATTAAACAATACAAATAGGCGCTTTCTTGTGCAACTAAGCACTCTCCTGTTTCTTGGACGCTGTTCTTTCGTCGAAACTGCAACAAAGAACATAGCAATACTACTAGTTTTACGAAGAAAGGAGTTTTGCCGAAAGGACGAAGCAGTGGTGCGGTAGCGACAGGCTGACATAGTATGCCACGTAAGAATAACTGCCCTAAGGGAGGTGTGCTTCCATTCGAGCACGCAGGTATCAATGCACATACAAATTATTCAGTCCTCTACAACGTGTACCCGCTGCAGCGGCACGCACCAAACGGGAAGATTTAACGCGTGCTTGACTCACTGCTACATCGTCTAGTATTCTACGCGGATTATGCCCCTGACTACTTGTACCGCATTGAACGAGGGACGCTCTTCACAATGTTACCCCCATGACCATTCCGACGTGTCAGAAGGGCGCTTCATGCCACAGTGGCAGTAACATAAACAACAGCATATTACATTTCGCGGTCGGTTAATGATATTCCAGAAAAGACTACTGACGTTAGCAACATACTTTGCCCATCGTCACGGCTTGACTACATCCAACGTGCAGTGATCGTTCTTTGCAATTTTTGAAGGATTTAGGCGTCAGTCTTTGTCACGGAATGTCGTTCTCTCTAGGCGGACTGATTGGACATTCGCGGTATTCATGCACAGGAGATGTAAGTGGCTCATCGACCCATTCCGAAGAAAACCAGCGAGAGATCGGTCTCCGAGCTTGAAGCCACCGACTTTGGTTTTTCCACGGACGTTCCCGCTCAGGTTCTTGGAACACCGCAGACGCGGTGCTTTGGGTGAGCTTTGTAAGCGCGCACAGTTGGGCATCGTCCGGTGAGCACTGACCACGTGCGGGCAGTACGCGTTTGTGTTGTAGGCAGCCCCTCGGCGCCGAGGTAGACGAGCTAATGCGTAGCGCATACAGCTTTGTTATGGCGGGCAAAACGTGACCCCTGCCTGTATAACCTGGATACCGCCCAACCGCACAACCTGGATAACCGCCAAACAAATTTCAAACTGTATAGAACCTCCGAGAAAAGACATGGACCGAACAATTTCGACCCAGTGTGCTTGCTAACTTTATTTTATTGGAAGTCTGGCAACCACCCTGGTTGCATCACCCTTCCCCCATGTTGTGTTCTCTCTGGTAAACTGTATTCGTGACTAATAAAAGTCATCAAATTTTCAGCATTACCAGTGGCCTGTGTAGCTATATGATACGCTTAAGCGCAACCTTTGAGATACAAATAAGACGTCACAAAAGTGATCTCTCTACAGTGGCAATAGTATGCATGCTTAACCATTTTTAGCGTTTCTTTGCTGTTATTTTTTACGCAAAATACCAACTTCATGACGGTGGAATCACCGATCTAAGGCAGCCTGCCTTCCTAGCCTAAAAGAACAGCAACAACTCACAATTCGCATATATGGGAATTCGTGCAGTAGGTAACTAAACTTAACAGGACTTGTTGCTGCGCGAGTTGGTTAATAATGTCAAAGGAATGTAGTTCTAGAAAACAAGGAACGAGAAAACTACGAACAAGAGGTATGTGCCAGTAATACGGCTTCTTTGTATTACCTATGTATTGTAGGTCCTCCGCTTGTGTGTGCCATTACTCACTAGTACTGGGATTATGGGCAGAAGTGACAATGCTATGGCTATGGAAATTCTAGAGGCATACCACATTAGAAAGAGAGGTAGCACCTGTGAAAGTGATACGACCGTCGTCTTGCGTAGCAGGGTATTGCAGTTCTTAGATACGATCGTTTATCTGCATGTATAGTGATATGCGCGCTTGTGATCATGATGTGCAGGGCGCTTTCGAACATTCGCTCCGCCGTATATGTAAAGGCAGACGAATCACAATAAAAATTTGTTGAGAGTGGCGCTTGTTTTGTCTATTGTGTGTTTCTTCTCTGTGTCGTCCATTTCAATTGCGCTAACTAGCTTTTTTTGACAAGCAATTACAGGCATATCGGAATGGGTCCTGTCAAAAGAGAACATATAGTGAACGACACAGCTGCGTTTGCAGATATGCATTGTTTGAAAATGAAGACGATGACCCAGACCGAAGACTCATTTGCAAGCAATTACAATTTAATGCAGTGACGGCAGGCGCCTATAGGCCCTGTGGCGACACAGTGCGACACTTACATCGTACGCGTTTCGCCGAGACGTCATCATACAGAGAGGAAAGTGACGGCGAGAGGCAGCTTTTGTGTTCAGGCCTTGTTACCGCTGTCACGCTGCAACAACCATAACCAGAAATGAAAGCTACTCCATAGGACCGAAGCTTCCAGCGACAGGTAAAGCATTCTAACCATTTTCAATAATAAAGTGACGTAGATATAAGGCGTTCGCTTCGAAATAGGAATGGCAAAATCATGCCTTTGTTTTTCTTCACTCGTAACACTGAGCGTGGTTTTCCGCTATGTCGAAAACAATCTCTGAGGTGATGTGCTTTTTTCCGCTTCCAGATGGGGTACGAGCAGCACAGTACGGAGGAATGAGCCGGGGAGAGCATTCCGTGCGCTTCACTCAGACAAGGCCGCTGCTCATCATAGCACCTGCTTAGTCGAGACTGAGGCATTTCATACATAAAGAGAGGCCATGACGCATTTTCTGGACTATGTGACCTTCCTCTTCTTGACTGGCTCCGGTCTTATCGTGGGATGCTACTTCTCCATCCGCAAGAAGACTTCACGCGGCAGGAGAGAGGATGAGATCTTCTTGGGGAGCAAGAGTTTGCAGATGATTCCACTGGCTGCTTCCTGTCTGGCGACCGCGGCCTCCGCGACAGGGGTCGTCGGCGTTCCTGCACATATGTACGCCTACGGACTTCATCTGGGCTGGATGTGTCTGTTGAACGTCATGTTGATTCCGCTTGCGATTAACGTCGTTGTACCCGTGTTGTACCACCTCAACACTACTTCTGTTTTCCAGGTGAGCAAAACTCTTGTCTTTGAACGGTGCAGCCGACATCATCAATTATTGTAATTTGAAGCTTGAACAAAATGGTTAATGATCGTTAAGGCGCCTTTCATGTCAAAGATATCATACTGTGAATTACACTGAGCAGCGACTTGCTCTATTTCGTGACAACAGCGTTTGTAGTAATCAAATGCTGCAGTGTTTGAGTGTGCTGCAGTGTTTGAGACCTGCGAGCTCCATTCAAGGAAAGCAGAGGTACTATTAGCTTTGAGGTAATAAACTCGTGTCAGATTCGTTACCTACATTACAACAGCAGGTAGTGAGGGCCGCCGGTTAGTAACGTTAGTGCGATGATATATTTGTATAGTTTGTGCTTAAAGAAACCTAACGACACAAAATTGACAGGTACCCCAAACAGAACAGAAAATCGAGATAGACAAACACAATGAGCGGATACTACAGAAAGACGATAAGTAAAAGTGATGGGAACGATCATAGAAGATCAAGGCACAAACAGGAAAACATTTCAATCAATCAAGCAAGCAATCATTCAATTAAACTTAGTTCTCATAAAAAAATAGGGGGTAACGGAAAAAAAGCCGCAGTACTGCGGCTTGACAAAGCTTCGGTCCCCTACAAAGTCCAGCAGCAACATGAGCCAAGTGCAAGAAATGATTGTCCCGGAAATAAAACACATTTGAACTGAATTCACTATGACAGGAAGTGGCAAAATATTTATTTATTTATTTACGGTGTACTGCGGTCACGAAGGACCATGCTGGTGGGGAAATACGTAGGTGCAAATTTAGCTGCACGAAAGGGGAAACAAAGCAAACGTACTACCATATCTAGAAGTATAAAACAAAACGACGCAACCTGTCTTCATAACAAAATTATACAGCTCATAAGAGTGACACATACCACAGCAGAAAAAAACAATTACAAGAAAAGAAACCCGAAATATGTCGGGTGTGTAGACAAAATGTTTGCAAAATTCAATAACAGTGCATCAATGGAACATGTAGATGAAAAAAAAAAGAAAACCATGAGCTTGCAGTGATTACTGGATTCCTATATCAGCAAGTAGCGCACTTTCAAAATCACCGACAGATTGTAAAGAAACAATATCATCAGGCAGTGAATTCCACTCGGAAATGGTTCGTGGAAAGTAAATAACACCTTGCGCTGTCTCCCTTGCGCGCTCTCCCTGCGCAGCGCAAGGTGTTATTTACTCCATTCCTTGTTCAGATTGGGGTGCGTCGTACGCGCATGAGACAAAGAACTTTCCAGAGAGGCTACGACAGCACAGGAACGATGTCCGCAAGCTCGATAGACAAAGGAGTGCGTTAGCTGAGCACAGCGAAGTGAACGACCACCGCATCGCCTTTGACAACTCCCGCGTCCTCGACTTGGAAACCAGTTTTCACAGGTGGCTTTTTGTGGAATCGTGGCACATTCAGGCGACACCTGGTACCGTGAATCGGTCTGCAGGTACAATGCCGAGTGTCTATTTTAGCGGACTCCGGCACCTGGTTCATCACTAACGTGACCCCCTCGGCTTGAAGAACCGGAAAAAGAAGAGAAAGGATGGAAGGGAGAAGAAAGAAATAAAGGAAAAAAAAAAGAAGGCCCTATAAGCAAGCACTGCTGCTGTCTGGTTCCCTCCAGTCACCCCTGAAGAAGGGTCCAAATGGGACCTGAAACGTCGGGCATTTTTCATCTTTCGAGTAAACAGCTTTTTTACGTTTGATGATTATAATTTGGTTTGTGTCCCTCCTTTCTTTCACCTTTGATTTCGTCCCAACCAGACAGATCTTTGTCAAATGTTCACCGTTAAACTAGCACCAAGAACTTCCTGGAGTTCGGAGGCTAGACGAAATGATGGAAGCGCAACGCACATTCCTGTATGAACACCTCACTAAGACGGACGCGAGCGCACAGGTCCTCGACAAGCTCTAAATCCAATGCCACAAGAAACGCGCGAGAAAAAAGGAAGGGCCTCAAGAAAACAGGAACATACTTCTGATGCCTCCATATCCAGGAGTCAGGGACGTTTCGTTCAGTTTCCTGTTTTTGCCACCACGTAGCGCATCGAGCTTAAAGAATCTGAAATTCCCACTGGGACGTATGTCATGACGCTCGACTATAACAAAACAAAACAAAGAGAAGGACGACGCGTCGCGGTCGACTCACCTAGGCACTCGTAAACGAGAGCGCCTATCATCCTTACTTCGAAGAGGGCTATCTACTTGATCTATTGCCAATGCACGACCCGTAGCGGTCGACTTGCGGTTTTGCTATCTGAACTGACGGTTTGCTAGCTACCTCACCGGAGAGTTCTTCGGCATTCCAGAGTGACACCTAGCCGAGATATTGGCTGCCCCCAAGCTTCAATAATTTCTACTTCAGTCGTTTCCTTTTTTATATGTTTACGGCAGTAGCCGAGTTCAGCCTTCTGCTTCTCGAAATTCTGTACATTTGCTATGGTGCATATCGGTCGTGAAAAGAAATGTGCTTTTTAGAATATCTCTCTCAGGTTTGCTGCGAAGGTATAGGTGGAGAGCATCCTCACTTTATTGCGTATAAGTCCAAGGCGCTTGTAGGGGCGTATTGCTTAAAAGTGATTAAAGGATGCTACAGTCGTGTGGACGACTAAAGTTCAATGCAATGCTAGTGCAGCATTGGGAAAGTAGTACATTATATATTATGCCGGCTATAACTAGCCGAGCTTTCCAATGGAACAACAAATATGAAAAAGACGATGCGTGATACAACTATAAAACCTACCGTGTTCAGTCACCACACTGGTAGACACCGGTTAAAACAGGCTTTTAGATAGTATGGAGCACAGTATTTTCTAAATACTGTCCTTATTCTAACAGCTTCCTTAACGTTAGCTGGTACACCCTGTATATAGAGACCCCACCCTATCTTACTTGCGCGTTCAGGAATTCTTGCATAACGACCACAAACTGACGCAAAATAAACAACAAAAAATAAGAGTGCACTGAGTGGAAAACATCCCTATACCGTGCAAACTTAAACTAGGTTCTTCCCTTGCCGTATGATCCTGTTTGCTTGACTTCAGTCATCGTTAAAGTCCTGCTTGAAATGGTTCGTTTAGATAAATTCTTAGGCATTAGTCTAAATGCCAAACGATAGACGGCAAGTATTGCCTTACAGTCATTATTTATAAAAAAATAAATCTAATGTGTCCATAAGCAAAACATTTATTTTTTATTTATTTATTTATTTCATTACCCACAGCGCCAATTGGCATTACAGTGGGGAGGGTTCGCAAAAAAATAGAATACAATAGAATACAATGCCTATATTGTCTATATTGTCTATATCAGGGAGAATTTGATCGAAATTGATGTCTAAAGGGCGCAGCGCATTGTTTGATTAAGATTTTGCCTTTTTCTTCGCCTTCTCAATGAAGAAAGGAGGGGGTTCAAGCTATATGTCTCGGAGGGTTTTTTATCTACTGATTGATACATAATGTTTTACGTCCCAAAACCACGATATGATTGTGAGAGACACCGTTGTGGATGACACCGGAAATTTAGACCACCTGTTCTTGTTTAACTTTCATTGACATCGCACTCTCCACAGCCCTCGACATTACGCGTTCATCGAATCCAAAAAAACGTGCACACCTCATAAAATTAGGACAGAAAAAAAGGCCAGAAATACTAGCAATAGTGACAGAAAGGCGTGGAACAAAAGTACCACAGCTGCGCAGCAGAGGTGGTTGAAAATGACAAGCAATGCCCCCGTAGTCTGACGACGAATAGAACAAACACAAAGACGGTGGTGGAAACGATCGTAGCATCTACTATTGCGCAAACTGGTCCATACTACATCCTGAATGACTCCCAAAGTGCGGTACAAGAGTTTGCGAACCGACAGACCTGGTCAGAAGCTTTAAACATATGAAAGATAAAGAAAGAAGAGGAATGTTTCCAAATAAATTGGACAGCAGCCTTATCAAAGACTGAGAGGACAACCCTAATGAGGAGGCGCATAACGAGGCTCGAGGACTCACCTCCCTTTCTACAAGAAACGAGCACCCCTTACTTGGACAGCCCCTGGATGAATGGTAATGTGAATATTGGATGACCGCGTTCAACGAGACTACCGAATACTGCGAGGTGCAATGCAGAATTTATCTACCACAACACCCAAAGCTGAAGAGGCAGTTCAATGGAGACATCTACAAACCAGATCATACAAGAATCAAGTGTAATGCACGCTATACTCATAAATTTTTGAAATAGACAAATGCGAAATAAGTAACACAGGCTATGGCAGTGTGACAGTCTGATAGAAAATAATGTGAGCAATATTTCAAACAAAATGGGAGACAGTGCTGCTTAACTCGTATACCTGGGCCTCAAGACACATAACGCCAGCTTCCAACGAAAGGTCTTTCTCCGCTATCCAGCTGTATCTATAGGGTTTCACATCGAATCACACGTGATCAAATTTTATACATACAATAAAACAAAAAAAAACAGTATTCGTTGCGAACTACTCCACTGAACACAATTTCACCTGGTACCTTGAAAAGGTAATGGTTTTCCTTTGCTGACAAGGCAGTCGGCGGCCTACTAAAGCACGTGTGATCAGGGGCTGGTATGTTCCATTTATGATCGGCCGTGTCATTTTACATCTGTTGTTGTCCAGTATAAGAGTTCCATCAAATGTTGGCTTGTACGATCATCTAACAAAATGGAAAGTGGTAAAAACATCACCCTCCACCTAACCCTTACGTTAACGCATCTACTGCTCTGCAATATATAAGCCTTACCATAAGTGAAGAGGCTGCGATAGATCACAGAGGTTGAGGTCTTAATAATAATTACTTTTTCTTGTTACGATTCTTGTCCCATATAGCAGCACTAGTGTTGTCTGGCCTAAATCTTCTTGCGCTGGCTCAGCAACTTATTAAGGTTTGAGAAGACCATTATGTTCCTGTTTTTTGCCAGCTTTTTTCAATCTGTGCTAGAGGCCATGAATATATAGAACCACCGCAAAATTGCTGTTGCTATCGAAGGATGGGTCATCTAACTGCTGGGACCGTTTCTCTTCTTGTCGGTAATTAGTAACCGTCGATTTGCATGGACAACATTAACATTAATGTCAATTGTCATTGTTGTCAATTGTCAATGTTGATGTGTCATTAAGTGTCATTAACATTAATGACGACATAACATTAACATCACAACATTAACATCAATAACATCATTACCATTACCAGCAAATAATTGTCAACACGCCCCCAGACGTTTTGTAGAGTTATCTAGTTGTCGATAATTAACAACACTCCTGAGAATCTTTATATTCACTGTACTGCGTGCACATATAGGCCACTCCTGCGTGATGTTGAAATATTAGACCGATGCCGCGACAGCACAGCAAGGGAGATTCGCGAAGTGTACCACATAAAGAAAAAGGGTCTTGATTCATTTCCTGGTACGTCAGTGAGGTTAAGTTTACTCATGACCATAGTTAGGAAGTGTGGTTTGCCGCGCGCGTAGTGTCACTCTCTGATGCATTTATATGTGGTCTGAGTGAAATAAATTTTAATTGAAAGCCAGCGCTCGTGTCTGTGTCTGGCTTGTGTTGTCTTCTCTTTGCGCACTTCATTCCCACTTCACATTTCATTCGCTAAATTCACATATGGTTTCAAGTCACCTTGAGTTTATTGAATACGCCTTTTATTCCCTTTAGCTCTCCTAAAATTGCTTCATTCACATTTTCTTTTGCGGGTAAGCCGCTCTTCCACCCTGTGCACTCCTCCCTAGATGCATCGATCCCTGCAAAGTTCTCGGCGGGTCTCTTTGCCCACGGATAACGATATACATGCTTCGCCATAATGAAACCGTCCTAGCTTATGCTGGCTTATGCTGGCCTGTAGTACAGGCTGAAGCAAAATACAACAGCAGCTCACGAGACAAGCCAAGACATAGCACGGACGATACCGGTACCGTTGAACGAAAGCGGACATATGTCACGTAGAAACCTGTCGCGCCCGTTTGCTACTCTTTCGTCCTGGCTCATACCACTGTTATGCTGTAGATTCCTTCACTCTCTAGGAAAGTATTCCACTGTTTAAAGCGCGTGCATGTAACCTCTGAAATTTCCACATGTCAGGATCCCTGCGAAGCGTGCTCTGGGTAATACGTCGGAATCATGAGTGTGAGGTCACAGAGATTTCTTTTTCACACTATTTCTCCTGATTAAACCAATCGTTAACAATGTTGTTGTGCCAAGAGAGCCCGAAGAAGGCACAAGGCGTCTTCGAACACCATGCGTCTTCGAACACCAGACGCTAACGTCATTTCAAAGATGGCAAGCGTAACAGCGCCATATATCTTGTCCAATGTCCAGCTTGTCCACTCTTTTGAGCACATATTGTGAACGTATTTGAAGCTCTTCCAGAATCCTGGTCTTAAAAACGGTTTGTGGGAGCCTGCATGGCATAGCGTGGCACTGGCTTCCGAATTCCTTTCAGAAATTGCTCGAAGTTGGCCTATAAAGCTGGTCTACAAATTTTCCTCAAAAGAATGAAAGTAGGGGCGGCAGAAGATTACTTGGGTCAGTGCGTGCTAGGGAGGCCACCTCAATAGAATTTTCTACAGCGAAAATAAAATCCTTCATCTGGTGTCATGGCGTCGACATAGTGTCCCTGAGGGCGCTAGACATTGGAGGAGCACTCGGCACTCCGTTCTGGAAAACAAAGATATCAGTGGCCGCCTTAACCCATGTCGGCATTGTCATAGCTAAGAGCCAAAATATCTGATGGTTATGTCCCGGTGCGAGGTGCCGTGCATAGCTGCAACTCATTACCTTTGCTCCATTGTGCCAAAGCGTCGCCGTATGGAAAACAAAAGTCACAGCACATCCACGGGGTGAATGCTGATGAGTGGGCGAAGCTCCGGAGGGAATCATCGGTAAACCGTGAACCTTTCGTGTAATAGTCGATCAACATGTAAAGACGTCTTACGCAGCCCCTTACACAGGCCGGAACGCGCACCGCGTTTGCCGACGCCATCACATGACTGCTGAGAGAGTATAAGGCGGAGAGGCCACAGTGTCTTACACCAGCTTCTTACACGGGCTGTAACGCGCCATCACAAACGCGTTAGAAACGCGCAGTCTTTCGTTAATGTTGAGTATTTACTGTCATCGTGGTGCACGTGCCCATGTGCGCTTCGTGGCGTAGTGAGTCTGCCTCTGGACACGGAAGGGTTCGGACGCACGATGTCGGGCTCTGCAAGAGCGGTTTCAGCGGCCGCGTCTGGCCGCGGTTCCAGGTATTCTATCGCCCCACCGGGTTATCAGTACGTACTACCGACTCTGCCCTCAGGCGAAACTATGAAGGAGTGTTTATTTCTGCATTGTGATGTTGCTGGGAGGCCATATCGTCTCGAAGATTTTAGGGACCCGCTGCAAGAGTTAGGTGTCCTGAAGGATGTTACTGGTATTGGACCCTTCCAAATGACGCATGTGTGGCTGATAAAGCTACGCACGCGCGAAATCAAGGAAGTGCTCCTCAACGCCGGAGGTATTGAGGTAAAAGGACGTTTTTGCGCCGTCATTGATCCGGTTCAGCAACACATCACTCTCAAGGTGCACTGGGTCCCGTTTCATGTGACTGGAGAAGCACTGAAGAAGGCGTTCGACCACTATGGCGAAGTGAAACAAGTACGACAAGATGAATGGAAGGTGAGAGGTTTCGAGCAGGCCGAATCAACCACACGAATTGTGAGGATGACGCTTCGTGAAGACTTAACACCGGACGCGCTACCCCATTTGTTCAGGATCTTCGGCGGCTCAGTGCTCGTCGTCGTACCTCGTACCGGGGAGAGCACCCATTTGTCTCCGGTGCCGACGCAAAGGTCACATCAGACGCGACTGCAGAGTGCCAAGATGTGCGCAGTGTCGCGAATTCGGCCATGAACTAAAAGACTGCGTGCGTACGTATGCAAGAGTTACTGGCAGCAGGCAACATGAAGAAGAGGGCCTCGAACTGATGGAGGAAGAAGTGAACGACAAGGTAACAGCGTCCTTGGAAACGCAGGCTGAACAGGGGGCAAAAGACGCGGAAAAGGCGGCAACGCCAGCTGCGTCTACAAAGGACGACTCAACCAGCAGGAAGCAGAAACAAAGGAAAACAAAGGGAGAGGTGAGGACAGAGTCCGTACCCGAACGCTTGGACCAGGAGTGCGACGCGATGAAAGAGGTGATGGATGCGGAGTCAGAGACGCCATACGAGACACCTGATGAGACTCACGGAGGAGCCGGCCGCACCTGCCAAGCGGAGCCGAAGCGACGAGACGGATGAGGAGACGCTGGAGGGCAGTGTTCAACGCCTGGAGCCGCACTGGATGGTGGTGCGGTCGACCCGGGCCAAGAAGGGAAAGCACGTCCCAGCGCAGAGGTCAGCGTCGCTCACCCGAGAAGGGCAGGCGGCGATGCAGTGACCAACGCGACTGGCGTCGCGGGTGCCCGTTCAAGCTGTAGTGCCAACGCACATTTGCGGTTTGTGAAAGTTGCTAATTGCTGGAACCTTTACTGTTGTACTGCTCTTGCTATTTGAAATGGATTTGTCGCTAGCTTCTTTGCGCGTCGGAACGCTTAATGTTAGTGGCCTCAGGGCGAGGCGGAGGCAGCGCCAGCTCCGACGCATAATGCTGGAGGAGGGTTTAGACATTTTGGCCGTTCAGGAGAGTAAGATAGAGAGCGAGAGTCAGACTGACAGTATGGTTGCGCAGTTTAGTGACCGCTATAATGTATGTGTTAGCCATGCTGTAGGCACAACGGCCGGTTGCTGTTTATTCATGAAAAATAATTTAGGCATAGTTGTGGAAACAATGATAAGTTGTAGGAACGGGCGATTTGTGCTTTGTGATTTTGTACGCAACAACGCGAAATTTAGAGTATTATGTGTGTACGCACCCACAAAAGTTAATGACCGGCTTAGCTTCTTTCACGGAATATCTGAGTACGTGCAAACAGACAGATCTTTGATAATCTTAGGAGATTTCAATTGCGTTTTGAACCCAGATGATCGTTCGCGTGATGGTTACTGGGATGACAAGAGTATTGTGTTCCTGAGAGAGACTTTAGGAAGAGCACTCGTGGAGGATGTTGTGCATTACGCGAATGGAGGAAATTTTCGGCATTGTACTCATTATCAAGGCAACTGCCATGCAAGGTTAGACAGAGCTTATATCTCCCAAGAACTAGCCACACTGTGCGAGGATTACAAAGTACAGAACATCACTTTTAGTGACCATTGCTTGGTTAGCTTCGCGATTGGCAAAAAAGGCCCTGTTAAACCTAGGATGAAGTGGTAAACGTGGAAATTAAATGCGAAGCTCCTAAAGGACGACCAGTTTATAAAAAGCGTACGCACAGAAATTGCTAAAGCAAATGAATACTGTGGAAGAGGATGGGGTGAGCTATGGGAGCTATTTAAAGAAGCCGTTAAAATGAACGCCATTGAACGAGCTGTAGAAATAAGCTATGAAGAGCGCCAAGAAGAAAGGAACCTAAAAAGAATGCTGCAGGAATTTGTCGATGCAGAGACCGCGAGACCCGGCACTTTTATGGAAGAAATAAGAGAATGAAAGAGTAAAATTGAGGCTATTGTAAACGGAAAAATTCCGTGGTGCACTTGTTCGTGCACGAACGGAAAAGCTCCTGGTTGATGAAATGCCAACAAAGCGAGCTTTTGCAGCTGAGAAAAAGTACGCTAGGAGGAATGAAATAGTAGAGATTGAATACAAAGGTAAAATATCCAGAGAGACAGAACATATTAAACACGCCTTTACAGAGTATTACAGAGAGCTGTTTAAGTGTAGAGTACCGAGCAAGCCTGGTTACGAGAACCATTTTTTAATCGGCTTACCTAGATTAGCCACCGAAGAAACAGAAAGTTTGTCAACAGACATTACATGTAAGGAGATTGAAATGGCTATAGAAGACCTTAACAATGGAAAATCCCCAGGGCCTGATGGCTTGACAGCGGCATTTTATAAAACATTCTCCTCGCAGGTAGCCATGATACTCGAACGCGTTTTTAAGGAGGCATACGAAATTGGATGTCTCCCACCGTCTTTCAAAAGAACGTATACAGTCCTGATACCAAAAACTGACGATTATAATATACTTAACAAAGTTACAGGTTACCGACCAATTACGCTGACAAACGTCGATTATAAAATTTTAATGAAAATATTAGCTCGGAGACTACAAGGGGCTATTAGTGATCTGGTAGGTCCGCATCAGACATGTGGGATAAGGGGGAGATCTATATTTGCAAACATCCATGTGGCTCGGAGCATACTTGAAGCATGTGATGCAGATTTGAGAAAAGTCGCGATGGTACAAGTTGATTTAGAAAAGGCATTCGATAGGGTATGTCATAAGCTCCTGTTCTCAGTACTTGAGTACGTTGGAGTAGGCTCTTTGATAACTAAAGGGGTTCAGATGGCATACGACAATTGTACGACCAACCTCGTTATCAACCATGAGCTAACAGATAGGATTGAAGTGCGCTCCTCTGTGCGTCAAGGGTGTCCCTTGTCACCTCTTTTGTTCGCGTTGTACCTAGAGGCCCTATGTAAGAAAATTATTCATAGTACGGATGTGCGTGGCTTCAGCTTAGAGGGGTGTGAAGTACGTTTACTAGCATACGCTGATGATATTGCTGTTTTCTGCTCGGATAAGGAGAGCATTAGAAATGCTATGACAATTATTCGCGAGTTTTGTGCCATGACAGGTAGGAACGTTAACCTGAATAAGTGTGTGGGGTTGTGGCATGGTCGGTGGCTGGCGACACCGCATGTTTTTGAAGGCATACAGTGGACGCTCACACCTGGGATTTATCTTGGTGTACCATTAGGCAAGTATCGGGACACCAATGATTTATGGAATGGAAAGGTGCAGGAGATGAAAACTCAAACTGACAAATGGGCAGGGCATCACCTCTCCGTATTTGCTCGGGCGGCCGTTTGCAGGCACTGTGGCACGTAAGCAGTTAAGCCCTGATTTGATAGACATTATGTTTCCAAAACCATTGTACCGGCTATTGTACAGTAAAGGCGAGGGTAAAGATGTGCTAAAGCGTGTGAAACGAATGATGGTACCAAGCGGAGTGAAAACATTCTTTTTTAAGCTGCATACTAATACCTTGCCTGTCAAAACGTGGCTGGAAGAAAGAGGTCACTATTTACCATGGGACACCCATTGTTTACTTTGTAAGAAACCCGAAACTATAGAACATGTGTTTTTAGACTGTTGGAGTGCATTTTCTTTTGGGATATTCTGCAAAGGACTATTAAAAAGGAATTGCCGCTAACGCCACATGGCATTCGTTACCTAGCCACAGGGCAAGACAGTATACCTTATGACATGTTCTTTCTTCTTGGCCTTCACAGCATCTGGAGAAACCGCATGGCTGTAAGGAATTGTGACATAAATACGAGACCAGTAAACGCTTACTTTATTGAAAATGTCAGCAAGCTCCGTGAAGTGTTTCGGAAATTGGGATACGATGATGAATTGCTGTTGTTGATGGATGCCCTTGTCAAAATGAAAGTGTTGTAATCTCAGCCGCATGCTGAAAACGCAGCGGTGGAAAAGGAAATAACGCCAGCTTATGGCAGCAGAGTGTTGTGATGTATGTATTCGTCAGTCAATAAAGAAAGAAAAAAAAGCGCTTCGTGGCGCAGTGGCTAGCGCCGCGCGTTCGGAAGCGAGGGGTCCCTGGTTCGATTCCGCGCTTCGGACACAACTTACGGAATTTTTTTGAGATGCACACATCTCTATGGGACAGCGCCATCTAGGAAACTAGACGAGAAATGGAGATGACGACACAGAATGCGTACAGCGCCATCTAGTGTATCGTCACCCAACTGCAGTTTGCATGCATCTCTATGGGACAGCGCGATCTATTGCATGCTAAAGGAGACGCTACTGGCTACGCAGGATGCATCGACAACCGAGAACCGCCCAGGTGATGCCATAAGGAGCTTCGCCCCTAAAAAAGTTTCAGGGGCCCCTTATTGAAGCGGCGTCAAGGCAAGGCCTCGACGTCCCGACATGGGAGACCTGAACCCGGGTCTTTAATCTGCAGGACGTTGAATAAAGTTTTCCATCCACCCATCCATCCTTATTGAACTGTGAGCCCAGCTTTAGGGGCGAAGCTCCTTAAGGCGTAGGCTTCTCTACCCTAGTGGTCCGTCGTCGGCTTTCGCGTTTCATCGACGCTCGACCTGACCAGACCTGACTTACCTGACCATGTCAAGGCCGTGCTACAATGCAAAGGCGGGTTGCTTGTCTGTGTTAGAGGTTAATAATACATTCATTGGCGTAAGACACGTTGCATGGCCCAAAAAAGTATGCCTTCTTCGAAATATCAGTCATCGCACACACGCTGAAGTGTGCTTTAGGTAAAGTTATTGCTTTCCGAGACGCCTGTTGCTGCGATATACGGTGTTGCTTGCGGAAAGAGCCCACTATCCGCGGGTTTCAGTGCGGTCTCGAAGACGTCCACAGGCATCTTTGTTTCGGTTTTCGCTTATCTTTACTTGAAGGTCTTGTTTCGCGTATGCATAGTAATTGCCCACAAAGAAGACAATGAAATGGTGTGTCTTCATTGTGCCTTTCGACGGCTCTTGCTCTGGATTGCTCCAAGGCGTTCGTGAGTCCTCTGAGCCGGCATCTTTGTGTGGTAGGCGGGTGCGATCGCATATGATCGGTTTTTGAAGGAGCTCGCCCCTCTTTCTCCCGTAGGCGTTCTAACAGAATGGCAGCTCTCTTTGTAATATAACTACGCGGCCCTTTCAAGAAAAGACCAAGATACACGAACGCGCTAGGTCGGAATGTACATTTGAAAAAAACAGAAAAGAATGAAAAAATTGGCCACGTATCTCCGTGCTTCGCTCCGCGTATCTCCGTGCTTCGAAGACTATCGAAAGACGATAGTCTTCTACCGGCCGTACTACATGAGTCCCGGTTCATATACGGTTTGGCACGAGCTTCGGGCGTCTGTTCAGCCGCCGGGTACGCTTGCTTAGCCTCTCGGTCAGTGACAATTCGCGCATCGCGCACCTCGTCTGTTTCCTGTTGCCTCCGGGCGCGCCTCGATTCACGATCTTTCGCTAGCCGCTGGGCTCGTTGCTCTGACGTTTCCTGGGCACGCTTGAGACGACGGGCATCGGCACGCCGGCGCTTCTCCGCTGCAATCTGCTCGTCGGTCTTTTCCCTGCGTTGTCTGGGCATGTCTTGTAGAATGTGTTCTATATCATCAAACGGCCATTTATGTTTTGCCTTGCCTCAGACAGCGCCCCGTCTTTGTTGAATCGGCCGCATGTGGCTGGCATTGATGAAATGGAGGCAGCGCTGCGTGAGATATGGACGCCATCTGGCCATGATATCGGGTAACGCAAGAAGCTTGCGTAGTACGCAGAGCTACTGGTAGGTGGCACCACCGTGTCGTTTTACCGAAGCGTAGGAAACGTCCGCTTTTTCTTTCATTGCGTCGCATTTTTAGCGCATCCTAACAAGCACTAGGATCTTTAGAATTACTCATCCATGTATTTTCTACTACAGTAGCACACCACCTAATACTGACGTATTGATGTTGCGCCTCAGATATGCGTAATATTTGCTTTTTGGTCGACTGTGTTCCCAAGTATGAACGCAGCTACCAGTTCAAGGTGGGTGGTCGTTGAGGAAGGGGTTAAACTTTCGCCATTCTACTGAATCGAAAAGCAGGACAGACAGACAGACAGACAGACAGACTAAAATTTCTGCGTTGAAGTATCCCAAGAAAGACTATCGTCTTGAAAAAGATAGAGAAACGCGCTGCGAACGAGGAGTACGGGCTACGTGGGTCCCCCAGTCCGGTCTCGCATGTTCCACGTCGCCCGCTACACGCTGCTCGACGTGGACAACAAAAGGACTAGAGTGTACATGCCACCTGCTAGTAAATCAAGTTTGGAAGGCCGCATGCCGGCAACCGCGCTTCGTTTGGAATGATAGTGCTGCCATGTCAACGGGGTTTGACGCTGAAACGTTGAGGCCGTGTATGATCTCGTCCCCAAAGAACGCACTACAACCGAAGGCGTCACGCGGTTTTACAAGATATGAAAAGAGCCTGCTGACCGTACTCGTACCATGGAATGCCACGTTGTTTGAAACATATAAAGGATAATCACGTACGGTATCACGCGGCACGGCAACCGGCAATACGAAAAAAATGTTAGGATAAGCTAAAAGAAAGCGGAATAAGGAAGCTGCAAAACCAAAGCGAGATCACAACAAAACTGCTAAGCGCACATTACTGGCTCACTCGGGCCACTTTTATATTTGCTCGTTGGATGACTGCGGGAGAACCTCGGCATACTGAACGTTAATACAGTCATGAGCGCCAGCGGCGATTGAAACAAGGAAACTCGCTCGTAATCACGCTTTCAGCGAAGCGTGTTTCTGACCTTGAGGATTGTTTACACATGCAACCAAGCGGTTCACAAACCCAACCCTTTCGGTAAAGGAATCGCTAAAGATACATGAGCAGCACTTTCGCGTCGTCACCAAAACTTTATTGCACGCGTGTGTGCAACCGAGGCATCCGGTTACGCAAAGCACTTCGGCCGCTTCATGAAAGTCCCGTATCACTTTAGATCTCGTGAACTGCGGGGAGCACACCAAAATCCAGCGCAGCGTCTTCTCAGTGAGCACGGTCATTTTTCCAAACGCACTGCACACGTGTTGACGGAGGAATCCGCACGAGGCCATAGGCGACTGTACGAAGCGTACTGGTGCCGTGAAACCACAGAGGCGGTAACTGCAGCGTCGAAGGCACAGGCTGTTTTCCGTAGCACTCCCCGCTTTGTCGGTGAGGCATCGTACGGAGAAGCTGTCGCCCGGCGTTTTCGTGCAACTATGGCGAGCGATGTTCGTCGTACAGCGACACCATGCTACCTTGGTCACGTAGGGAGGGTAGCCGAATTTTCGACACGCGATGCTCTCCTGAAAATGTGCTCCTGAAAATGCGTTCCTGAAAATGGCAAGCAAATTCACGAACAGGGAACCTCCGCTTGATGTCCGTTCAGGAGGCGGCCATGTTGGAATGAAGCACGAAGTCAATTTCAAGCTAGCCCCTGAGCAGACTTGCCATGCGAGCCAACTTCGGCCCGTCCAAGTCCTCCGCAAGTCACCCGCAAGTCAAGTACGATTTATGGCAATAGGCGAAGCGTTCTTGAGACTGGCGCAAGTTCGAGCTAAGTTACATCTTTGCATACGGGGGTAAGTTCCGCAAATTGGTGGGACAATCCTCTCAAGCGCGGCCATGTCTCATTCTAGCTCGCTGGTGTGGCGAAGACGTGATTTTTCAACCACGAGGTTGATTTCCCTGACTGGGAACGCTTCAGACAGCAGCTGCGCCAAGCGTTCGGCACACCGGCCGTCCGGTCAACTCTAGCCAAGAAAAGTCTTGACGCTCGCAAGCAACACCTGGGCGAGTCGTATACCTCATACATCGAGGATGTCCTTGCGCTTTGCCGACTTGCCGACTCCTCAATGTCGGAGTCGGACAGGCTGCGCCAAATTCTAAAAGGCACCGAACCTGTCGCCTTCGATTACCTCGCCGCCAAGAATCCGACTACCGTCGCTGACATAGCTTACACTTGCCAGCGCCTCAACGAGCCTGCCGCTTGACATTGACGAAGTTCATCCTGCAGTGGACCAGGGTCTACGGGTACTCATCCGCACGCTCATACGCGAAGAGCTGCACGCGATGGGCTTGCAGTCGCCTTCCCCGTTTCCCACTCAGCTATGTGGTGCATCTTTGCGTGACGTCATCAAAGAACTGGCGTATTTGACGAGCTCTACGCAAGTGCCCACCCTTGTCCACCATACACACCAACATATGCGCAAATCGCTGCCAAACCTCTTGGCAACGCCACTACTGCGTGGCCGTTTACAAGTTACTCGCCGGTTGCTACTTCGACCGCAGTCACCCTTCAGTCCATGCTGCCTGAAACTTCATCGGCCCATGTGACAGCGCTATCTCCCAATGCGCCGCACCCTGTTTACACCACGCCGTGGCGTCCATCTCGGCCTGCATGCTATTACTGCGGCTATAGTGGACACATATCGCGTTTTTGCCGTAAACGCCAGCAGGACAAACGTCGTGGCTACGATATGTGTGAGCGTGATTTTCCTGTTAGCGCCAATGGGCCTTATTACCAAGTCAGGCCTTACCATTCACCTCCGCACCGCTCTCCATCACCACCCTCTTCTACTGAAACACCAGGCAGTACTTACCGTTCGGTAAGACGCCGATCACCATCGCCCTTCCGCAGCTCCTCGTCGCCACTCCGGCCGGCCAGAGTCACTTCTAATGTCTGTTCAGAAAACTAGGCGATGCAGTTTTCGGAGGAAGAACTGCATGCGCGAACTGGACTGAAATTCCTCCGATGCGCCCGGCCAACATGATTTCTGTATTTGTAGAAGGGGTGCACTTCGATGCTTTGGTGGACACCGGTGCGACATTTTCTGTCTTTCAGGCTCATTTGTGCTCCAGTCTCAAGAAAGTTATGACGCCTTACAGTGGTCCCACACTGGTTGCGGCCAAAGGGAGCCCTATTCGGCCTTCGGCTGTGTGTACAGCGTGCATAATCATCAACGACGTTGTTCACCATATAGAATTAGCTGTGCTATCCGAGTGCTCTCACCAATTGATTCTGGTATGGGATTTTGTATCTTCTGCGTCTTTCGCCATTTGTTGTGGGCAGCGTATGGTGCACCCCAGTGAAATCGACTATATGCTTGGTGAAGAACTCCACAAGCCCTTTCACCTGGTCGCTGCCCAGAATACGGAACTAACCCCAGGTCGACAATACATTGTTGCCCTCAAGTCCACTGACATCGACAATGGCCACGTCTTAATGTTCCCGTCCTCCCACTGCATTAGTAAGGGCATAACATTTTCGCCAGGCGTTGTTCGGTTCCACCGTGGATCTTCTCTAGTCACTGTCACCAATGAAACCACAGAGAAAATTTTACTCCGTAAGATACAACAGTAGCGCTCGTTGCCGATATGGAGCCTGTGTACGCCTTACCGCTTCGACCAGTCTCTCCTGGGGATCCTTCTCCTGACGCATCTTCTTCTGCCACCAGCTTCAAAGCTGTCATCAGCACTGATCTGACAGCTGCGGAGACACAACAGCTCATTGATTTGTTAAAGATGCACGCTCATTCTTTCGATGTCTACTCCACAACACTGGGCCAAACTACCGTCGCCGAGCACCGCATTATAACAGACGACACATGTATCGTGCGGCGCCGCCCGTACCTTGTCTCTCTAGCTTAGCGGAAAATAATCGAAGACAATTGACATGTTCGAACGCAAGATAATTTGCCCCTCGTCCAATTCGTGGTCGTCTCCTGTTGTTCTGGTGCGCAAGAAAGGCGGTTCCGTACGCATTTGCGTCGATTATCAGGCGCTCAATAAGATCGCCCGAAAAGACGTATACCCCATGCAGCGCATCGATGATGCCCTTGATTCCCTCCAAGGCGCGCTGAATACTTTTCGAACCTCGACCTGCGCTCTGGCTACTGGCAGATCCCCAGGCACGAGGATGATAAAAAAAGCACTTTGGAATACAGGAGTTAAATTATAATGGCAAGTTAATTACGGATGACGGGGATAAAGCTGCATGCCTAAACAACTTTTTCCACTCGGTATTTTTACCCAAACACAGCTGTGATTATCAACGAACTAGTATAAGCATTGCGCCTATGCTTCCGGTTGAGCTTAGTGTTAACGGAATTGAAAAATTATTGAAGGACATAGATGAGAGTAAATCTAGTGGCCCAGATGGAATTTCTCCGCGTGTACTCAAGCGTTGTGCGGGGCCAATTTCTATGTACCTTTTTGCAATCTTTGAAAAATCTTTAGTGACAGGTACCCTACCACATGACTGGAAAATTGCGCACGTGGTACCGATACATAAAGGTGGTTCCAAAAAAGACGTTGGTAACTACAGACCAATATCTGTTACGCCTATTCCATGTAAAATACTCGAACATATTTTATACAAAGAAATAATAAATCATTTAAACAAGCATAAGGTTCTAATCAACGAGCAGCACGGATTTCGCAGAGGGCTGTCTGGCACAACACAATTGGTAGAATTTTATCACGATGTATTATCGGGTGTAGATACTGTACGACAGGTTGACGGTATATTCCTGGATTTTCGGAAAGCCTTCGATACGGTGTCACATTCACTCTTACTTTTTAAACTTGCCACCCTGAACATTGATAAGACTGTTTTAAAGTGGATCGAAAGCTATCTTTCTCAAAGAAGACAAACAGTGCTATTAAATGGAAAATGCTCTGAATATGCAGATGTTACCTCAGGGGTCCCACAGGGCTCCGTTTTGGGTCCGCTATTGTTTCTAATTTATGTTAATGATATCTCTGCAGGAATTTCATCTTCTATACGGTTGTTTGCGGATGACTGTGTTGTGTACAGAAAAATTTTCGATCCCAATGATGCATCAGAACTTCAGAAGGACTTATCACTCATTCATAGCTGGTGTACCAAATGAAAAATGAATTTGAATATAACAAAGTGTGTACATATATCATTTACTAAAAAGATGAAACCATTTCAGTCACGATACCACCTGAACAATGTACAGTTAAAACAAGATAGTACAAATAAGTATCTAGGTGTGCTGCTATCATCTGAATGTTCATGGCGACCTCAGGTGGTGGACACTCTCATAGCGAAAGCTGGTAAGGCTTTAAATTTTATTCAAAGAAATCTGCGATGTTCCCATGTGAACGCATGGCATACACTGCTTGTATCAGACCTATCTCGGAATATGGTTGTGTCGTGTGGGACCCCGCCGAGGTAACCTTCATTGCAGCTCTTGAACAAATTCAAAATCGCGTGGCCAGATTCGTATTGGGACGGTACGGAAGGAGGGAGAGCTGCAGTACAATGAAGGCTGAACTAGAATGGGAGTGTCTTTCTGACCGTCGCCGTAAACAGAGATTGAAGTTTCTTTATTTGATTTACAATAACAAAACTGGAATTAACCGAGAAACTTACCTACACAAACCTCATTACATATCAAAACGTTTTGATCATAGTTGTAAAATCCTGGAATACCAAGCTAAAACGAACATGTATACCAATTCATTTTTTCCCCAAACAATTAAACAGTGGAATAAGCTAACTGAAAAGCAAGTACATAGTGTGAACGAAGATGTATTCTATTCAATGCTATAATCCCGTGTTGTAACCTGAACGAAGATGTATTTATGTGTGAGCAAAAATTGTATTATGTGTGTGAACAAAGATGTATTTCATTTATTGATGTATGTACAAAGTTGTATTATGTGGGCCAACGAAGATGTACGTCATTTATTGATGTAACCCCCCCCCCCCCCCCGCTATAACGCCTTCGGGCGCTGCGGGGTATCTCATGAATAAAGAATAAAAAAAATTCTTAACACCAGATGGACTATATGAGTTTAACGTAATGCCTTTCGGGCTCTGCAACGCGCCTGCAACTTTTGAGTGCATGATCGACACCATGCTGCGTGGCCTGAAATGGAAGACCTGCCTTTGCTACTTGCACGACCTCGTCATCTTTTCGTCAACGTGTTCTCAGCGTCCCCGACGCTTAGATGAAATTTTGACATGCCTCGCCAGCGCAAGCGTTCAGATGAACACCAAAAAATGCTGTTTTGCCAGCAAAGCCATTCAGATCCTGGCCCATGTAGTAAGCAAGGACGGAATTCGACCGGACCCTGACAAGATTGCTGCGGTGCTTCAGTTTTCGCGCCCTGAAAGGCCCAAATATTTACGCAGCGTCCTCGGCCTTGCCTCTTATTTCCGCCGTTTCACACGGAATTTCGCCTCCATCGCAGCTCCATTATACAGGCTACTATATGGCGGTGTGCGCTTTGTATGGTGTCAAGAATGCGAATCAGCCTTTACACGACTGAAGGGCGCCCTTACGTCTGAACCGGTGCTTTGCCATTTTGATGAAGCCGCACCGACTCTCATGCACACGGATGCTAGCGGCCACGGCATCGGTGCTGTCCTACTGCAAAGTGACAACTCTTCGCGCGAGAGAGTCGTCGTGTACACCAGCCGTGTTCTCACCTCTTCCGAAAGAAATTATACCGAACACGAGTGTCTGGCCGTTGCCTGGTCGATACAGAAGTTTCGCCCTTATCTGCACGGCCGTCATTTCACAATAGTAACAGACCACCACGCCTTGTGCTGGATTTCCACACAGAACTTGACTGGACGCCTCGGTCGCTGGATTTTGCGGCTGCAAGACTATGACTTCGACATCACTTACGAGTCCGGCAAGAAACACCAAGATGCCGACGCTCTGTCTCGCTGCCCTTACGGAAATGTCATTTATCGGCCAGATATGTTTTATATGTAGCCAGATATGGACATATAAGCGCTCATATCAGGCTATATAGTGTCATACAAGGTTCAATATAAGGTCATGTACAGCCAGATATGAACGTATATGACGCTTTATATGCCATATAAGGCAGATATATACTGCCATATATAGCTTTATATTGCGCCTTATATGATATATACGGTAGCAGCATACTTAAATATACAGCGTACCTGGCCTGTAAATGGCTTTATAAACTCGATATAGAGTATGCATGAAAAGTCACATAATGCAAGTTAACAGTCATATGCATAGGTGTATATTATTTGTGTGTCGACATCCAATTACGGCGCAGTTTCTCACCATATATATATATATATATATATATATATATATATATATATATATACAGAGTAAGCGAAGCACAACGTACGTTCAAACTTTAATGGTCGTCAAACGTTTCGGCTGGTGGGCCAGCCTTCGTCAGTGTGACGAAGGCTGGCTATATATATATATATATATATATATATATATATATATATATATATATATATATATATAGCTCAAATTTTCTCGCGTCATGGTGACTGATAATATATCACGCGAAGCGAAACAATAAATACCCCGTAATGTTATTTATATACACACAAATAATCGATGGAACCACATATATCATCCCATATCCAGCACTTAGTAATTACAAAAGACATCAATTCAAAAAGTAAACACTAAGTGTAAATGGTAAAAGAGAGTAAGGGAGGGTTGGACGTGAGTTCTGCTTTCTCATGGCATCGTAATTTCAATTAATACGCGATTTACCTGCAGCGCGAGCTAATTATTATCTGCATAAGAACGATGTATCAAGCTGAACTATTATTGTTTCGTCGACGTTGCAGTTGCAAAAGCCAAAAGCTATTGTATATACGTCCGCGTTATAGTGGTGCCACAGAACTTGTGCCAGCTTTACCACAATAAGCGCCTAGATTGCATGTTCAATGTGAGTTATATCTAAAAGAATGATTGTTGGAATGTGTCAGCAACGTTCCTTACTTTTATTTTTATTTTCTTTACCTCGCCTTGTCCGAGTGCAGCACGAAAGAGGGCTGTTGCTTTTACTGTTTGTACAGCTGCCCCACCATTGCTCAAAAGACTGCAAAAGATGAACCAAAAAATAAATGACAAAAAAGAGCCTCCCTCTGTCCACCCCCCCCCCCTCCCGGTTCTTTTCTTCCGCGAAGAGCCACGCTTTTTTTTTCTCGGAACAGTACGCGGGACCTTTGGAGACGGCCTCTCACTTTTTCCACGTGCACGCGGAACAGATTTCATGCATCAGGTGAAGCGCTGCCAAAGCTAGCGCTCGTGTTTGCGCTGTGTACTTCCGCGACCAAAAAGTAGTCCATTGCTTGTGGTAAGTAAGAAAATATACATGTCTCACTGGCAGCCTTAAATCATAACACATTTCTCATCAGCTTGACAAAACACGCTCGTATTTTCGGGGAAACATTTGAAATGTCCGAGTTTCTACTTTACGTTTGCCGTTTCCTCTCGGAACGATACACCTCTCTCTTTCTTTTTCTTACGGACTACATTTGCGTAGCCGTCACAACTGGAGCCATTTTCTCCACGAAGGTTTTGTTGTGTGTGGGCTGCCTGGCTGTACTTTCCGAAAAAGGTGGTGCTGTGGTACTGAGTGCAGTGAGTGGCGTGTTTCGATCGCGTCGCAAATAAGCGGATAACCTTCGATGTTCTAAAATGACCTGAGTCGGGAGTGACGGAAGAGCACATTCCTAACGAAGTGGTGCCACAAGTGCAAGTTTGGTGGCAGTACAAAGGCTTCTTTCATGCCAGGCTGATTGCTACAAGGTAAGCTTTTATGCTTGTTACTAAAATTCTAATATGGTGTGTCCGTTCAGAAGCACGTGAATTGGACAATTTTATAGCTGTAAAGCGCTATGTTTTCGCCATCGGATAAAGGATAAACGGCTAATATCGCAAAGCTCGCGTGTTTCCTTTCTTTCTTTTTTTTTTAGTTGCTCCTTAGCCATTGCTTCTGCTTCCGACCCTTCAGCGGTGTTGTAAAAAGACGACAAATGCAGTATTTTCTTCTTGTGGCGAGATCGAAGGTCACCCAACAGATGTACCGTGCTTAGACACGCTATCACTTTCTGATTTTTCCTTACGAATGCCTTAGGAAAGTTGCTGTTGAAATTCTGTTCGTTTTACAGGTGCCCTTCCCCCGCCCTTTCACTAGTGAAATTCTCGTTATTGTGGCTTATTCGCGGAATCTGGAACCAGTGCTGCTGTTGAGACAGCTGCTGGTGGGTTCGCCACGAAGCCGTGAGGCTGGAAACGCATGCTGCTTCAGAAGCACCTGAAAGTGTTATATAAAGCATAAAAATGGCGTGGCCGCATTTTAGATGCTATCTGCATTTATTTTATTTATTTACCAAATAGAGCACTCCACAGGCTATTTCGGAGAGGTTATAATACACTCAGTCGTCCCATACATCAAAGGTCAGTTGCTTTATTGCAATAATGTATAAACATGTTTGCTGGTTCAGCTATCAATAACAGTGCTTTATGTGGATATATTTGATGCCATTTCGGAGGACCGACCTCACCTGATTACCAAGCTAATCACGTCGTTGAGAAAAACAGTTTTTTTTCCTACGTGACAGCTGCAGCTTAATTGCCATCAATCGTTTTTGACAAAACTGAGACGAGCATCTCCCTTCCCTTCGCCTCAGAGTGCAAGGAAGTAAATTGAAATAATAATTGAGAAACTGCCTGTAAGGCGCTTTGCATATCGACCAGCACATTGCGTAGTCATGCACGGTCATGTAGGATGGTTTAACGATACGGGCCCGCTCCGATGTTTTATGATTGTTGTTCTTGGTGCCTAAGTGAACGCATGCATGAATACATATAAAATATTGTGTCATTGTGTCATCAGGTGCACATATTTTGGAGCTATTTATCGGCCCTGAATATGTAAGCATTACTTTCATGCTCCCAATTGTGTTTTGCCATTTACAGGTCGCACAAAAGACTTCCCTACGAGGTGCCAGCTCGAGTGCAGTGGAAAACTTAATTGTAATATCCCTGGGTGCAAAGCTCAGCGACCTCAGAAGCAAAAAGACAAAATACAACTCCGAAGAATGAAAACATACCTGGAAAATAAAACACACACGTGAAATGTCCATCTTGCATTTGTGTTCTGTTTATATATATATATATATATATATATATATATATATATATATATATATATATATATATATATACTCAGCTCTCACATGTGGCCTATAGTGTTAAGCAGATATGGCCATATAATGCGCCATATATGGATATATTACAAATTTGGCAGATATGGCCATATAAGGGCCCATATACGGATATATTAAAAATTGGTCAGATATGGTCATATAAGGTGTCATATATGGATATATCAAAAATTGGGCAGATATGGCCTATAAGGCGCCATATATGGATATATTAAAAATTGGGCAGATATGGCCATATAAGGGCCGTACATGCCACATATGGCCATATCTGCCCAATTTTTAATATAACCGTATATAATTTTTTTCATATCAGTCCATATATGGCATTTTCGTAGGGGGCCTTCTTCCTACATCTCCGCTGGACGCTTCGGCAACCGCTTCGCGTGCCGTCTGCTCAAACAACCCTGGTACCGCTTCGCCGCTGCCCTCTATACATCAAGTGCCTTCGCACGACAACCAGCAATTCGCATCTCGTCAGATGGCACACCCGTACTGTCGACGTCCCGTAGATCATCTATGTGGGGCTTCTCCTCCATCCAACGCGCGCGTCCGCCGGCAACTCGCGTACTTTAAGCTGGATGATGGAGTGTTGTGTCACCGCATTTACCATGCTTACGGACAATGCTGGGTACCAGTTCTTCTACGATCCCTTCGTGTTGCTGGTCTCAGTGCCTTTCACGATGACTTGACAGCTGGTCAACTGGGGTTTCATAAAACCTATGACCGAATTCGGAGGCGATTCTATTAGCCTAGACTTTCTTCAAGCGTTGCGAGGTACGTAGGTAACTGCTTTGCCTGCCAGCGTCGCAAACTCTCAACATTCGCACCTCCTGGCCCATTACAACCACTTCCGCACCCCTCAGCGCCATTTGAGATTGTCGCTATCCCCTCTGTGGGCTCCTTCCAATCACTGCTTCTGGTAATCGGTGGATCGTGATTGCCGTCGGCCACCTGACGCGCTACGCTGAGACAGCTTCAGTGTTTAGTGGCTCTGCTTCAGAGGTTGCTAACTTCGTTCTACAATCGATCATTCTGCGTCATGGTGCTCCTCGTGTACTGCTGAGCTACCGTGGAAAGGCGTTCATTTCGCAAGTCCCCAACGAAATTCTCCGAGCCTCCGGCACTACACACAAGACATCTTCAAGCCACCACCCTCAGGCTAACGGCTTGACCGAGCGCTTTCATCGCACTTATTGTTTGGTTTTACTTTTGTTTTTGACGCAGCTTCTCTGTTGTTTAAGAAATTTTAGCGGTTTATTTGATTTTTTTCGACGATTCAGGATTTTTCATACGTGATAGTTTTATTATCCATTAAAAGACATGAGATTGTGGAATGTGGTGCGCGAGGCTCTGGCTATCTCCCTCGCCTTCTGTGGCACTGCTACTTGTATATGCCCGGGCACCTGGGCATGATGCAGAGATTACGGCGGTGGTGTGGCGGTTTGTTTTGAGAAGGTTCTATCTTGACAGAGATTATGTTTGGCGGCTGTGTGCATAAATTCGATGTTCCTTCAATAAACGTCAGTTGAAAGCTGAGCGCCAGTCCTGTGTGTAGCCTCTTTCGTTGTGTCTCGTCTTTTTAGCGCTCCGTTTTTTTTTTCCTTTTGAAGCATGAAACAACTCGCCCACAGACAAGTTCTACTAAGGCATAGAAAATTGCAGCCGTCATGGGGTTTCTCAGGCTATGGGACAAAAAGGGCGTGCGTCGACGTTTGGGATCATGCGCTTACCACTGGTGATTTGTAAAAAAAAAATCTCAATGACATCGGAACCTCTGAGAAGATTTGCGAACGAAGACGTACCCTTGGTTTGACACCCTGAACAAGAGGTCGCTTTCAACGACCTAAAGAAAAGTTTGCAAGCCCCACCCATGCTCATCCCTTTCACTGAGAATTAAATGCGGCGAGAATACCTATGAACTACGCGCAGAGTGCGAAAGTCGCGGGGAGTTGTCTCTTTTGTGTTGAAGGCACATTTGGCATGTGCCCCCCCACGGTGGTCTAGTGGTTATGGCACTCGGCTGCAGGTCTGAAGGTACTACTGGCCAAGACTTGCTGCTGTCGTGAAGCGTTACGTCCAGACATGCCTCGATTGGCAGCGCGGCAAACTACCGTCCGTCAAGCCAGCCGGTTTATTGCACCCAGTGCAAGTACCATCTACACCACTTGCACAAGTAGGTATGGACTTTCTGGGACCCTTTCCAGTTTCTACTAGCGGCAATAGGTGGATTATTTTCGCCACGGATTACCTCACCAGATACGCCGAGACAGGTGCTCTTAAACGGGGAACAGCGGACGAGGCGGCACGTTTTTTTCTGGAGTCCATCGTTTTAAGGCATGGCGCTCCCGCCGTAGTCATCACGGACAGAGGCACAGCGTTCATGGCGAAGTTTCTGGACAACGTTCTACGGCTGAGTGGCACAGCCCACAGGAAGACAACAGCTTATCACCCGCAGACAAACGGGCTGACGGAGCGACTCAACCGAACACTGGCTGACATGATAAGCATGTACGTAGACGCAGATCACAAGAACTGCGACGACATTTTGCCTTATGTGACTTTCGCATACAACACGGCTCGTCAAGAAATCACTCGCAAGACACCTTTTAGTCTCGTTTACGGCCGTGAGGTTACAACATTAGACGCAATGCTGCCCCATGAACTTAATGACAACGAGAAGAGTGCGGAAGAAATCACCCAACGAGCAGAAGAAGCCAGGCAGCTTGCGCGCCTGCGCTTCCACGAGCAACAGGACTGTGACGCCAGACGTTATAATCTTCGTCACAGACCCGTGACATACAACGTCGGCGACAGAGTCTGGGTCTGGACACCATTTCGTCGGCGTGGCCTCTCTGAAAAACTCCTGCGCAGATACTTCGGGCCTTATGTAGTTCTCCGACGCATCAGTGACGCCAACTGCGAAGCCCTTCCCGACAGCCCACACTGTTTAAACCGCCGACGGAACTTCCCCGAAGTCTTTCACGTGCTTCGTATGAAGTCATACTGTGAAGATTGAGAAGCTTACACAGTCGTTCTTTTGTCGCGGTTGTGTGAACTTCTATCATCAGGACGATGATTTTTTAAGGGGGAAGCAATTGGAACGACTATACTGCCGCGGGTATGTGCCAGCGCAGACAAAGTTGAAGTTGCGCGCGCTCTCGGGCTGATCGTGGCGACGAAGAGGACGTTCGGTTCGCTTTTGGACGAGCGATAAATTGTTTTTGCTTGTGTTGCTCCAGTGCCTCGTTGTGCCTTGTGCCTCGTTGATTACGCGTCGTAACAATATGCAGCAGGCATGAAGCGACTTCGTGTAGAGTGCGAAAGTTGGGGACGTTGTCTCTTTTGTTTTGAAGGGCACATTTGGCATGTGTATGCAACTGGACTTCCTATAAGCGACTTTGTCTAGAGTGCGAAAATCCGAAATCTAGTAGTGCCAGGGAAAGGAGGCGGGGGGCTCATGCACTCGCATAAAAAGCAGGAAATAACGGAACAGTGTGATATTTTCCTTTCTTTCTGCTTCTGTGTACTTGGTTACACTCTTATCGATTGTATTAGCAACCTTTCCCTTTTTTCATTTTTTCTGCATTCCTTGCCGTTCTTACGTTTGCAGCTAAACGCTCTCCAGAGGGATCAGACACTCTGTGTATGTCACTAACTGTACAAAAAAGTGAATGAAATTCGCTTTGTCTTTTCAAAGCGAGTGTGATTAAACATTGCGTGGACACGAACTCGATGAAGTTACCGTTTTTGAATACGGCGCGTCCTTTCCCAGCTTGTTTTCTCGTCTTTTTTTGTTTCACCTGTGTATTTGTTCACATTATTTATTGACTGCGGTGGCAGAAATAACTTGCGAGTGTCGGCCGGTCATTGATGCAGCGGCAATGACAAAACAGAGCGATTCGTTTATCGCACGAAGAGTTACATCAGTATATCAGAATTCTAGTTGTCAATAGGAAAACACCAGAAGTGGCACTACTTCTACCTAGCCACTTAGGTTTTCGTATCATCACGATGACTGGGAGATCACCTACACCTAACTACAGTCCAGCGTCGCGGCTGTGGCCACATGTAGTCGCTGTAACGACACAGTGCCGTAAATCAACCTGCTTCACTAAGGCTTCATAAGAAGGAAGACGTCGTTGTCCGGAATGAAATAGAAAGTCAATATGCCTACACGTTACGGCGCGATGCAATGTTTCTCTAATCTCAGATCTTGTTGCCACTATCCTCATGCTGCTATGGATTAAACGAGTTATATTTTAGGACTCCGACTATCGGAGAGAGGACAACATTTCCAACGTTTGCGACGATCCACTCACGATGACATTGGACTGTGAACGAAAAAGCGACATCGCAAAGCTGGCGTATCGCTTCTATGCAAGCGCTCCCGTTTTGGTGTGGTGGTGCTCTCTGAGGAAAACAACATGTGGTTTTTTTTCTATTTCGGTTACTAGCAGCAGCTTGCTCGTAAATTCATTAGGGAAGCGCTTTGCGTGCATTACTGATTCCAAGCGGCGGCTCATAGGAACAGCTTGTTCTAAACTAAAGCGCCTGAGCGATAAGTATTGGCTATGCTACACGTTCTGGACTATGTCACGTCTTTCTTGCTGACTGGCGCCGGTCTCGCACTGGGATGCTACTTCTCCTTCCGCAAGAAGGATTCCCACTCCACAAGAGTGGATGAAATTTTTTTGGGCAGGAAGAGGCTGCAAATTGTTCCACTGGCTGCATCGACGTTCGCAACTGTGGCCTCTGCGATCGGGGTCGTCGGTGGTCCGGCACACATGTACGCCTACGGACTTCATCTGGGCTGGGTGTGTGTTTTGAATATCGTGTTGATTCCTATCGCTGTCAGCGTTGTTGTCCCCGTGTTATACGACTTGAACACGACTTCCGTCTTCCAGGTGAGTAGAAATTGGTGTCTCTTCCTTGACCTGCGTAGCCTATATCATATGAACAGAACTTTTCCGTTAAAAGCGCTACCAACGACTAAAGCCGCGTTTCGTGGCAGGTGTGAAATGAAAGTGTTGTGGCAAATGCGTCTGTTCATAGCTGCTGTAGATAGGTTTGTTTTACATACAAAAAGAACTACGCAGTATCAGCAAGCTTTGGTTGTGGAAACTTGGTTGTGGCTGTGGAAAGGATCACATTTGGAAAAAACCAGCCAAATCGGACGCACACAGGAAAATTAAAGCATAAAAGAAGGAGGCTGGACTACCAATTGTTTATCAGACAGATAAAGGCTACAATTTATACAGGGCACTAAGTCACATGACCTTCGTGCTATCGCCTTCACCACAACGAACCATCATGACACAAAATGTAATAGTAGGTGCAATGGGCACACGTACTTTCAATCATGCAAGAACATGACATATATATATATATATATATATATATATATATATATATATATATATATGTTGTCATGTGTAGCAGTAAAATGCTCGCCTTGCCTAGGGCGCTCGCACCACGCGCGAAGGAGCACAGCATACAAGGAAGAAGAGGTCACATAGAACACGCGGTCTGCAGCAAAGGCGCTGTGCCTGCCTCTCTCTCTATATTACAATATATATACAACTACGAGGAAGGGGCCAAGGCCTCGTTTTTATTTGTTAGGAACAACTTAATGAACCAACGAGCACTGAAGCCTGCGAAAGCACAGGGAAAGTTATTCAAATTCATAATTATGGTATTTTAATTTTGGGGTAAGTAGAAATCAAGTGGACGAAAAGACAAGCCTCCTTCGGTGGGAAGTGAACCGATGACCTTCGGATATATATATATATATATATATATATATATATATATAAAGAGTAAGCGAAGCACGACGTACGTTGAAACTTTTTAATGGTCGTCAAACGTTTCGGCTGGTGGGCCAGCCTTCGTGAGTGTGACACTGACGAAGGCTGTCACACTGACGAAGGCTGGCCCACCAGCCGAAACGTTTGACGACCATTAAAAAGTTTCAACGTACGTCGTGCTTCGCTTACTCTGTGTATCAACGGAGCCTGTGCGCTCTTTTTCACTGCCTCGTCTATATATATATATAAATATATATATATATATATATATATATATATATATATATATATATATATATATATATATATATATATATATATATATATAGAACAAAAGGGAGTACGACGCACGTTGGTTTTTGAACAGTATATTTACTGACGTTTCGGCTGGTCCACCAGCCGAAACGTCAGTAAATATACTGTGCAAAAACCAACGTGCGTCGTACTCCCTTTTGTTCCTTATTGTACCGGGGCCAACGTGATTTCCTTGCCGCAAATATATATACATACATACATACATACACACACACACACACACACACACACATATATATATATATATATATATATATATATATATATATATATATATATATATATATATATATATATATATATATATATATATATATATATATATATAGGAAAGAATAAGGCAGACACAGAGACGTGTTCCTGGACTGGCTGTTCTATTCTGCCCTTGATTGTCGTCTTCCTCTCTGCCCCTGCACTCCTAGCATGAGCGCCGAAGGCACAGCGTAGCTAATTTTCATTAAACTCGTTTACGCTGCGAGCTTAGCGACACGCAGAAAATTTGTATGGTGGGTGGCACTGGCTGTGTTGCACAGGGCGCTCTGGAGGTCACTGCTATCTGTCTTGTAGAATTAGCAAAAATCTTCTGTAGGCCCACACTTCCTGTGTCGCTGCGGCCATTGCAGAGCTGGTTCACGGTGAGACTTGCGGAACTGCAGCGGACACTTCTTTCATTCATTCATTCATTCATTCATTCATTCATTCATTCATTCATTCATTCATTCATTCGGTGTTTATTCCTTAAAGACCCCGACAGGGGGTGTTATATAAAGGGTGGTATTACAAAAATAAAACATTGTTACTGTAAAACAAATGCAGACACTTGTTCTGCGAAAGCAGATGGACAGGGACGCTTGTTCTGCGAAAGCAGATGGACAGGTGATGGCAACGATGTTGTAGGGAAGGCCGTTCCAGTCTACAACCACACGAGGGGAAAAAGAAGACGAAATTGTGACAGTGCGCACATTGTGGCGAGCAGAATTTAAACAATGACCTGTGCGATGTGATACGCGTGCTGGCGATGAGATGTAAGGTGCGATGGCAGAGAGAACTGTAAAAAAATTTGTGAAATAATGATAAGCTGGAAATGCGACGTCGACGCGAAAGAGATGGTAGATTGGAGGCTGATTTTGATGAAGATATGCTGATTTCGTATGAATATGCTGAATGAATGAACCTAGCAGCGCGATTCTGAACGGATTCAAGGTCGTTGATGAGGTAATTTTCATGCAGGCACCAGATGGGAGAAGCGTATTCAAGTTTAGGTCTGATGAAAGATGTGTATGCTAAATGTCTTACGTGAGGAGGAGCTTTTAGTAAGTGACGTTAAAAGAATCCTAGCTTTTTGTTAGCAGATGCTACGATATTGCTAATATGTAAACACCAATCAAGTTCACTAGTTATAGTGATGCCTAGGTATTTGAAGGACTTGACTGCTTCGATGGGTTCATCATTTATTATATAAGATGTGAGAAACTGATTGCAAGGGCGGGTTATTGACATAGCCTTGCACTTAAAGAGTTTAGTAGCATTAGCCATTCATCACACCAGTTTTGAATATTGTTTAGGTCAGTTTAGAGCAAAATTTGGTATATGCAAATATTGCTAGAGACACAGAGGGGTCGATCGTTAATATATATCAAGAAAAGAAGCGGACCTAGCACACAACATTGCGGAACACCTGATTTTACTGGAAGTTGGTTAGAATAGTTATGTTTATTTGCACAAACTGAGACCGGTTGGTCAAAAATTGTTTGATCCAGCTTAGAACGTTAGGATGAAGGTTAAGGAGTGAAAGTTTTAGCAGTAGTCGTTGATGAGCTGAGCTACCTTGTCAAATGCTCTAGCGAAATCGAGGAAAATTGCATCCGTCTGTGTATTAATATCGAGATTTAAGTGTAAGTCACGAACAAAGATGGCTAATTGTATTTCACATGATAGTCCTTTTCGAAAACCAAGCTGTGAAGAGTGAAAAAAGTATGAGAGTCAAGAAAATGCCTTATGTGGGGGAGAATGCATGTTTCCTGAATTTGCAAGGGATGCTTGTTATGGAAATTGGGCGGTAGTTTAGTAGCGATTCTCTATTACCTGATTTGTAGACCGGAACAACCTTCCCCAACTTCCATTCTGTTGGTAGCTTACCTGTGGTTATTGACTGGGAAAAGAGCAAAGTTAAAAACGAAGCAGAAATGGTGGACAATGGCGCTGCCACAGCGGTCGCAGGTCTCGTAGATGACGGTCCCTTTGCACTTGTAAGAAAACTAGGAGATGATCTTGTGAACCAGGCCGTTGGACGCTGCACGAAAGCGAAGCGGTTGAAATGATGAAAACTGGTAGTGGTGCGGCGTTGCTGCGGCGTCCTGGGAGCGCCAAACAAGGGGCGAATCTCCGTGCTCGTGTGCGACGCAACCTGCTACTTGGCAACCCAACTATCGAGGCAAGGCAGCTCTATATTCCAAGGGATCTTGATGATCTTCTAATCATACTGTATGTACGTCGAACGAAGAGGACATAGCAGGTGTGCCATGATCCCTGTGACATACAGGAGACGCGGGCTGCATGCTGAGGCCTCCGAGAGCAATCACGTCATCCATGTTCACCGTCCTGGCTTCATCAACTTCACCTAGCGCCTCTCTGAAGTACGAAGCCAGGTCGTCGGTAGCCGTAGTGGCAGTGCTAGTGAGGTCGCGTTTACTGAACGGCATGCTACGCCACTGAGACGTGGGAGAGTATGGTTGTACTGTATGCATCCGGTTACTGAAATCCGTCGGGTGGAGATGAGCCTGGGCCGTGTCACGCCTTCAGTAATTGGAATGTGGTCTCGTATGCTTGAAAGGAGCTCGTGTGAGATGCTACCATAGTCCTTAATCTGTGGTGGTGAACAGGGGCTCAGCCGTGTGTTTGCACATGGGTAGTTCATGGTGCGTTCTGTCGATGAGCTGGTGTCTCTCGTCAGGCTTGTCCACGTGGTTCCTCGCACAATTACGGCTTACAACCCTCACATTAACGGACTTACTGAGCGCTTCAACCGCACGCCCGGCCACATGCTTTCAATCTACGTCGCCTCGGACCACACCAATCGGGACATCATTCTACCATTTGTAACCTACCCATACAACACCGCTACGCAGAGGACCACTGGCTTGTCACTCTGTTTTCTACTCTACGGTCGGCACCGGTTACACACTGTGGACACAATTTCACCGTACCGCCCGAATGGTTCAGAGTATGCGCCCATATCTGATACAGTGAGGTATGCCGAAGAATGCCGCGACCTCGCACGCTCTTTCACGTGCAACGACCAAGAGCGCCAGAACAGCATTCGCAGTGAACCTACCTCTGCGCCCACCTTCCTTCCTGGATCGCTTGTGTGGCTCTCCGTTCCTACCGCTGCGCCTGGCCTTTCTTCAGTGTTTCTGCCAAAGTATCAAGGCCCCTATTGAGTCGTTGAACGCACATCACCTGTGACTACGTGATTGAACCACTCAACCCATCTTCGGACATGCGCCGTCGTGGACGCGACATTGTCAACGTAGAGTGTCTTAAGCCTATGATCCGCACGTACTAACGAAGTGCTAGGTCGCCGGATGGTTCCCTTTGCATACCCGGGGGTAAATGTAGCGAAAACTAACGAACGCTATAGAGGGGCGTACCCTGTCCAGTATCAGCTAGTAGGTCTGGCCCTAACGCGCATTGTTCGTGCTCGCTGCTCACTCTCGGGGCTCGTATATTCAGCCGTTGACCAAGCTACTGGTAGGCCCTTTCGCAAGCCTTTACTCCAGTTGCGTTGTCGCTCTTTTTCTCTGTGTTTCTCTCTATCGGTGTTTCTGTTCTATGTCACCCGTAGTAAATTGGATTGATTATTTTCTGGGGTTTTACGTCCCAAAACCAGCTGTGATTATGAGAAACGCCTTACTGGAAGTCTCCGGAAATTATGACAACCTGGTGTTTAGCGTACATTGACATCGCACAGTACATTGACCATAACATCCCGCGGCCCTCGCATTGGCAGCCGAGTACCATAGCCACTAGACCATGGTGGCGGGGCGGAAATTGGGTTAAAATTGTCGGTAAAACGCACATGCAACTTCTGCAAACGTGAGTGTATAGCTTGGAAGTTATGACCCTCGCCTTTGGACAGTGGGTACCTGGGTTCGCATTCCCCCTCGGCAAGAAAATTTTTCTCTTATCTAAGCCTTCATCTCTCCCTCTCTCTGTGCCTCTTTTATTCTCTCGCTGGTACCTCCTCTCCTTATTTCACACGTATTCTGCTGACTTTTGGACGGTTGCAGGTAATGGCTGGAGCTCAAGCGGCTATCTACTCCACATGCCATGAGTCTTCTTTAAATAAACTTGTTTCTTCCTCCTCCCTCACGAAAAGCAGCTCTGCTATTAAAAACTGAATGGTTCTTTCTTCTATTCCTTATAAACTGGTCCTTTCAGTTTGGTTGCATGTCCTCCTCGGCCACACCCTGTATGGTTGGTAAAGGTCAAAGAAAATAAAACGAGAAAAAAATCCAAAGCTCTTCCACGCAGCCGAAAGTTATCGTTAAATGTGAAGTAACTTCTAAGCGTGTCAAGTTACTGACGTCTTGACGAAAGAGTAATGAGAGTCATGCGTTCGTACTGTGCGCAATGTCACGTCCGTTGAAAACTAGCAGTGTCTCCATACTCAAACATTCATCACTACTAGCGAAACGTACCTAACACTTCGCCATAAACTCGCCTGCTTCTTTATTTCTTCGCATTTCGCTGCGCGAAATGCTGATGCGGATGTGGGGGGGGGGGTTCCACCACGAACTTCGAGATTTCTATGTGCCGTATCAACTTGGTTCAATTAACTTTTCCAGGGGGTCTGCCGTATGTGACAAACGCTGGAAGGGCGCCTCGGGCCTGCGCTTACAGGGAAACGCCGGCAGTTTTAAACGCTAGGCATTTCTGGCTAGCATAAGTTCTAATGCGCTTCACAAAACTTACCACCATTGTGTCACAATGCTAAGCTTCCCGATAGTGCGCATGCCCTTGTATGCAATGCCCAGTGTGCAGGTTTCGCACACGTGCTTCTGTCTTCTCTTGCGCGCATGACCTCATCCCTGTCGCTATTACATTGAATATCTCCAGCTGGCAGGCGCACATGTAGAAGCAGAAGCAAAATAAGAAAAAAAGTGTGCGTTCATCTATCAGGTACGCAGCATCTCGCAAAGCTGTGCGTTTGTGCATAGGTTCACAACACGAGTGCATGCGTCCGCTCATTGCGCGAAGCTAAGCAAAAATGCATAGTGTAGATCGTCGTCCGTGGGAGAGCAACAAAGAGCGCTGGACGAGCTACAATGAAATCACCAAAGCTCTCTACCTGGCCCCCCGGACCTTCCCACCGCCCAACGAGAAGTTGAATAGGGCACAGGCGACGACCCTCAGGCAATTACAAACGTGCACTTACCCTAACCCGGCACAACATCACCGATTCTACCCCGGCGCCTACCCGACAGACATATGCAAGATCTGCCGAACTGAAACAGCCACATTGATTCACATGCACTGGGACTGTAAGAAACACCCAAACGGTGCTAAATCCGGAACCCTTCCGCCGCGGTGGGCCGCTGCCCTGCGCAGCCCCAGCCTCGGCGACCAACTCTGGGCCGTCCAGCAGGCCCGCGAGGCGGCGACGAGGCAAGACCTCGACGTCCCCATGTGGGAGACCTAAGGCCCGGTCTGCGAAAGCACTGCAGGACTATAAATAAAGTTGTAACCAACCAAACAGTGCCTCCTGGTGTAGCAAAGGAGTAGGTAGCCCCGCCACGGTGGTCTAGTGGCTAAGGTACTCGGCTGCTGATCCTAGGGTCGCGGGATCGAATCCCGGCCGCGGCGGCTGCATTTCGATGGAGGCGAAATGTTGAGGCCCGTGTGCTGTGCGATGTCAGTGCACGTTAAAGAACCCCAGGTGGACCAAATTTCCGGAGACCTCCACTACGGCGTCTCTCATAATCAGAGCTGGTTTTGGGACGTTAAACCCCACATAACAACAACAACAAAGGAGTAGGTAGGCGTCACGCCCGGGCCACGCGAGCCGCGTCTGCCACAGCGTGTGGCGCGACGCGGATGTGTTACGCTGAGCTCGGTGCATAGCCTTGAGAAGCGTCGGCTAGGCCTCGCAGTATTGCCCACCGCGGTGGTGTAGTGGTTCAGGGCTAGGCAGTATCGCTCTATTACTTCAGAGATACTTTTGAGTATCTCTATTGCTACATCGAGATACATTTGAAACGTATATTTGCATCTCGGTAGTCAAATACTTTTACGGAGTATTGCCCGTATCGCGATACTACTCAGGACACCGCTTTCTCGTTAATTTTTTTTCCGGGAATGAGATGTGGAATGAGCTGAGAGCAGCTGGGGCTACTAGGTAGAGCTTCTGTCAACCCTTGTACCTGTAGAAAAGAAGCTAATTTCGATGAAGCTAAAAATTCGGCATGGTTCAATCGTCTTGCACAGCTGTTTGACCGGCCTCCAAAAGCGGTTTTCTGCGCTCTGCGGGATGGAAGACGATGAGGCAATACCTATATCCTGCTCACAGCCATACTTCAAGACATGGTGGACCTGTGAAGTGATCAAGTCTTGTGACTTTGAGAGCTTGCTCGTGTGAGCTGCTGACGCGCATGCACTACTCCAAACTGACGCGTGCAACGAGACGTCATCATCGGTGGTGATAAAGGGTGGTTTTTATGATTTCGACGACAGGGACATTTCAGCTTCGGAACGCTCAGAACAAACCCATGTGAGAGCGGAAGTGTTCCGACATTTAGACGACTCAAGAAGAGATATCGCCATGCTTCAAGACTATCCTGCCATGAAGGCGGTTTTATCTCCTATAGCACGAATCTGCGCTCCTCTGCAGCTGTGGAGACACTTTCCTCCTTAGCGAGTCTAGTGCTTGAGGCTGAACGACGATGTCTAGATGATGGCCTATTTGAGAAGCTCCTGCTGCTAAGTGCAGTTAACACGCCAAACCTTTCAACAAAACGGATCTTTGTTAAATAAATTATACATTCTCTGAATTCGTTCGTTGGGGATTCCCATGCTCCGCTTGAGCTATACTATTTCTAGCATAGCTAATACTGTTGTCGCCAAGTAGGTCGATTTCGGTGTACAATGTGTGTTACTCTTGCTGTGATATAGTATGATGTTTTTATTTTACCTGATATCTATACACATGTCGTTATTAACAATTATGCGGAGTGGAAGCCTCCTTTGTAATGCCTTAATGGCACTCAGAGTACTGTGTTCAAATAATGAATAAACTGCGAGTTTTAATGCGCTGCAACATTTTAAATATTATTCGGTACTTAATGAATGTATCTACGGAGTATGAACATCCCCGACATAGAAAAAGTATTTCAGTGTCAGTATTTTTGTACCTCTATCCCGCAATACTTATTTTGTCTTTTCGCAAAAGTATCTCTAAAACATCCCACTACGCCAGTTACAAATGTATCTCAGTATCTGTATTTTAGGCTTCCAAACCGTGTATTTCGATATCTGTATTCCAGAATACTTTTTCGAGTATCTGTGCCCAGCGCTGTTTTTAAGCGAGTATCTCAACGAATGTTCGATCAGCGGAGAGATACCCGAGGCATGGAAAGAAGCCACGACGATTGTAATAACTAAACCGGGAAAATCGATGAACAAGACAAATCTCAAACCCATCTCTCTCACGACTTGGGTGGGGAAGGTAATGGAACATCGGAACATCCATTTCTCAACAGAGTAAATAACTACCTAGAGGACGGTGGTCACTAACAAGACAAGGTACCTGCCTTTAGACGGCGTTTATCCACGCAAGACGCCATGCTGCAGCTCAAATACCAAATGCTCGACCTTCAACCGAGATCCACCCGGACCATCTCGGACTGGATCTCAAGAAAGCTTTCGATAACCAGCACACGGTGCGATAGCAGATCGAATCTCGAGCCTTAGCATGGGAGAGCGAGCCTACAGTCCGCCTTTTGCATGTCTGTGTGGCACCCCCTGGCGGACACGGCCCGAAACAAGCTGTACGGCGTCGCGCGGAACCTGTCGTGCGCTACCGCAGCGTTTCTCTATGGCACAACGTGGTCGGGCAGCGACACACACAGTGGGTGTTGCGGTTATTTTCAATTTGAAACGCTGTACGCATTCCGCGAGGCCTCGTGGGCACTTACCGCAAATGGAGCCGCCTGTGAGAAAGCCTTGGGTGTCTAAAAACGGGGCAAAATGCAGCGCAAACAGAAAACGCACGGAAAGGAGCAAACATCGCTCGCTTCTTTACCGTCGCGAACGGCAGGGCGCCTCTGCCCGGGGCTGACGATCGCGCTGCGCTGATGGGAAGCGGAAAAAATTATTTTAGGGGCGAAGCTCCTCTTAGTCTAACCTTGTCCTGCATCAGGCGTAACCGGCGTGCCGGGAGGCACGCGCTCGCCCTCGGCGCGTGCCTCCCGGCGCGTGCCTCTCTCTCTCTCACTGTTCCATTTGCTGTCTTGTGAGAGAGAGAGAGAGCGAAAGGCGCGCGTTGACTATGGAAACGCTTTCTTAGATGAACGCTCTACCAGCTCGCAAACAAGGAGAAGGCGCCCTCACCGGCGGGAGACAGCGTTGGCGCAGGCAGCGTCTCCTAGCGAGATTCTTGATTGAGAAATACCGACTGCTCGCGTTGGAGAACCGTTCACCGGCCACCCATATATATATATATATATATATATATATATATATAGGCACTGGAACTTGACTTGCAATGAAGTGCCTGTGGGAGATTTCACTTGTTCATAGTTGAACCATAAGGATTCGCAGCGTGCGCGTTAACTAAATTATACCGGAACTCAGCACGATCTACGATGAACCTCCCGAGCTTCGCCCACTCATCATCATTTACTCCGTGGATATGCTGTAATTTTTTTGCTGTCCGGAACTCCTCGAGAGGTGCACCCGTAAGCGGCACATGTTGATGGCATAGCTCAAATATAACAGTTCTTAAAAAACATCTTTTTTTTCGGTGTCGGCGGCAGTGGCCGTCACTGCTCCCGCTAGGAGTGCCGTGGGTCACGGCTGCCCAACGAGGACGACACAAAAAGCGCGATGACACGCAAACACTGCTCGCTTCTCGTCGACGTTCCTTTGAAAAGCGACATTGTATGCCGCTATGCCAAGGGCAAGCTTTCTGGGGGAAAAAGAAAAAAAGAGAGAAAAAGGAGCGGCATGCTATTAGTTCAACGACATAGCCACCACGGAGTGTGGGAACGCAGCACGAAAGCACCCGGGATCGACCCCTGTAGGGCCTGCATGCGGTAGCACAGAGAGGTCAGGCCCCTCAAAAGCAAGTTTCCCCGACTGTGCCCAAGCTCACGCTGTCAGCTTAAGAGACGCGTGGATCGGTTTTGTTGACTTTTTGTTTCTTATTTGTTGTTTTTCTCTACGTCCGCTTTCCGTTTCTCCCTTCGAAAATAAAGCAGTCGTCCTAGTGCGCTGAAAGTGAACGGATGTGTCGTGCCTTTTTTAACTCTCCGAAATTTCTCTCTGATTAAGCCTACAGAGCGATAGCTAGAGCTCAGTCCGCGTAAGGTTTGCTGCCAGTAGCGTTTGTTCAAGCCACGCAGCACCAGCATGCCTGGCCGGAGTCACGAACGGATATACAACGATGCTAGGATCAATGAAAACGCTATGCCAAGCGCAACTAAAGCAATTCATGGTAGCAACCAACGAGGAATATTCAGGCATGCGTGCGCGCGCGATTCAATGTTTAATGAGTTGTACCCCACGTCAACTCACGGACTTCTGTGAAGTATTCGTCATCCATCATCGGATACAACAGGCAATGTGCTGGAATAACACCTCTATCTTGCAGGGTAAGATTTCGTTATTGTGATGATCCGAGTGACCATGCGCATTTCCGGATGTCTGCTTCTGCCTATCCGTGTCGTTATTACAAAAAAATAAAAAATAAACAAGACTCTTTGACTACGGGAGTACGGAGGAATAGTTTCACTGAAATATAAGCTCTGATGTGTTCGGCCGCGTTCTTCGTGGATAATGCCGTGTCATAACCGCGGCATTTGCCTGCCTGCACCGTATGATGATGTCAGAGAACTTCATGTTACCAAAAATGTGTGTCTGGATGGCGTACCTGCCCAGCCGGCGCCGAGTATCATTACTTTCGGTAACGGGTACACCTTTCCGTACTGCGCGCCACTTGCGTCGTCTGCTACGATGCCGTACGGGTCGTTCTGCGCCGGATGCGGCGCATGCGCACTCGGACCATGCAAAAGGCGGATTACGTCAGAAACTTCCTATCAAACAGAAAAACGAGGATCACCAACTATGCAAGAAGTTGAAGCTTGAAAAACTCCGGAAAAATGTACAAAAATCGAATAAGAATGTACTGGAATTATTCTTCATGGCCAAGACGCACAAGGTCGACGTCCCATTCAGAGTGATAGTGTTATAGTTTTTGAGACGGGCACCTGGCAGAAACAGGTTGCCCTTTACTTGCACTCAACACCAAACGTTCTCGATATCCGGCAATTTTTCTCGTAAAAGTTCCGATGATGTTCTCGAGTATTTTAAATATAACGCTGGAAGAGGCCTAAATGTGTTCTCCGCAGACATCGAAGATTTGTATCACTCCGTCCCGCAAAATCACCTTTTAAAATGTGTTAGGGAATGTATTGACAGTTACGGTTTCCTTAGGCACTCGCCTGACGCAGGTGTTTCAACTGAAGGGTTTTTAAAAATGATGTGTTCTTACTTGTCTTCAACATTTATTCAATGGGAAAACAGACCGCATCTACAGAAAGATGGGATTTGCATTGGGTCGTGCTTGGCTCAGGTACTCGGCAATGTGATTTCAGCGAAATTAGATAGAGACCTTCGTAAAAGCCTCATCGATGTATCGGTGTTCGAGAAAGCCTTTAGGTTTGTCGATTATTTTTCAGTCGTCCTTGATTGCCATAGCCCAAATTTTTAATATGGGTGTGCCGATGTATCCACCATTTCTCGAGAGTATTTAAAACGGCTCGGCATGATTTTCGAACTACCAGTCGATGATTCTCTTCGTTTTCTTGACGTGAAGTTTATGTTATTGGTTAATGGACTTGCTGGACTTACAGCCCAAGAGCCAACAAGCATCTTCTCCAATATCAGCATGCTCATTCCAAGTTGGTAAAAGGGGCATAACTTACCTACGTTTCAGAAATGGTTTCAAAAAATTTTGCCCCCACCTAATGAAGGATAGCTTCCTTCAACAGGCCACGTGTCTGAGAGGCGCGGGCTACCCCGAACATGTGTTGGTGTCAATATCTGAAAAGATGAGAAAGCAGGAACGCTCGAACAGGCTCCCCCAGACAAGTTGTGGTGTGTATAGGATTGGCCACATGAAGACTGCCCTGGTGGTACCGTACTTCCACCAGTTCTCTCACGTGTTAAAGAAAACAGGAGGCCCACAGAACGTTAGGGTTATCTTTTCAGCACCGGGACAAGCTAATGTAGCCTCTGTAGAACTACAAATCCATTCGTGAATATAACTTTAGGCAGCGATAAAAACCATAACAAGGAGAACCAGCTCGTCGCATGTGCTATGGGTGTTGTTTATCGTATTCCCCTCTCGTGTGGGAAGTGTTGTATTGGGCAGACCGGAAGGCGCAAAAACGAACGCCTGTGTAAACACAGGAAGAATGTCCAAAGTATATCGGATATCGGGTCACTGGTTTTAGAGCATTCCATTGCAAAACGTGAAAATGCCAGCCGAAGCTTAATGCACTGCCGTTCTCGCTAGAAGTAAGCTCGAGTCAGTAAGAGTGATAATAGAAACAGACCAGGTTGTTTCCGCAGGTGACCATTGTGGTTGTCTGTTAAAGTAATTGAATATTTACGCATGCCCTAACAAGGTCTTGCAGTGTAAAAGTTGTATCGTTAGTGCTTGTTCATCTGACTAGATTGGATGTTAAGAAAAAAAATCCACGCATATCCACGGAGTGAATGATGATGAGTGGGCGAAGCTCCGGAAGTTCATCGTAAATCGTGCCGAGTTCCGTAGTAATTTAGCCATGCTTCGTGCTGTATGGACAGACAACTGAGTTCTCTAGAACACTGTGGTATTCGTTTCGCATCTTCTACCTTCCAGAAAAGTTGTGAACAACTACTTAAAACTGGAGCTATTGTGATGTAATACGAAACGAAACCGAAACTGAGTGATGCCGGAGTAGACGAAGAGGAACCGGCGTGAACTCGTGACACAAGAGCGCGTGCCAGCGCTCGAGGCAGCTCAGCGTTCGATGAAGATGAAATGGCTACGACGGACAACTACGGCAGACAAGCCTACGCCTTAAGGAGCTTCGCCCCTAAAAACAGCCTGTAATCTGTACTCGTGTATTTGAGAGCATATGTACTGACCATCTTGGAAATAAATTTTCTTTGTTGGAAGTTAGCGCTTGTGTTCGCTCCTTTCTCGATCCTTTGTCTGTGTGGGATTTCGCGCTACGCTAGAAACCAGTTCGCAACTAGAGAGACGTTAAGCGATGAAAACGGGCAGAAGCGTATTGGGAAAACTGGATATCATCTACCTCGTTCAGCACGGCGAGGTAGATGATATCCAGTTGATACCTCGATGCAGATGATACCTCGATGATATCGAGGTAGATGAAATCAGAACCAGACTCGTGATCAATCCACTCCCCAGAAACATGAAACCCATCGCTAACACAGAACGCAAACGTCACGGAGCGAAAGCACTGTTAAAGGCACACGGCACGAGTGACAAATCCGTATTTGCTGACGCAAGCCCGTACGCCAATCAGACAGCACATGCCGCAGCGGTCCTCTACACGACCAGAAAATGCATAAGTGCATGTACGGTCTTAACATGCCGAATTGATGGAGCAGAAGAGGTGGCTATCGCCATGGCCCCCTCTCGACTAAAGACAGCGTCGTTCTGAGCGATTCGCAGGGCGCGATCAGGAATTTTGCCCAAGGACGCATCTCGCAACTGGCCCTGCGAATTCGAAGAAATAGCCAGAAACTGGAGCTTTCGAAGTAACCCAGATATCTAGTCTGGTTCCCGGCACACACAGATACAGACGCGTACAACCCAATGGAGACGGTGCACGCTCTTTCCTGAGCACTACCCCACCGCGCAGCCGAAGGGGTATCCTCAACGGTAGATACTTCTGTCAAAGACGAACCAATCAAGGCCAGGCTAACCAGTTTTGCGGAATACGCAAAGCACTATCGCGACTCGAGGAGGGGTTTCCTTCCACCCCATCCAAAATTAGATAGGAAACAGGCGACCGACTGGCGCAAATTCCAAACAAAATCTTATCCTAGCCCTGTCCAACTAAGCAGCATTTTACCAGAACTCTACCCAGACCTGTATTGCAAAGTCTGTAAAATAGAAGAGGTCTCCCTAAACCAGTGTATTTTGGAGCTGCCCCAATCAACAGACAGACTCCCCAGAAGCTTCCCGTGAGCGATGGCGGAGAGCGCGACCTATAGAACCAAACCTGGGCTATCCAGCAGGCCAGCGAGGCTACAGGAAGACTGGGACTTCCGCCCCTATCTGAGCGGTCAGACCCGTACCAGCAACTAGCCGGATCTCGAAATAAGGTTGTTTCACTCACTCACGCACCCCGCTACGGCATTTGTCTTCTTTCTACCTAGATATTTTCACTCCTTTTCCCTTACCTCCACGGGCGCTTAGCCGTGCTCCCTACATGGGATGCAGGTATTTGCGTCCTTTCCTCACCGAACCACAATCATCATCAGTGCACTATTCGCGAGGCGTTTCCCGAACCCTCGGCCCAGAATAACATGCTGGTGTGTCGGAGAGAAACCCGGGCCAGCCAAGTGCCCGTCAGTTTTTCCAGCCTTGGGGCACTAGTGCAAGCCTTACATTTTTTGTAGCGTTAGCTACACTGGCCTAGCCAAGCCCGTTTCGCGCGGCACATCAAGAGCCGTGCTGCGCATGCGCAAGGATCAGTGATGTCACACAGCTTGCGCACCGGAGCCTGGCACCTCTCGCGCACTCCGCCGCCGCCGCGCGCGACTCACCGCCACCGGTCTGCGCATTCCAGAGGAGTGACGTCGTAGCCGTGGTAGACGCACTGGCGCCGGCGCGCGCTCGCTGTGCAGTCGCCGTCTGACACTGCGCTGGAGCCGCTGCGCTTCTGACTTGGCGTTTGCCAGTGTGGTATAGCCATGGAGAAGGAGAGCGCAAGTGCTGCTCAACAGCGCAGAAGAGCGGAGAAGCTTGACTCATCGGATCCCGAAGTAGTTGCCTGGCAATTAGCGGTTGAGCGTAGGAGGAATGAACAGAAGAAGGCTAAACGTGCGGCGGAGACACTGGAGCAAAGGGACGAACGTCTAGCAACCAGGACAACCAGGAAAGCTAAGAATAATCAGCTGAACCTTTGCTAACGCTACGTATATCCTGGCATAGCCGAGCTAAGCCACTGCAACATTTTTTCGTCATATTTTGATATCACCGTTTTGAATGGTACATATAGTCCTGTAGCATTCGGCGTGGTTCAGTTTGCTCAGAAACTCAGAAATAGCCTTAAACTCATGCGAATATTATATTTGAGCGATGTGTTCAAACCGAAACTGAAACGGTAGACGCTTCCCGCATTGCATGTGGTGATGTCACAGCCTCTCCACCATCAGAAATATGCAACTTGGGCCAGAAAAGTGCATGTGGCGATATTATCCGATGACCAGTGAGTTACGGCTGCTTTCATGATCTTGACAGCGGCGCATATCTCATAATGATATGGAGGTTTTTGAACGTAGATCCCAGAAATCAGTCAGTCATCTTGACATCGATGACGTGAGCGCTGAAGTATTCACGTTTTGCTTTTGATCGCACGCGTAATCACATATGCAGCATTGTAGGTAATGGCAGCAAAGAGTCAGGCCCGCATAGGAATCTGCTACAAATATTTGAATTCATTTTTAGGAGTACTGAGTGTCTTACAACCACCTGGCTTGGCACATGTCATTATAGTACCGATGAGAACATATACTGCAATTTCGTTGTAATCAGCGGACACTGAAAAATCACCAGAGGTGCCCTTTAGAACCTAAGTGGGCAAAGGAGTTCTTCGAGAGTGCACCTCACTTCTTCATGCAAGAACTGGTAGTTATCAAGGAAGAAAGTTGATCTCGTGCAATATTGCTGGATCCAATTCTAAAGAGCGAGCAATTTTGATCCCAACAAGTGCGCGCCGTGCCAGTGTTTCGTTGCTGGTAATCGAAGCCGGCGACTTCCGCAATGGTGAGCTGGTCATCAAATTGAACCATTTACACAGCAGGTAGTCCTGACTGATTGATTTTCATTTCCGGGGCTTACGGCCGAAAACCACCTTATGATTACAAGACACCGTATTCAGGGGCTCCACAAATTTCGACTACACGGAAATTTCGACTAGCTCCGGAAAGTAGGAATACCGAAAGGTATTCTCAGCGGCTCGACAGATCATTTCATATATGATGAGCAGGATGGCAGAAATTTTTGACCAGGGTGTTCCATGATGAAACCAGCACAAATTGATGGAGGGCAACTTGAAAAAAAAAAAGCAGGACAGGCGCTTTGTCATGAATTCATGCCAACTTGGCCAGCTATCAACGTTAACCAAAATGCTTGACTGAGACGGGATAACAGAGTTAAGCTCTGCATGTGTAGTGGAAAGGAAACCATTACGTGTGACGGAGCTGCATGGCTACTAATTCACATGCCTTTTGTTAATAAAAAAAATTGAGGAACTAAGTTTTTTGTTAAGGTGCTCCTGTTAATTTTTGACTATGGATATAATGTTTGACATATTGCAGCGTTTTCAATCCATGCGTTACGCCATAGAGTGCACAGCGAGCGCGACGTGCACAGTGATTCCTGAGGGTAGAGCGTCGCGTCGCCTGAAAGGCAGGGGGCATTGCCTCCACAGCTCATAGAAATTATGTGAGGAGGAAGGACCTGAATCCCTACCCCCTTCCCCTGCAGTCGGCACCATTGCTTGACAAGGTATGCACTTATAAGTTTAAAAAAAATACTTCAACTGTTTTTGCAAGCAAAATCTGTCTTCAACAAAGGATTCATGAAAGGAAGGTTTCCTCGTCCCATCAGGACTTTAGAGTAAATTGCCACAGGGATATTTGCACAGTGCTTAAATTTTGAGCACTTACACTAATGACTTGTTGCAGACTCTAACGTTCCTTATGTGTGCCTATGAGCGCGCTTAGATATATGCAAGCCATAAGATCACGGTAATAGTAAAAAACAAAACCACGGATTTCTATGTAACCTGAATGGTTTGATGGGAATAAGTAAACTATTCATGCTAAAAAAATAATGCTGTTTTTATTTCACGTTTGAAAAGCCTCGGTAATGATCTAGCCCACTGTTCATAAATTCATGTACACTCGAACGCAAACAGTTGCGCATATATCTCGGTGTTATTATCTAGAATGACAGGCTGAAATTTTTAGCTGCTGCCTAGCATATGCCATGTAGATATCTTTATTCTCGACAACCATGTCAAGTGGCCATGCCACTATGTGCTTTGTTTCTCACTAACATGTGCCATGTCCGTATCTCAGCCTTATACATCTGAACTGACACTGCCACATAGAACTTTTTCTGTCCCGGCTAGCATCTGAATGTTTCGTTTTTTCGAGGCAAGGGTATGTGTTCAAACGTTCCCGTGGCTTTGACTCCGGACCACCGTCAAGCTACTACGGCAGCTTTTTCCCAGGTGTCCTTCCAGACGGTTTTTCTGGTAAATGAGGCTGAGTTGAGTAGCAAACTAGGCATTCTATATTTTTATTTATTCAGTTTCATGTGCTGCAATGATTGACTTTTATGGGCTCTTACATGGTACCTAAAAGCTATCCGACGCCTCCAAAAGATTAGCCTTCCGAACCATTAGCTTCTTTTATTAAAATAAGACGAGTGAGCCAGATTAGAATATCGGTCGATCGTGGTCTCATGGTAAATAGCTACCATCGAGTTCGTTGGCAGATAACCGCCCATTTCATGCATAGATATGGCGTACACCAGGGCATCAGGCGCGAAATAAAGCATTTGGGAACTTCATCGATAGAAGTGCATACGGCCAGAGGTTAGCGGAGTATCTTGCCTGAGAGCAGTGAAGAGCACATTAGATAAGGCAACAGAAAACAAAAATGTATTGCTTTGGTTAAAAGCACTATTTCTAGGGAGTGTACGCGTAAGCACAAACCATCTGAAATGTTAATCTAATGTAAACGACTAAGTTTTGCATCTAAATGTTTATTTTTGTGTTTGTGTTAAGTTGGTAACGGCATGTTCTTTCCGTGCTACATTACTAAACCCCCGTAGTTTTCAAGATGCGCCGTTTATCATCAGAGTTGCTTTTATGAAGTTCTTTCATAGCATGCATGTATCAACGGTAATCTTACTGCCGCGCACATATTTGTAATTGTGCCCCAATGTTAGCCTTTTGGAAAGGGGAGATTCAGCGCAGGCACAAAATTTGTATTTACCTTACTAAAGTAGATTTACAACTTGCCACTTGATATAAGAATCTGTCCGCAAAGCTATATTCCGAGACAGTAGACATGGTAAGGGCGAAGCTCCTGGTTAGAACGTGCCTTGCGCTTCACTTACAATGGGTTATTGGAAAGCGAAGCGCTACAGTCGAAGGACGTCATGAAATCAACACTGGTATATAAGAACTTATTAGCTCAAACAGAATATGCGTGAAATAGGAAAGCATTTTATGTCGCTAAAGGGATTCTCGTCATTGTTATTACCAGCAGATTCGCACTGAGAATTCTGTAGAGATGGATCGGGAAATAGAAAAAACAGCTTGTAGTTCTGTGTATTCACTTACCAGGGGAAATTCACCGGGGAAATGTGCAGACGAGGTCAAACGTAACGTTTACGTGGAACCCATACATCCCAGACTAATGTGAAAGCGCCTGCGAAATCGCTGAGCCTTGTCCGCTAAATCCTAGCGCGCGTCACTGCTCGCGGTTACGCTGAAGCCTCAGAACAATGTAAGAGTTGGAGCGACAAATCAGCGGTTATTGCAGTGATTTGACTTGGCCGAGTTGGTTGATACTCGGCAACATGCGGCAATATGCGCGACGGCTTAGACGAAGACAACAACAGGAATAGGCAAAGACGAGCGCCGTCTTACAACTGTAGTGTATCCGTTTGAAGCTGGCGCCAGCGTATATTTGTCTTACAAGACAAATATACGATATTAGACAAATATATAGATATTTGTCATTATAAGACTTGTATAGTGGCTCATTGTACTTTATCATCGTCACATACCTCCCTCTATCTTATTTATCCCTTTTCCCTTTACCCATGTGAGGAGTAGCAGACCAGACACTTTCCAGGCCGACATATCCTCCTTTCCTCTCATTAAACGCTTTCTTCTTCTTCTTCTTCTTCTTCATCGTCGAAGTCGTGCTGGATACTTCCACGCAGAGGCAGAGGCCCGCCTTCGCACTTTTCGAAAAGCTGCTGAACAGTGCGCATTCTCTTTCTGTTGCAGTATGTTCGAATGCGCTACAACACTCCCATTTCCGTGATAACGTCGCTCACCTACATCATTCTCTCGGTAAGTAACACAATTTATACGGTGCATAGGTGAACTAAACGCACATCAACCAGAATTTGTGGGTGCAACGTCCAAAGTTCAATGCATACGCCCGATGTATGTGCCGTCATATGACCATTGTATGATCATTTCAGATGACACAGCCCTTCCCTTCTTTGCGAAAAATCCTATTTTCCTTGGAATTGCAGTAAGAAAGCAAAAATGTGTGCTTTAAACTCAAGTCTAGCTCTAAGTTCACGGGAAATCCACCGCTTTTTGCATAGTTCGAATCGTTATTGAAAACTCTGCGGCACTGGTAATTTTGATAAAAAGCAGAATATTGCCCAAGAACTATGCAGTAGACCGACCTTTCAATTAAAAAAGAAGGGGGGGGGGGGAGGTTCTACTTCGAGATGAAATGTCGCCTCAACGTAACTATTTTCTCTTTTTATACAGCAAATGGTAGGAGCCATAGCAATCTTCGCTTCCTCTGTGGCTGTGTCAACAGGTAAGCTGTTCTAAATATGGTATCCAGATAAGCGTACCCCTGACTGATCTTGCTACGCTATTGAGAGAACTCGCGTACATCTCAAAATTGTAGAAATCTATGATCGCCGAATTTATGTTAGAAGGGACATTCATATGAAGACATCTGAAGTGTGAAGGCACGTGCGTTGAGAAATTCAATACAAATGTAGAAACTATTTTCATTTAAATGTGAATATTTAAAATAATTCATGTTGTAAAAGGCACATTGCAAGACTAATGCACTCGCCTGCTTTATAAAGAAATTAGAACACATTACAGCGAAGATTCGCCCGCCCCGCCCCTCTGCGGCATGAGCATCGTGATGAATTCGTCGGTGATGTGCTTTATCTCAGGATTCCGACCGCTGCCCCTTGGCCAGCGTCGCCTGCCATTAAGCGTCTTTCTAAGAAGGACGAGGATTGACAATCTCAAGATCGTGGAGCGCTGAGCTCAAGTACAGCTAGAAAACAATCGTGTTAGCGGCATCGCGAACTCTCGTTCTAGAACGACAGGCTCAACTGGCGATGCCACGAATATTTTTTTCCTGCCTAGCTTATGCCATACAGATATCTCTCTTCTCGACAACTATGTCAAGAGGCAATGTCACTTGATATGGCATGCCACTTGACCAGCGTACGTGAACGGACACGCTACCGAAATGGCAACCCAGGCCCCATCATCTTACGTAGTAATGAATTCGCCGATGACGCCAGAGCCTTTACATGGCGACGCGTTCGAAGATGCAGGGGACTGGAGTGAACACTGAGCGCGTCGCAAGAGTCAACGGATGGGATGAAGATCGTAAACTGCGGTACGTGTACTTCGTGTTGCGGGATGGCGCACGAACGTGGTTCGAAAATCACGAGAGTGTCATTTTGACCTGGGATGATTTCCGACGGGAGCTGCTGACCATTTACCCAAGTATGGATCGCAGGGAGAAAGCAGAAGCAGTCCTCCAAGCAAGATGCTAGCGCACCAATGAAAGTTTGGCAATATACGTTGAAAACATGTCTCGTCTTTTCCGCCGCGCAGATCCGAACGTGGGCAAGGATAGCAAGCTTCGTCATCTCATGCGCGGCGTGAAACAGGAGCTTTTTCCCGGTTTGGCTCGCAACCCACCACGCGCCGTCGTCAAGTTTCGTGCTGAGGCGACGACAAAGCAGAGAACCCTGCAGCAGCGGGCGAGGATGTACAACCGGGACATCAACATCGCTTCCGCAGACGCAATGCCAACTGTCTTTAGAAGCAACAGGGGTATCTTACGCGAGCTAGTCCACTCCGTAGTGCGAGAAGAGCTGCAGAGGCAGCGACTTGACCAAAGCCCCCCTGCGCTCTTGTCGCTGGCCGACTTAATACTTGACGAAGTCCAACAAGTGGGTCAGGAAGCACTTGCGCAACCGGATGCATAACTAGGAGCGCCACCACAGCTACCACCGAGGGTCTCATACGCCGAAGCACAGCTACGACAGACCCCGCGCGCATGGACGTCGCAGCGGCTACAATGAGACGTGCGATGCCTCCAACTGCTCTCCCACCGACAGAATGGAGACCAAGGAAAACAGACATATGACCCACTCCTGACCGACGACCTCTGTGCTGCCACTGTGGAGAGGCGGGCCACGTCTACCAATTCTGCCAGTATCGTCCGGCGGGACTTCGCAGTTTCCCAGTAAATGCGCCTCGCCCTCGGTACGATGAACGTCCCATTGAAATTGAGGAGTACCTGGCGAGTCAACTTCGCACGACGTTCGGCAGCATGAGCCTCGGTCAACGGCGTCACTGAGACATGGGTCGCCAATCCCTAGACCATCATCAAGCTCCCCGATGCCAAGGCACCGCTCACAAAGCCCCGTTGGAAAAACTAGAGTCAGCCACCTGTGGAGGTACGGCAGCTACCGACGCTGATACAGAAGAGCCTCCATCGCTGACTCCGAACGAGGACTATAGACACAGAAGCCGGCACCGTGATGGCGACGTAACTTCCGACCGGTGCGTATTGGTTCACGGCTATGAATTGGTTGCTCTAGTGAATACGGGTGAAGATTACTCCTTTATTAGCAGTAGGCTAGTCAGAACGCTACGCAAAGTACTAACGCCTTGAAGAGGATCACCAGTTCGCACCGCAGGAGGGCACCTCATTGACCCGACGGGAAGGTGCACCGCTAGAGTCGGCATGCGGGATTTCTCCTATGTTGCTAGTTTATTGTGCTGGCAGAGTGCTCAACAGACTTGATTGTTGGCATTGATTTCCTAATGGATAACGGCGCTGTGATTAATCTGCTGGAAGCATGCGCCTCATTCTCAACGAGGCACGCTATCGGAACGTTTGATACTGAAGAAAAATTCAATGATTTATGTATTGTGGACGACGACGTCGTGGTTCCTCCGACGTCCAGCGTAGCTGTCGAAGTAAAGAACAATGCATTCAGTGACTATAATGGGCTTGCGGACAGCAACACCGAGCTGATGATTGAAAAAGGAATCTACATGGCAAGAGGTCTTGTTCAACTGCATCGCGTGTGTGCTAATGTTCTGCTCACCAACTTTGAAAATGAAGTACAGCACGTTCCAAAAGAAACTGCGATTGCAAGGCTTCATGATTACATCAAAGTAGCGGACCTGAGCGCTCCTGATACCTCGCTATGCCATTCCGAAGATGTGAATTCTATCCTCAGGTCCACTGACATAGCGCCAAGGCTACTGCCTAACCAAAAGGAATGAATAGAGAACCTCATAAGGGAATTCGAAGCATTCTTTTCTACGTCACCAAAAGTCCGACGTACTCCTATTACGAATCATCGGAACATTGTGGACGAATCAAACAGACCGATATGCCGAGGGCGTCACGAAAAGAAAGAGAGGCCATCGGGAATCAAATTACCGAAATATCCGAGATGACGTCATTCAGCCATCCACAAGTCCATGGGCGTCACCTGTAGTACTTGTAAAGAAAAAGGAGAAGTCCTTGCGCTTCTGTATCTATTGCCGAAAGCTGAATTCCGTAACTAAGCGAGACGTTTATCCCCTTCTGAGAATCGACGATACTCTGGATAGACTACGAGACGCGAAGTTCTTTTCTTCCCCGGACTTGAAGAGTGGATACTGGCACATCGAAGTGGACGAACGAGATCGTGAGAAGACGGCATTCGTGACACCGGAAGGCCTATACGAGTTCAAAGTACTTCCTTTCGGCCTTTGTTCCACTCCCGCCACGTTCCAGCGGATGATCGGACACCATACTTTGCGGCCTGAAATGGCAGTCCTCTCCCGTTTATCTTGACGATGTTGTAGTTTTTTCTACTACCTTCGAGTAGCATCTCGAGCGACTGCGAGCCATGTTGGAAGCAATTAGTTCAGCAGGCCTAACAATTAAACCGCAGAAATATCATTTCGGCTTTCACGAGTTGCTTTTCCTCGGATATGTCATTAGCGGAAAGTATTCGATCAGATCCTGAGAAGATAGCGGCCTTGGCAAATTTTCCGAAACCGATGAACAAAAAGGCTGTGAGGTGATTTTTAGGGTTCTGCGCATGTTACAGGCGCTTCGTGAAAAATTTCTCGAGGATTACCGTACCACTTACAAGGCTGACGAAAGAATACACACCTTTCATCTGGCAACATGAACAGGGGAATGCCTTCAATGAACTACGACGGCGCCTTCGAAGCCATCCAATTCTGGCACACTTTGACGAGGGAGCTGCAACAGACATCCACACCAACGCAAGCTACTTCGGTCTCGGAGCTGTCCTCATCCAATGGCAGAGGGGAGTGGAGCGATGTCATTGCTTATGCTAGTCGGACTCTTTCGAAGGCTGAGGTAAATTACTCAGCGACAGAAAAAGAACGCCTCGTGTCCTGCATGACTTGGCATGGAGGACATGACCTGACGTATTGGCGAAAGTATGGGTACATGCCGCGCCAGTAATACCTCAGTCGAAGGCGGGAGTACGTTTTGAATACACCAGTGTGGCCACATTGAGGGTCGTCGTGGAAGGCTGAGCAGATGTCAGAGCGTAGATGACGAGAAGCCACCTGAGACCGTCGGCGAGATAATTTTATCGATACAACAATCCTTCTCGCAAGACAAAATGTTGAGCCTGACTACAAAGGCATCGCGCGACGGGGCTATGCGAATTGTTGGATAGGACGTCAATCAAGGGAGCAATCCAGGAATCCTTGCGCGGTTCAGCCCGCATGTCGGTGATGCTAAGAGACGAGGCGCCGTAGGTGGAAGTTGGTGAGTGGTCAGGGTCAGACGGTAGCGGTGAACGCGATAGGGCATCAGCGTCAGAATATCTGCGTCCCGAGGAATAAACGACGCGTATGTCATATTCCTAAAGTCGTAATGCCCAACGAACGAGGCGGCCAGTCGGGTCTTTCATAGAAGATAGCCAGCACAGGGCATGGCGGTCAGTAACAACGTCAAATTGGCGCCCATAAAGTTAGGTGCGAAATTTGCCAGACATTCCTTTTCTATTACAGACTAGTTGGATCCCGGTTTTGTGAGGGCGCGACTGGTATATGCAACAACGTACTCGTCACAGCCGTATTTTTTTTTTTGTTGTGCAAGAATGGCACCAAGACCTATGCCGCTGGCGTCTGTGTGGATTTCAATAGGAGCGCTAGGGTCTAAGTGGCGCAACACTGGGCGTGACAAGCTGTCGGAGCGTCGTGAATGATTCTTCGCAATCGGAATTTCAAGCCGACAAATTGGCGCTGCCAGAAGAGGCCGAGTCAAAGGGGCGGTGATCATGGCGAAGTTACGGATAAAACGCCGAAAGTATGAACACAACCCTATAAAGCTTCGGAGCTCCTTTTGCGTGGTGAGCTACGGGTACTCGGCAACTGCACGTAGTCTCGCTGGGTCTGGTTGAATTCCCTCCTTACAGATGACGTGGCCTCGAATTGTGAGCTTTAGCAAAGTGGCACTTTTTCAAGTTTTAATTGCGAGCCGGTGGCTCTGAGACACTCAATAACTTGCTCAAGGCGAGCGATAATAGAAGGTGTGCATCACTTCCCTTCTCACCTTTCATGAATTCATGGTGCACTATCATTTATTAAGAAGTTCACTTCCATTATCTCAGCATAACTTGCTCGAATTTAGTCGTTAGTAATCAGGATGCCGCGAAAGGTGTCCTTCCCTTCGCTGCAGATTCAGTCATTTCTTATTCGACTTCGCATTGCAGTGTGCGGATTGCAGAGAACGGTGTAGTTGTCTATATCACATGCTATGGAAATGTCCTGCGTTATGCAATACAGACTGACACACAAATACCAGCTGGGAGAAAGGCCTGAAGAGAGGTGATCTCTCATACAAAATCCTGGTTCTCAAGAGGGCCGGGAAATGGCAGAGGATCACGGTATTTTTGTTCATGCGTGTGTGTGCGTGGCGCACAACCACCCAGGATGCCCCTTGCCAAGGAAGGATCCAGTGTAGTTCCTCAGGACAAAATAAGAGCTCTTTATCTGTCTGTATGTCTGCCTCTATGTCTGTCTTGACCACTCTCATTGAAGATAAGTGACTTAGGAGGCCCATTTAAGGATCGTATATGCAAACTAGACAGGAATTAGAAATTTAGAAACAATTCACCGCGGCATGTCCGTTCAACGCTGTTATTTAACGATAATTAACAACGTCGTACTCCTAACTGCACAACTCATCTGTGTCCTACGTGCAAGTAATCGCACGCGGATCGCCGATGTCGGGTGCGCTGGATGCCTGCTGAAGTACACTATACACGAATAACGTCAATGAAAATCAGTCCGTGAGGCAAGGATTGCCTGTGGAACTTTGCAGCACTAAATCAGTTGGAGGAAGCTGACAAAATCGCAATGCGCAGCTGCGTGCAGCACAGGATGACGACAGGCGCATGCACTCGCGCTATGCAGTAATTACGGTGTTCGGTTACTTTTGATTGCCACAAGAGCGCGCGTAGTTTGCAGTCTTCGGGGTCTGCGGCGGACTCGCTGCCCTTAAGGATCAGCACCACCATTCCACCATTCTCGCTACTTTCTTCAGTCTGCACTCTGTCTGTTCATGGCTTCACTGGCTGGCTGCTGCAGCTGCTGCTGCTGCTGCTTATGATGATGATGATGATGCTGTAGACCTACGGCACTTACCCACCAGGTGGGATTGGTCAAGAGATATTTGGTAATTACATTTTAATTTGAAATGATTGAAAGGAAGACATTGGAAAAAGGAGGATTTGGAGGGAATGTAGTAGTGGAATTTTGAATGTTAACTATTCGAACCAGACAGATAATTCACCAAAGCCTATACAGAAGAGTAACTTAATTGTGTTTTACAGCAGAGACGAGAAGAGCACTCTATCTTTACGATTGCCATTTTTAAAAAGGAATAATCGAAATCCTATACGATTTGTCATTTGTATGTAACTGCACACAGCATCGAATACGTCCCTGTGGCAATATCCCAGTGCTGAGGCATCAAAAGGCTTAGAGACTTCAGTTGTTAAATGTAGTTCCTACTCACAAACCGGAATTTCTAGCAGTCGTTTACGGAGGAATTTGCCCAGGTAGCAAGCCAACAAATAATGTTCAATGCTTTCAATATCACGAAACAAATAACAGAGGGGCGATAATACCAAACCAGCTATCCGTCAGTAAAGATATGGCGGGGGGACACGACATCAAAATCTTCTGAGCATTACCTCCTCTTGTCTTGACGGACACCACTTGGATTTCCATGGGTGTTTTAAATGCCCATATTCTGACCAAGCTGTGATAGTTTCCATTGAACCTCTACGGATAGTAAATTTTCTGTCTAATTGCTGTTATATACTGCTCTACTGGAAGAACTGATATTATCAGTCCTTGAAGTGATGCTCCAGCTAATAAGTCGGCCACCTCATATAAGTACAATCCGTAATGACCCGGTACCCACAGCAATTTTACGAGGCTATTATATGGCGGAACTAAAGCTAAAAACGTCTGTAGGGCTTGTGAATTGGATTAACATGTAAGAGAAGTACAGACCGAATGGGAATTGGTTAAAACCACCACACTAGTCGTAGCCGCAGCGAATTTCCACAGCGCCAAAATGACTGGTGAAAGCTCTGCTGCAAGAATGGGGGTGTAGTCTAGTAATCGCAGTGAGAAGGACCAATCAAGCATTGACGAAAAGATCCCCAAGCCTGCCTTTTCGCCCTTCACTGATGCGCGTAGCTGCGTTTATTTAACTTCGTTCTCTACACACGTTTCGTCTTTCATCTTTTAGGTATCGTACTTCACAATTCATCACAGTGTCGCTTCTCCGTGCTACAGCGTAAATAAAGCAGTGTTGCTGGTTGGAGCCCAAACCACCCTTTAATGCTGTGTTCGTAATGGACTGTTTTTCATTGCGTGGTTCTTTCTCGCACCAAGCCGTAGACTGTAAACCGAAATACGCGACCATTGCTCTGTTTTCTGCCCGACCATGACTATACAGACGCGATTACAGCAAAGTAAATGGGGAGTCGCTGCGGTCAGCGCATGCGCAAAGTATTATGCAATGTCCGTAATCGATTTTGTCAAAAACACTTCAGGTGTGAATTTGCATCTGTTCTGCTTTTGTTTTTCTTTTAGTGTTCCGCACTTCAGCCACATGGTGCTCTGTCGTCGTCGGATTAACAGCAACGGCATACACCGCAATGGTAATACACTGTTGCATTCCTTGGTTGTTGATCCCGCAGATTAATGAATGCAAGGCAAAATTTTATGACAGCTAAAAGGAATTCTTGTATTGTGCATTTATTGTAAGCTGTGGAGGCAACTGCGCCTTCTTCAAGGCCTGTAGAGTACCGTAAATTAAAAAAAATGAAATCGTACTCTCACGAAGGTGTAACGGGGTTTTTTTATTCTGATTGCTGTCGGCATAGCAGATATGTCTTCCAAAGGTAAGCGGAGAAGGAGGCATCGGTTATAGTTATTTTAATAATTCATCCAAAGGCAAACAGCGATGACACCGCTCCGCGTGCCTCTCTCTGTGCGTGCGACGATAGGCGCTGAGGGGTGAACTGAAATGTATGCAAGACGTGGAGACAGACCGCGGAGAGGTGTTAATTGCGCGTATTCCAGCAGCGGTGTACTTGCCATACATGCAGTTGAGACCATAAATAAGCTGATGGTGAATGCCAAGGCCTGGGAACCGCGCATGTCCGTCTGAACTCATAGTTAAGCTGGGACTTTGTCCAGAGCAAGCGCGACCTGAGAGGTTGGCTGAAGCAGAAGCTTGGGCGAGTTGGTTCATATCTTAAAGAATAAACAGCGCGAAAGAAACAACGACAAGAGAGGAGACACAGATACAGCGCTATTCATTCTTTAAGTCTCCTAGATATTTGTCAGAACGCATTATTCAGCTAATGGCTGGCGCGCTAAAATGGCTGACGGGATGTTAGAAATCATGCACGCCTATAGTGTAGAGGGCATGTGCCCTCAAGTTTGGGAGTTACGTCGAAGCAATAAGGAGCATGATAAGCGAGGGTTTTCTTATTTTCTTATGCAAAATTGCCGTACCTGTACAGTCCGGCGCGCCAGCTTTTTGGACGGCCAGTCCCTTTCGTGGTTCCGTGAGATAGGGTATTACTTCTTTTATGGGAAAGTGCTGGCTGCGAGTGCGCGTGTCGAGGAAGGGAAGAGACAGATGCATGGTCCATGGTACGCTGTACTTGCAGGCGTGCGCTTGTACAAGAAGCGTGCTATGGGCCATGCAGTGGTGGCCTCCGTTTCATGGAGTAAATGTCGGGGTCATCTGCAGCGAAGCTGCTTTCACCTCACAGGTACCGTCATAGTCGTGGGCGTGCGCTGAAATTCAGTTGGCTATATCGGCAGGTGACGTAAACTGGTTTTGCTACGTAGTGTAAGCCGCGTGTTTGAAACATAGAAGTGTGTTAACCCCGCATACCGAATGAATGCCTTAGACTTTCTTCCAAATAAAGATGGCAAGTAAGGAACAAACAACAGGAAATCTACTTCCAAGCTTGCGAAATCTTCTCAGCAAACAGCTGATCTGGAGTTCTCCTTTGTTTTCCTTGTGGTTATCTTGTGCGTATGTCTTCAATTTTTCAGATTATCTTTTCTAATATGTACCATTGGGCTCCGACGCCAAGGGTGTGGATAGTGTGAAGAACGAAATGGTTTGTCGGCTTTTCCCTTCACTTCAACCCGAGACGAGAGACGGTGTACGGTGTTCTCTTCATATTTTTACTTCCTTTCTTCCTTTATTGCATTCGCATATTGATTAAATAGCAGCAGCTGGCTGAGGCCTAGACTTGGGGTGTGGGCCGTTACAACGAACTTCACGGAAAGGGATGGATACATGGCGGATCCTAACACCATTTGCTTATATGTAAAGTCCGTGAGAAAGGAACAAAGTCTGTTGCCGGTGTACCAGTTCGGACCGGCGCCCCCACCCTCCGATGGCAAGTCTACTACACTACACGAACACACTTGCGAGGCGTGAGCATATCTAATGCGCCCCACCACGGTGGTCTCGTGGCTATGGTACTCGGTTGCTGATCCGAGGGCCGTGGAATCGAATCCCGGCTGCGGCGGCTGCATTCCGATGGAGGCGAAATGTTGAGGCCTGTGTGCTGTGCGATGTCAGTGCACGTTAAAGAGCCCCAGGTGGTCGAAATTTCCGGAGCCCTCCACTTCGGCGTCTCTGATAATCAGAGCTGGTTTTGGGACATTAAACCCCACAAAACAAACAACAGGCATATCTAACGCATGTGAATGCCTACAGCCTCGCTGTACAATCATAATCTCGGAGTGGCTGGTCCGGTGAATTTTCTTCCTATTCAGCTGGCAAAGCTCTAAAGCTACAGCCCAGAGCACGCAGTTCGTACAGGCTTCAAGCATATATTCTTGTTTCATTGACCAAACATACTGCAACTTATATGCTCTAATAATTTCATGTACAACGATTACGCTTCCACAGTACACTGCTACGTTTAGGCAGCTGCGCGGTTTGATCAAGCAGTCTTTTAATGTAAGTGAGAATATTAAAGGCAGAAAAACAACCGGGATTTTTCTTACAACCACACCATGACACAGGCAGACAAGGTGGCCCCATGATTTCGTAGCCTGTTCCCTCGGGTGATTATTACTGTTTCTTTGTAATGTCCATTGAGTTTATAGGAAGCACAGGAAAGACTGCCTGTGGGGTAGACGTTCAGCCAAGGCACATTTACTGCATAAGAAGAAGCCATAGCGCCGAAGAGACAAGCACAAGGAAGACGGGAGGACATGCGCTCACTTTCAACTCGAGCTAAAAGTTAGCGCATGTCCTGTCGTCTTCCTTGTGCTTGTCTCTTCAACGCTATGGCGTCTCTTTATGCAGCGAACCAAATAGGCCAAAATTGGTATTCCTAGAGCAAATTTACTGGCCTCTTGCAATTAGTCTGGCCGTCAGCTACAAGAGTGAAAATACCAGCACTTGTCAGACCACGGCCAACAATGTATCTTTCCCGTTTGCTATGAAAAGGGCTTCCCAGACGATGTCCATAGGGAAACGGATGCAGGACAGTGCCGGTAACGAGGATACACCTTTGTATATGCGAAGAACAAACACAAAAATTTATTGATTTCTGGGGTTTTACGTCCCAAAACCAGCTGTCATTATGAGAGACGCCGTAGTGCAGGGGTCGCAAGTATTGACGGTTTCTTTAACATGCACTCACATCGCACTGTACACCGGTCTAAACATTTCGCCTCCAACGAAATGCAGTCGGCGCGGCCATTGTTCGACCCGCGACCCTCGGGATACAAAATAATCAATCATCGATGCGCGCCAGCACTGGCACTTTATTTTCATTATTTGAAAAGTAATTTTTTGCTTATAACGTTGAACAGCTAGCCGAATCAATAACAGAAAAAAAGAGGACGCGTAACATTCGCCCTTTAAGAGTGGAACGCGACAGCTACTATTCTACATGCGCATCGGGATTCATGGGAGGGCGGTGCTATTTCGTCCTAAGGCATTTAAAGGCAGTTGCGCTCTTGTTAGGACTAACTAATTCATTCTTGAAAACAAAACGATCTGCGCGAAAAACAATAACGAATAAAGACAAGTACAAAGGTTTCTTATTCCATGCTTTCTCGCGAAGACCCTCTTTTATGCTTTCAAATAAAGGCTTTTGGCTCTTGGAGGTAGCCAGTGTGGACAAAAGCGCTATCCCTTGCGTGACTTACGTAGCTACCTCAATTCATGTTGAATTACTTAGTAGTCGTTGCGTTTTCGGAGGGAGCTCGCCTCGGATGAGAAAGGCGTGGGTTCGATTACCTACTTCCGCCATTTGCTTCCTCCCTGAATACAAACTGATTCCTCTTATTAACGTCGCTTTTACTTTCTAACGGGTAGACGAGGATACGAAGTACAACGACGTTGTAGTGCAAGATTGTGGACCGAAGGCCTAACAATGTAAAATATGTGGTTATATGTAAATATACGTAAAAATGTGGTTTGTGTCCCTCCCTTCTTCTCTTTGTCCTCGTGTTTCGCGCTGACCGTCAATATGCCTAATGTAAAATATGTTGTACAGGCAGACTAATGGGGATCGATACGTGGACTTCGTCAAAATGGACCTGTCATCCTACAGTTTTAACAGTCAAGGGTTATGATGAGGTTAATCTGAGATTAATCTCTTAAAGCATAATTGTTAATACACACAGTGGTTTGGTCAATCTCATAGACCAAATTTAGAAGCTGTATCTGTTGCAAAAGATTTACTGCCCAGCCACGGTGGTCTAGTGGCTATGGTACTCTGCTGGTGATCTGAGGGTCGCGGGATCGAATCCCGGCCGCGGCTGCGGCATTTCGATGGAGGTGAAATGTTGAGGCCATTTTGCTGTGCGATGTTAGGGCGTCTCTCATAATCACAGCAGGTTTTGGGACGTTCAACCCTACGAAACAACATCAACAAAGATTTACTGGCCCGTAGACGCGATGGTCAGAGAGTGAAGCTCTCGTAGTTACATGACAGGGAGGTGGTTTTGTTTTTGCAAGGACTGCGAGATGAATCCGCCGATAGGTTTCAAACGCCGTGCGCTTACACATTATTCATCAAAGCGAGATAATGCCACATGCCCGATCAGCCAATGGTGTTTGAGCGGACGCCTGCGACTGCACCGACGACCAGTAGTTGAAAACAAACCACTGGAAAGGTTGAAAACAAATCACTTACAGCGACTGAGCACATCGATATCGTGGGCAATACAACGTTCTTGCTCTTTTTTAGGAGCACGTCGGGAGACTTGCCTAATGGTAGCCAGTAGGTCCTGGGAGGGAACGAACGCTTCAGCACGACTGCGAACTTTGGTACAAAAGAGAGCACGTCTGTGACGTGCTCAGCCAAGTTCCGATTTTCCCGTTTATAAACAGGGTTGCTGCATCATGGGCGCTACGTTGCGAAGCTGAAGCAGTTGAGCCTTCCAGACGAAACCGCAACCGCAGGAGTGCCAAAGTCGCTAATTCAAGATCTTACAAATCTGCGGTTACAATTCCCTGGTGCGTGCAGCGCACTACTATTTAGCTTGCGTGTTCACAAGAACTTACACGATTGAACGACACCATTTTCAAGCTATGTTGAAAAAAGTGCTGCAAAGCCCGAAGCAACGATAAATGTCCAGGACGCAGTGGGTCAGCCCGTGACGTTACTTGTTCAGGGAAGAGCAAACGCTTTCCAGCTGCATTTGTAACCATATTACGCATACGTTGGTGCCAGCGGTGCAATAATATTTGGCTTACATGTTCACAGAAGCCTGTACGAGTGATCCGCACCACTTTCTCATAAGGTTCAGGAAATGTCGCAGAGCCCCTTTAAAAAACATTTTGCTAACTTGTCTGACCATCATGAAGTTAATTTTTATCACCTGTTATCCGTAGGGTGGACTACGTGGCGTTGTGTGGGCTGATTGTCTGCAGGCCGTCCTCACACTCTCTGCACTCGTGCTGATAATCGCCAAAGTCTTCTGGGATGCGAAGAATGGCGACACACGGATTCAACCTCTCCGCGAAATAATCACCTATAAGTATCTCTTCAAGTAAGCACGTCGGAGACTACAGCGCTGCATTCTGAGCGATACACCCTTCCTTCATGAATGACGCTGAATGCCTAGTGCTGCACTACGCGATTTCACCTTGTAATGGCGACAAGATCAACATTGCAGAAACCAGCACGAACAGTGTGGCGTTGCCTAAACATGTTGTATGTTTAATGAAATTGTTTTTGTCTCATTAAGAGCGGTTTTGAAACTATTTAAACCATTATACCCTTTACGTTTTGTCTTAAATCTTTAAGAGTCCCTTTAGGGCAGCTGTTGCCTGAATCCATTTTAATGCTGTCTATTGTAATAAATTTCAATTGGGCATTGATGGAAGCTAACCTTGGTCATTAGCATGTCGCGTTGAACTAAGCAGAGCATACATTTAAAAAAGACTAGAATATCTGAAAGGCAACTTCAAGGCACAGCGAAGATGCCGCAATGAAAATTTCTGCGGTTTTACGTCCCAAAAGCGCGATATATCATTACGAGAGACGACGCAGCGCAGGCCTCCGGAAATTGCGACCTGCTGATGTTCTTTAACGTGCGCTAACGTGGTACAGTACAGCAGCCTCTAGAATTTCGATTCAATGGAATCGCGGCCGCCGCGGCCGAGAATCGATCCGCGAACTTCGGGTAAGCATTCAAGTGCCATTGCCAGTAGACCACCGCGGCGGGTAGAATAGGTCGTAAGGCAATATGGTTTAACGTAGGTTTATCGCTGAAGCTATACTTCAACTGGTATGCTTTTTTGTAAGTTATACCAGCGCCTCCTCTATTTTGTTCAACGTCAGTAGGATGCGTCCGATCCCGCCATTCACCACTCTCTCCGCTCTAGTGCCGTTCTAGATTATCGCAAACGGAAAAAGCGCAGCATAGCGCATGCAGACACAGTTACCAAGGAAGAAGTGTGACGGAATAAATCTGACAGAGGCGTTGTATAGGAGTGGGACGCAGCGCTACCGCGTCTTAGAGGTAATGACAGCGACGCGTTCTCCGACACACATGTGACGCAAACAACCCTACCCTCTAGGTGGCGTCGCACAACAACTCCCTGAACCAAGCTGGACCGACGATTCCCATTGAGGAGCGAGCGTTTGCAGTGGCATTGAAAGAATTGAGCTGGCTCTACATGTAAAATTGCTTGGAGCTGGAAAATCTACAGCTGTCTTATCTGCAGCCTTCATTATCTCCATCCCATTCTACGCCCAACTGTAGGACAAAGGATTCTCCGGATGATCTTTAGTTATCCTTGTGTCTCCCAATGAACCTATCTTTACGGGCGCGTTCTGCGCATGCGCACCGTCATAGCGCGATAGCGCCGGTGGCAGCGGGCGGTCCAAAAATTCTCGGTGGCGTCCGCCAAGGCGAACGCGCTACGAGATGTTTGCATTGACTGCTTTCATCTCTGCCGTGCTACTCCTTGGCAGGAAGGTGATAGCTTGTTCGTGGCATTTGTATTTTTTTCTTTTCTTTATTGTATCTGCCACGTGTGTGTGCTGCCATGTGTTGCGATAATGCCAACGGAAATCTTCCGAGTCGCCAATAATCTTCAGTTTTCCTGCCTCGACGCTTCAGACAGCCAGACACGTCGTGGACATATCGGAAAAACGCAATTGAGGACGTGTAGTTCTTATGGATTTGATGTGCAGTGCGCTTACGCAAGCCCTCCATACGATGTATCTATGAATGAAAGTTTTTCAAATTAAGTATAGTTGAGAGGTGGCGCTTGTCCGGTGGTGGATTTGTAATTGTGTGCCTTATACGTAATGTGCGTTCTGTGCCTTACCATAGTGAACCGACTAATCAAACGACTTCTCTTAAAGGGCCTCTAATCCAGCCAGCCCAAGGCTATTGAACATTAGTTTTCTACATTGAGCAAGCACAGCGGTTTGAGGTAGCAGGCGAGGCATTGGAAGTGGTAAGTCTGCTTAGGCCGCATACTGACCCTTCCTCCGAACCATGAGGCTGAGATAATGAGCAGGATAAGAATGGGGTGGAGCGTTTTTGGCAACCATTGTCAGATAATGAATGGTAGTGTAGAGAGTGAGTGAGTTGCGGACCGTCACGTTTGTTGACATGCGGTGCGGTGAAGCATGTTGCCGTAAACGGTTCTGCAGGTAAACACACGTGTATTAAATAGGCACTCTCAAAGAACACATACATGGAAACAAACAATAAGGCTCGCGGGCTATATGTTAAGTCCTGTTCTAGGCATGCATAGTTTTTAAGTGCATAGTGACGTGCATGCACACAAGTTCACGTCTCCGCCGACGCCGGTAGCACGAGTCGTCGATGGGGTGACTTGTGGGACGCGGTGGGAAGGAGTCGTTGCAGAGCTCGAAGGGTGGCGGCGGCTCGGGCGCTCCGGAACAACACGAAGTCGCGTCGGCCCAGCACAGGTACGCGACAGGAGAGGAATCAGGCGGGTAGCGGCCACTCTGGTCGCCGGGCGCGGTCTAGGCAGCAGCCGCCCGTTAACGATGTTCGCAGGAGCACTCAGGAGGCTGCCCAGCGCTTCAGCCCCTGCAACGCTGGCCCGGGTAGCCCTCTTGTAACCTTGGCTCTTCGAACGCCGTGTTCTTCTTTCCTGGCGGCTGTCCTCCTCATGCTGTTGTTGCTTCCTTCAAGTCTGGCACATACCCGCCCTGGGGGATTGGCCAAGATGTAGAAGTTGAAATAGTTAAGCTGAGGTACTATGGAATACCAATCAGAATCGAATAATCAAGATGAAATTAACAGTGAAGTGTACGAATTTATGAAAAGAACCGGCCTGAATCAATTATGAATTTTGAAACAGTAGAGCACACATCCCCGTGGCAATGTCCTAATGAGGAGGCTCCCAAAGACAGAACATTAGACACGGTGAACTGCAACCCAACCCTATGAAAAGAATCTTCTAATGTGTGTTTTCCTAATGAGGATAACCGAGTGCATTTTAAGAAATAATGTTCGATAGATTCGTCTTCGCCGCAATATGGACACAAAGGCGATGGAGCCAGACCAGCTCTGTGCATATAAATGTTTAGTTTTGGAATGCGACAACGTAATTGCGTAAAGATAACTTCTAGTTTTCTGGAGAGGAATGCATTTCTATTCCAAGGGGATAAGAGGTGTCGATAGTCATTAAGATTAGTTAATAAGGAATTACTAGATTCCTGCTTTATCGCCCTTCTCCTAAATCTTGCAGCAGTTATGAGCTCTGATGCCGGAAGTAGAGGGACGATTGGACCACTAAGAGACGCCCTCGCCAAGCTGTCCGCCATTTCGTTCATTATAATTCCTTTGTGACCTGGCACCCATACCAACCTAATTACCGTTACATGACTAGGGACAAGGCAATGAAAAGTACGTAGGATGCGAAAATCACTGTTAGCAGTAAGGGCTGTACATAGAGAAAGAGAATCTGTGACAATTACGACTGATGAGATAGCTGAACGTAATTTTTGTAGGGCCATAACAACAGCCTGAAATTCTGCAAAAGATACTGATAAGAAATCTGGGAGTCTTAGTGAAAAAGTCCAATTAAATCTTTCAGAAAAAATGCCAATTCCAGATTTTTCGTCTCTTTGTGAAGCATCTGTAGCAATGACATCTTTGATGTGCAGGTTATCTAAATGATTTTGTAATAAGCCGTTTAATATAGTCTGCGACAGATGTCTAGCGTTGTTCGGATATATGTCATCAAAGATAATTTCAAGGTTGTCTCTTTCACCAACTGGGGAAACATCGTACAACCGCACATCTAGGGGGCCAATAAGCGCCTGCACGTAGACTACCTGAGGAGTACGAAATCGAGGCCAGTAAGACTGAAAAAATAATTGAGGCTGATGCATGAAAACTATTTGGAGTTTGATAGGGTATTCGTAGATCCTCAAGAACGTTTGAACGGTAAGTAAGCGGAATCTGCATAGGAGCGAAGGCAACCGAGCTTCTAGGTAGAGAACATTAGTGGCAACTGATTTTGGTAATCCAAGGCATCTACGAAGAGCCTCCCTTTCCAGAAGAATTAGTGGATGCAATTTATAACTGGGAGCGCCTGAATACAGCACGCACCCAAATTCTAATACAGGGCGCACGTACATCCTCATGCCTTCCTCCTACTTCTTCTTCTTCGATGCCATCGCCGGGACGCGCTCTCTTTTTGTCCGCGACGCGCCGCTCAGGCCTTCGTCGTCGTCGTCGTCGCTTTTTACCACAGGTAGCTCACCATTGTCTCTGAAAGAGAAGGTGTGCTACAGCTGCAACTTACCGGTACTCAACTACGGGGCAGAAACATGGAGCATAAGAGTGTTCAGCATAAACTGAGGACTCATTGCACTCTTTCCTTCGGTACGCCCCATCCGTCTTGCCTCGTCTCCTCCTCGCCAAGGTCTCACCTAAATGTCACTTGACAAGTCATCGCCAGCTCTGCTGCTTTGTGCCGGCTGGTTTTCCTGCGGAGCGCAGGCTATTCACCTCGCCGATACATTCGATACGCATGGTTATTCGCCTTGTTCAGGAAGCTCAGTGAAAGATGAACTGTCCGCATGTCTGATTTGCACCTGCTGGCAGCACACAACGGAACCGGCGAGCAGAGCGACAAGGAAGGGGGAGGACTTGTAATGTCTTGCAGAGTTTGCCGGCGGTCGTAGCCACTCGTTCGAGAAATTGACAACGCCTGCAACTGGTGACCATCGCGAAGGTTACTGGTGACGTCTCGAAAAGGAGGGGTATGCCGCAATAGCCTAGGGAGGCGCACTGGATTTTCTACTGGTGTGTGGCGAGCCCGCGGCACCTAGCGCTGCCGTAATTTGGCATCGTTAATCATGATGACTTTCTACTTTCGATGCGCATGTCTGCTTAAAGTGCCTTAAAATGTCAGGTGGTCGTTTACGGGCCTTTCAATCCTTGCGACAAACGCTTATTCATCAGTTTGTAGCAAGTGCAGCCATTCGCTTTGTGCTTCATCAAAATCGTAATATTCTGTTTTTAATGATGTGTGTAACTTCACTGTGGGTAACAGTTGTGGTAGAGTGGTTAACCTGCTGGCCTTTTTACCTGAAACCCGCAAGCTAGATCTGTAGCCGCGGCGGTCTCATTCCTATGGAGCCAAACGCGAGGGGCCCGCAGGCTGCGCGATGTCAGTGCACGTTAAAGGACATAGGGTGGTCGAAATTTCCTTGAGCCCACCTCCATCGCGCAACTCTTAATTGTATCGTGGATTTCGCACGTAAAAAGGAGGCAGTTATTGTTATTATTACCCGCACCATCACACTCTGGAGACCTTGTCGGAGCGTCTTCGCTAATGTTTGCAAGGCGTTCGTTTAATTCATGTAAGCGTTGCTTATTCATGTTCATGTAAGCGTTGCTTATTAAATTCCGTTTCATAAATAACTGACCAGTTAACTGTACATTTCAGTTATAGTTTCGACCTTACCACAGACGAAACTATTTGGGCTGGACTTATTGCAACGGCACCGACGTTCTTCAACCGGATCTGTTTGGACCAAGGCACCGCGCAGAGATACTTCGCATCGAGAACGCAAAAAGAAGCCAAATGGTGAGCAAATAGAGAATTAGGGAACAGCTGATTGCATTCATATACACTCGATGTAGAGGGTTTCTCCATTTGATGTTTTCAGAGCCGTGTGTACGAGCCAAGCAAGTTTCTAAGCAGACGAATGTTTTGACTAATGTTCGTTGTGTCTGCACCGCGCGCCAAATTATTCAGTCACCAGTTTCGTCTTACAGCGAACCTGTATATACTTGGTAGTGTGGTGGCGTCTAGGCACAAAGAGAAAAAAAAGATAGATTGCTCACGGTCCCCAAGATAGCGGTAGCTGTCTACGCTTTGACAGGATATGCGCTTGCCTCAGGAAAATAGTACAAAATTCAAGAAAAAAAGTTAGATCCACAGAGAGGCTGGACCAGTATTTCCTTCATAAAGGGCAATGCGAGGGCAAATGCTTGCTTCTGAATGGAACACGCTTGTCCGCCTTATTTCAGTAAATCACCGCAATGTGACACTATAGACATAGAGATTCGGTTTGGTTCAGTTAAGGAAAGGACGCTATTTTCTGCCCATGCCGGTAGCACAGCTCCGCGTCGTAAGAAATCAAAGAGGAACGCCTTAGTTGAGGGTTCGGGAAAAATAGCGCTTTAGCTTCTAATCACAGTAGTAGCGACGTTCGCGTCAATGTGCAAGCGCCTCCATAGAGTTTCACACAGTTCCCCAGGCGGAAATGCGGCGCCACCGTGTGTGCAAGTTAAGAGATGTGAATCATGGTGTATGTGTCTTCAAGTCTTGCGTTGGCTGGCGTCTAGCGACACTTTGATTCATACGGGTATATGGCTACATAAATAAACCTTCTCTAAAGCAAAACCTTTCTCAACGGAAGTCATTCATCCCTCCTACCCCAGTTAACGAAACGCAACTCACCTTCATAGCATAATTAAACGGTGAGAAGAAAAAGCAAACGAGAGACGGGCGCGAAGTAACCGTTGTATAGCACGTATATAACACCGCAACACAGAATTCTATCCGCCGCGGTGGTGTAGTGGTTACGGTACTCGGCTGCCACCCAAAAAGAGCGGGTTCTATCCGAGCCGCGGCGCTCACATTTTCGATGGAGCCGAAAATATCAGAGGCCCATGTACTGTGCGTTGTCAGTGCACGTTAAAGAACCCCAGGTGGACTGAATTTCCGGAGCCCTCCACTACGGCCTTCCTCTACCATCTCTTTCACTCCCTTTCCCGCAACCCCACGGACGCTTAGCCATGCTTCCTACATGGGCTGCACAAATTAGCGCCGTTTCCTAACCGAACCACAATCAGTCAATCAATCATTGAGACTCAGTAGCAATATTGAAAGTGACTCTAGACGCACTTTCATTCGCTTTCTATCGATGCATCGATGCCAATCAGGTGGACAGCGATCAAAATTACCCAGAGGTGGGTGTTAGGCAACATGAGTTTGCTCATCTAACAATATATGGCAATCTCAAGTGAGCTAAACATGCAAAACGGACTATGACTGTCCCGAAGAGTACACACCAAGGGCTGCCACATCTTACGTAAAAACGCCTGAAATTCCCCTGAAAAAAGTGTTTACAGCAAATAGCTACTTTTTTGGTAGGGAAGCTACCTTTAGGACACATGTGTCAGCTTGGTTTTTGCAAGCCGCTTTTGGCACATCTTAAAGTGCAGCGAAGGCTACTCACCGTGAGAAAGGTCTTTCAGGCGTGTCGTGAAGCGAATAATGTGGGCCCGTAAGTGGCCTTGGGAAGCAAACGAGATGGGCGCATGGCCACGTTCACAAATGGGCCGCCGCCATGCTACCTTCCTGTCGTGTTGCTAAACAGCTTCATCGATCATCAACCCATTCATATTGCAAAACAGCGCAGAAAAGTACGCATCACAAGGCGAAGCAAGGCACAGACAAGGGCTGAATGTTTCTGTGTCTGTCTTGCTCTTGTGGTGCGCCCTTTATTGCGCTGTCTTTTTATATATTAGCGTTAACCAACTTGCCCAATATTGCACACTGTTACGATCATCCGCCTTGAAAGAGTATGATTCTTTCATTAAGCACTTCAAACACGAAGCATTTCAGACTCTCATAATTTGCGTTGTTGTTGTTGTTGTGGCCCCTGTCAATATCATCCTCGTTATTCCAGGTCCCCAAGAGTGCACGTGCATTTTTTCTGTGCAATGCCGAATGCGCGGCGATCGCACGCGTGCTCGTTTCTTCTCTTGCGCACTTGACCTCATGCCACTGCTACACCGGGAAAACTGCAGCTGCTCGGCGCACATGTTTAAGCAGAAGAAAAAGAAGACAGTGTGCGTCAATTTCTTAAGTGCACTGCGACTCGCAAAGCTTTGCGTTTGTGCATGGCTTCGCACCACGGGAAGGCTCCCGTGGCGTCCTCTCATGGCGCGAAGCTATGCAGAAACGCATAGTGTAGTAGAGCAAAGGCGTGGGACGGCCTAAAGCAGATGCCATGCACGTGTTCTGCGTCTGCGTCGTCTGCGGTTCGAAACGAGCGCTTCTTACGCCAATCTCGATGCGAAATGTTCAGAAACGTTCGCTGGCCCTCACAGTGCTTTGTGATGCGTTTCCCAAAGCCTCGGCACCACGACAAAGTGCCCTGGTCGGACAGGCATCAAAAAAGTAAAAAGGACAAGCCAACTATAACGAGGTTCTACCACGTTCTTGCTTGTGCTGCAAAAGCATCTAACTAGGCGTGTCTCCCTGCAGATCCGAGATAACACGAAGTATAGTCAAGTTGTACTAAGTTACATCGACTTCTGCAAACGATGTACCTAGGCATCGTACCGAGGCAGCACAAAGTATACTCAAGTTCTACCGCCGCGACGTTATGGCCACGGTCAGCAGACTATCGGCCAGCTTCGCTGTGGTCTGGGCTTGCGCGACATAGTGCAAGCTGCCTGTATTTTTGGTTATTTTTTTCTTTTTTATCACAATGTGGCAACTTTTGAGGGTGCCAGTGCACAAGAGCTATTTTACGCCTTTTGCCGGCTACCAGGCCACTCGAAACAACGCAAGTGGGGGCTCTTTCTAGATCGCTTTGCGCGTAGAATAAGAAATCGCGGCAGGCATTTTGTAACATTTTTTTGGAAAATGCCTCTTTATAGTCACTGGCAAAACGTACAATGTACATTGTTAATTAGTGACGTTGAGACGGGCCGTCCGGGTGTTTATGACTTGGCTATTGCTGATATAGTCTTTCTGGTCTATTTGTGACGTCTTCGTGTTCTTGAGTAATGTCACATACACGTCTTGGGTTGTGTCAGTCAACGTGTTTATCTTACATGCCGCAAGACTTCGCATGACCACCACTCCGGAGGAGTGCAATGAGCGTGTTCATCGTGTGTACTTAATGCGTTAGCTACCAGGATGAGCCCTATCTTTCGTTCAACCTCGCTACTGTGTTCGGCTTCTTGGTTGGCGGCATACTCGCGCGTCATTGCCGCGTGCATTGCGTTGTAGCACTGCTTGGAAGGGTGGCAGGTCCTCGGTACGCAGCTGCTGCTCGCGCTCGGCACCACGAGCTCGTAATAGTCTCCATCGTGGCGGCTGGATTTCGATGGAGGCGAAATGTTGAGGACCGTGTGCTGTGCGATGTCAGTGTACGTTAAAGAACCCCAGGTGGTCAAAATTTCTGGAGCCCTCCACTACGGCGTCTCTCATAATCAGAGCTGGTGTTGGGACGTAAAACCCCAATAATCAATCAAGCTGCAGTAATGGCACAGCGTAGAGCAGCTCGTTTCCGCTTCTGGTCGTGGCGCGGCTGATTCAAATCGGTATCCTCACTCTGGAGTGTACATGAAACGTGGCCTACCCGTTGTGCAACCGAAGAGAAAGGGCTACGCGTGCTTGGCGGCGACCGAGAGCAACAACTTCTCTTCTGGGGGCAGCGAATCGAGCGTCCCCCTCTCTCTCTTTCTCTCTCTCTTCGTATAGGCCTATCAGGTTGCTCAAGGAGAGTTCTGAGCGTACAGGCGACGAACGGATGGACAGACACATGAATGTCGGCTGGCCAAACACAGCTTCGCTGCAAGTGCATTGCCTAGGAGAGCTATAATACTTGTGCGGTGAACAACATGATGCGATGCGAGAGTATTTCAGTATACCTAGATGTTCTAGTGAAAGAAACTTCCTCATTAAGAATGCGCCCGTAGGTACGATATATAATACCTGTGTCACACGGGCTCGCCGAAAGTCTTTTAAGTAAGCGGTCTTTTTCGAAGTTGAAAGACTTTTAACGAAAAGGCGTTGCGGCGCAGACACACGGCAGCAACGATCTCCTTTTAGTGTTTTCTTTTGAGGACGATAGCGAGAGCGTGGCGCTAGCAGTTAAAAGAGAAGCAATGAAAATTGAACGATGTATCTTGATATGCACATTTAAAGACCTATTGCGTTGCTCGCTTCTTCTAATAAATTTAATCATAACGGATGAAGAAACACCAATGTGACGTCCGCATAACTAGCGACGTGTCTGGCACCGTCTGGCACGTCTGGCACATGCCTAGGTACATCGTTTGCAGAACTCGGTGTAACTTAGTACAACTTGACTATACTTTGTGTTATCTCGGATCGGCAGGGGGACACGGCTAGTTAGATGCTTTTGTGGCACAAGCAAGAATGTGGTAGAACCTTGTTATAGTTGGCTTGTCCTTTTTACTTTTTTGATGCCTGTTCCACCAGGGCACTTTGTCGAGGCGCCGAGGCTTTGGGAAACGCATCACAAAGGCACTGTGAGGCCCAGCGAACGTTTGTGAACGTTTTGCATCGAGATTAGCGTAAAAACGCTCGTTTGAAACCGCAGATGATGCAGACACGAACCACGTGGCCTCGGCTTGAGGCCATCCCACGCCCAGTGGCCCCGTCTGGCACCACTGGGCTTTTATTTACCATACTGATGTTTTGGTGCTTTCGACGCGTTATGGGCGACCGTACCGAAGAAAAAGCGAGGCTCGCAAGCCTTACGGCCTGCAATGAGCGGAGGTTATCTTCCCAAGGTCTGGGTAAACTCCAGGTGTCCGCCTCCGACCACTGCAGACGCTGCTTTTGCCGTGCTCCGAGAGCTGCTTGGTCCCCGAGGTTGGCCAGAGGCGCTACACTACTGGAATGCCGAATCGAGCGTTGCGAATCGAGCCGCCACACATGACTGCCGAGCACGCTTTTCCCGTTTGTGTAAAATGGCGCGGCGCGAGTCCGAGCGAAACCACGATTCCCGATGCGTTCTAGCTGCTCACGAGAGTAGAAAAGGAAATAATCAAAATAAAAGGGTTAATTACGCCTTCTTCGGGATACGAAATTTGTTTTTACGAAGATTCTTGGTGGCAGAAAAATAAGCATTGGTTCATTTTTTTTCCACCAGTCGAAAATTGCTGGCGCCCACTGGTCTCGAGGCTACTCATGCGTAGCCGTAAAAGAGATCGACGAACTCCGTACTCCGTTACAAAAAAGACCGCCTCTCAAAAGGAGTTCGCTCTGTGCCGTGTGTCTGCTGTCAGGAACTCCTTTTCGGAAGAAGTCTGTTTGCTAAAAATGCTTTTAAGCGCCCGTGTGACAGGTGTATAAAAACACAGCTACAAGCAGGACTAAGGCGATAATAACTGGGGATAGCACGGCTTCAATGCGACACTCTATACATTTCAGGACTGTTGTCGTCGGCACACTGATGACGGTTCTCTTCTATGCCCTGCTGACGGGCGCTGGTGCAGCACTCATATGCAGGTACCGAGGCTGCGATCCCATTCTTTCTGGCTCCATCAAGAGATTCGATCAGGTAAAGTTACCATTGCCCTCGTATTCTATTTGCTACGTAAGCAGCGGCTTCTTGCTTTATTAGCTATACATGTACAGGCGTATATAATTTGCTATCGCGGAAGTGTTTCCAGAACGGCCGTCGTAAGCTCAGTTTGACATATAGAAATTCCAGAACATGTTTTGGTATTTATGCTTAGCTTCAGGAACGGTTCTGTCTGACGAAAACGAGGAACTCCCGATGTTGACCTCGTGAAAATAACACAAAACACCGCTACATTTGTCCCGAGCTAAATTTTAGTGCCCAAAAATAAATATGTTCCTGAAGACATAATTCCACCAGCCACTATGACCCAACTATTGGATGCGTCTTTCAAGTTCTTAGGCCATAGTTCATTATTTTCTTTTAGAAGTGGGAATTCGCTCTTGGCGTGCATTAGGAGAGATGTGGCTTTGGGACTCTATTCTTTGTGTATGTCAGGACACAATGTTGTCACCAGCCTGTTGTTTTTCTTTAATACATGTAAATATGCTTTAGTAATATGAGCCTTACCGCTACTTGCGCAATCACCCGTTCATCCGAGCCGCAACACAAACGCTTCTTTAACGGGTATAACCTTCCTTGCGTGGTTAGTTTAGGAATCAACTTCGGATGTGCAGCCGAGCGCCATAACGGTTACACCACCGCTGTGAACCGCGCTCACAAGTCCTTGCGCATTGTATAAAAAGCAGTTCATTGTGAGAGCCCTTCATTATGATGTTTATGCAGAAAGCCTGCTAGGCTATTGTCCGCTTGTTACATGTTTTTTTTTTATTTCGCTAACGTGCAGTTGGTCCCACTTTACCTTCTTGAAGACTTCAACAATTTTCCTGGACTTTCAGGTGTCTTCATGGCCGGAGTTGTGAGCGCTTCTATAAGGTAAGGTGCAGGTTGCCGTACTTCAGAGCCTGTATAAACCAGACGGAAAATTTAAAATAAAAAGAAGAAACCAACTAATCTGGAGGCTTATACGCGGAAATTTCAACCATGTCGGCTGCGTATTACATTTCAACAAGCGCCTCTTGATTATTTTTTTTTATTTAAATGTGGGGAACATGCCTTTTGGTTATCTTCGGGAACATGCAAATGTCGATTGCCCATCAGAAAATATTCTTATGAACTTCCGAACAAAATACGTAGCATGAGGAACCACCCTTCTTCTGGTACTAAAGGTTGCGTCGTATTCGCATTTGCAACAGAATTTGACAGTTGAATTCATGCTTTAACAGTGGGAACAGAGCTGTAGATAGTAAATGTCCAGCTATACATGTAGATTAAGTAAATCTTCGCTATGACCATGTAAGTGCTATGAACGCAGTAATACTTTATTTGCCTGGTAAATTGAAGCAGTAGACGTCGGTGCATCTTTTTCTAGACGGTTTCCCAGATAAGCGCATAAAATCTAGTGTCAAAATAGCTGCTATAAGCCCTTTATATTTGAATCAAACCCTTGGAGTAGAGCGTCGCTCACGCTCTTCTTGGCCCAGAAACAACATTCCGAGTCATTGACGAGCCGTCCGCAAACACTCACAACAAATGCTGCCAAGGCGTCAATGGAAAAAAAAAGAAAAATCTGGTTGATCCCTCTGTCACAGGAATCGCCCTAATGCGAAAGATGAAGCCGTCTTCCACAAAAGTGGCAATCTGTACAAAACTGGCAATATGGCAATCTGGCGCGTCGTATGAGCTGTTTACCAAGCTGTCCGATTTTCTGGAATGCTTAAATAACGACCGTGTCTTGTTCGGAGGCGATTTTAACCTACCACAAATCGAGTGGTCATGCGAAATTCCCAGAAATAGTGTTACTGGTTGTTTGTACTCATCTTTCTTTGACCTAATGGACTGCCATGCATTTGAACAATACGTCCTTAATGCGTCGCGTGATGATGGTACTGGCCATGTCTTGGACTTGTTATTGTGTAATGGGTCTGGTATTGTATCTGATGTCCATGCTATACCTACTTTGAGAGACCACAACACTTTTGTAGCTGATGTCAATGTCGAAAATTCATCTGTGGTGAGGAAACCACCGAGAAAAGTATTCTTGTTTTGTAAAGGTGATTACCGTTCTATAAATCAGTCGTTAGATTCGTACTTCCCAACATTTGATACATTAGCAGATGATTTAAGGGCTGAGCAGTTGTGGAAAAACCTTAAAGGAAAACTTCTCTATCTTCGAGATAAGTTCGTTCCGGCGCGGGTGCTTTCATCCAGACGTGATAGGGACAAACCATGGTTTAATCAGCAACTGCGCCTCTCGCTGCGCATGGTGCGGAGGGCGTACTTAAGGTATAAAAAACACAAGTCCCCGGAAAACTTATCAGAACTAAAGAGGCTGAAGTTCGATTTAGAGAAATTTACGAAATCGACTAAGAAAAGCTCTTTCGCGCAGCTTGGGGAACGATTGGTAAAAGATACGAAAGAATTTTGGAAGTATATCCGGCGGTATGGTCACAACGAAAACACCGTTCCTCCTCTTGAGTACTTAGGCACCGTTATCAATGATGACAAGCGCAAAGTTGAAGTATTTAGCAGTCTCTTTTGTTCTGTATTTAGTAATTGTCAAGCTCGGGTTGTAGGTGCCGACCTTTTCTTAAGTAATGAAGCAATGCCCCAAGTTGAGTTTGCCTTGGAAGGTGTACGTAAGCTTTTAGCAATGATTTCTCCCAGGAAGGCAACTGGGCCATATGATATAGCAGCAGCAATGCTTATAGTAGTTGTGATTCTCTATGCATGTATTTCTGCCGTCTGTATTAAATGTCTTTAGATACGGGTGCCGTTCCTTCTGACTGGAAATTAGCAAATGTCGTGCCTGTATACAAAAGTGGATCTAAACACTGCGTTGAGAACTACAGGCCCGTGTCCTTGACTAGTATTACATGCAAAGTAATGGGACATGTTATATATAGCTGTATTATGTCGCATCTTTTTAAGCATAATTTGTTAAATGCTAACCAAGATGGCTTTCGGCAAGGTTCTTCTTGTGGTACGCAGCTAGTAGAATTCACCCACGATTTGGCCTTGGCAATAGACAAAAGACAGGTAATCGATTGTATCTTCCTAGATTTTCGTAACGCGTTTGACATTGTGGCAGATGACCTACTTATTAGCAAATTACACGCCTATAAATTGGACAAAAATGTAATTGCATGGATATCGGAATACCTTGCACATCGACAACAGTCTGTAGTTCTCAATGGTATCTCCTCTGAAATTTCTGCAGTGACCTTTGGAGTACCTCGAGGCTCTGTCTTGGGACCTCTCTTATTTTTATTGTACATAAATGATATCACTAGTGACATTACGTCGTCTGTCAGGATGCTTGCAGATGACTGCGTGGTGTATAGAGTTATTGATAGCGATTCTGATTGTCATGCCCTTCAGAGTGATGTAGATAAAGTTTCAACCTGGTGCGCGAAATGGGAAATGTCATTAAATGTTTCAAAGTGTTTAAACATCCCTTTTACAAGGAAGCACATATATAAGGCATATGAGTAAAAATTAAACAACAATACTTTACGCAAGGTTAGCGAATGCAAATACTTAGGTGTTTTATTTACCTCGGATTTAAGATGGAACAGGCATGTACAGGAGATAAGGAAAAAGGCAGCACGTAAATTGGGCTTCCTACGACGAAATTTCGGGCAATTACCTAGTCATTTGAAGGAACGATTGTATTTCACTCACGTACGTTCTGTATTTGAGTATTCGTGTATCAGCTGGGATCCCCATACTCATCAGTTAGTTGACTTGCTAGAAAAAATCCAGGGTAAGGCTATACGATTTGTCTTGGGAAATTACGACAGCAGCCTCAGTATCACTGAAAGTAAGCGCGCACTTCACTGGCAGGATCTAAAAGACAGAAGGGCCCTGAGACTAAAATTCTTTCACAGTGTCTATTATTCAAAAACAGGCATAGACAAAAACAAATACATCTCATTGCCATCATATATTTCGCGTAGAAGGGATCATGTCTTGAAACTTCGCGAATTTCCTTTTAAAGGTGACACTTTGCGTTATTCATTTTTTGGAGGACCACGAGGCTCTGTCTTGGGACCTCTCTTATTTTTATTGTACATAAATGATATCACTAGTGACATTACGTCGTCTGTCAGGATGCTTGCAGATGACTGCGTGGTGTATAGAGTTATTGATAGCGATTCTGATTGTCATGCCCTTCAGAGTGATGTAGATAAAGTTTCAACCTGGTGCGCGAAATGGGAAATGTCATTAAATGTTTCAAAGTGTTTAAATATCACTTTTACAAGGAAGCACATATATAAGGCATATGAGTAAAAATTAAACAAAAATACTTTACGCAAGGTTAGCGAATGCAAATACTTAGGTGTTTTATTTACCTCGGATTTAAGATGGAACAGGCATGTACAGGAGATAAGGAAAAAGGCAGCACGTAAATTGGGCTTCCTACGACGAAATTCGGGCAATTACCTAGTCATTTGAAGGAACGATTGTATTTCACTCACGTACGTTCTGTATTTGAGTATTCGTGTATCAGCTGGGATCCCCATACTCATCAGTTAGTTGACTTGCTAGAAAAAATCCAGGGTAAGGCTATACGATTTGTCTTGGGAAATTACGACAGCAGCCTCAGTATCACTGAAAGTAAGCGCTCACTTCACTGGCAGGATCTAAAAGACAGAATGGCCCTGAGACTAAAATTCTTTCACAGTGTCTATTATTCAAAAACAGGCATAGACAAAAACAAATACATCTCATTGCCATCATATATTTCGCGTAGAAGGGATCATGTCTTGAAACTTCGCGAATTTCCTTTTAAAGGTGACACTTTGCGTTATTCATTTTTTGGAGGACCACGAGCGAGTGGAATTCTCTTCCATCAAACATTGTCGAATTACAATGTACTGATGACTTTTACCGCTTTTTGAGCGCAGAAGTGAATGACTGTTGATTTAGGGATGTGTATACCCCTTGCAAATGGCGATGCATGTACCGAATAAACAAACAAACAAATAAATAAATAAATAAATAAATAAATAAATAAATAAATAAATAAATAAATAAATCAAGGGGAGGCAGATGGATGGGTATTCTGGACGTGCCAGCCCCTTGCATGTACATGCATCAGCAGCCCCTCGGCACTGTCCAGGAATGCTCGAGAGTTGCACACAAGCGAAAACATTCGAGCGACTGGCATTTCTCCTCAGGCACTGCGTTAATCGCCCAGCGCCCTGCGCAAACCTGCTGTAAACCAGGAGCGTCGGCAAAGAGCGAAACCTTGCAAGCGAAACCAAACTCTTTATCAGAGGATCGTTTTATTAAAGCACTCTTCGCGTTGCGAAGCGCACATCATTTGCTTGTCGAAGGCCGTCATTGCGTTCCTGTAGTAGAGCGCATCGTAACTCAACTGGTTATACTATACATCACACACGACAAATTATGCAGCAGCCGTGACAACGCACCGCAACGCGCGCGCAGGACACCGAAGCCTGCGCAGCGATAGAAACTTCGAGACTACGTTGCTCGTAGAAGGAACAGATGGGCCTTATATCTTTACCACCCTCCGTCAACAGAATAGCTGTAACACTATAGTGAAATGTGTATTCGCATAAGCTGTTAAATGTTTATTGTTACGTCGAGGCCCAATGCTATCGGTGTTTCGCTCGTGGGGCACAGTTGATGGGGATGACCCACGTTCACGCATCGCCTCTGTAGCTTGTGGCTTTGTGGTGACTGAAGTAGTTTACGTAATAACTGGACACAGTCGATCGTAAATGCCTCGCGAGAAAGGTATCGATCATATTTGCTGGCGCCACATTGACCCGCCAACATCGTTACCGTGCTTGGGCGCCTAACGCAGCAGTGTTCTTGCCATTACGCTCGAAGAGTGGTAGGCGGGGGAAAGCTGCCCCGACGAAAAGTCACCGGTGCTCTACCACAGCGCGGTCGGCGCACATACGCTCGAAGTTGTACGAACGTAGCTGCGTTCTTTCTTATCACTTTCTTATCTTTCCGATGACCGCGCTGCTTCGCACACGTGCATCGAGGCGGACTTTGGAATGCGCCTAGAATGGTGCCGCCATCCAGGAGAGGCGAAGTAACGTAGCTGTAATTCAGTTTGCCTCTCCACGATGGTGGCACCGTTCCAAGCATTATTCTGGATGCGCGCGCGCTGAGCCGGTCCAGAGCGTCGAACAACAAATATAATTAACGCACGTTCATGCAGCTCCGAGCATGTGCGACGCTGCGCAGTTGGCGAGCACCGGCCACCTCTCGTCGTGGAGCGAGGGGCTATGAGCTCGACTCCCAGCGTATGAACAGAAGTTTTTCTGAGTGTGTTCTTTTCTTGTTCTTACGTGTTTATTTTACTGCATCATAAACCGCTACGGGCAGTGACGTATGGAGTCGTGATGGCCCGTGCATCAAACACTTTCGTGTGAAAATAAAAGAATCATCGCAGACCAGCAACACCACGCAAGCCTTCAGCAATGGTGCAAATACGCTGGTGAACAAAACTGAACTCCTCAGTGTAAAATTCATAAGGAAACAAGAAAACATTCAGGACTGTAATTTGAATACAGAAGAACATAGACCTCTGTGATAAAGAAACTCAAATACACACTGCTTTTCCAAAACTACTAAAATACTATGCACGGTGCACCCCGGCAGCGCTAGCTATAGAGAGAGGGTGTTGGCGAGTGCAGGTTATTCGGGTTAGCATTGTCCATGTGGAGGTCGCTGAGCTAGCACTTCTGATTACGGAAGGGGAGATAAGGAAAAAGGCAGCACGTAAATTGGGCTTCCTACGCCGAAATATCGGGCAATTACCTAGTCATTTGAAGGAACGATTGTATTTCACTCACGTACGTTCTGTACTTGAGTATGCGTGTATCAGCTGGGATCCCCATACTCATCAGTTAGTTGACTTGCTAGAAAAATCCAGGGTAAGGCTATACGATTTGTCTTGGGAAATTACGACAGCAGCCTCAGTATCACTGAAAGTAAGCGCGCACTTCACTGGCAGGATCTAAAAGACAGAAGAAGGGCCCTGAGACTGAAATTCTTTCACAGTGTCTATTATTCAAAAACAGGCATAGACAAAAACAAATACATCTCATTGCCATCATATATTTCGCGTAGAAGGGATCATGCCTTGAAAGTTCGCGAATTTCCTTTTAAAGGTGACACTTTGCGTTATTCATTTTTTGGAGGACCACGAGCGAGTGGAATTCTCTTCCATCAAACATTGTTGAATTACAAAGTACTGATGACTTTTACCGCTCTTTGTGCGCAGAAATGAATGACTGTTGATTTAAGGATGTATATACCCCCCTTGCTGTAATGCCTGCAAATGGCGATGCATGTACAGAATAAATAAATAAATAAATAAATAAATAAATAAATAAATAAATAAATAAATAAATAAATCAAGGGGAGGCAGATGGATGGGTATTCTGGACGTGCGAGCCCCTTGCATGTACATGCATCAGCAGCCCCTGGGCACTGTCCAGGAATGCTCGAGAGTTGCACACAAGCGAAAACATTCGAGCGACTGGCATTTCTCCTCAGGCACTGCATTAATCGCCCAGCGCCCTGCGCAAACCTGCTGTAAACCAGGAGCGTCGGCAAAGAGCGAAACCTTGCAAGCGAAACCAAACTCTTTATCAGAGGATCGTTTTATTAAAGCACTCTTCGCGTTGCGAAGCGCACATCATTTGCTTGTCGAAGGCCGTCATTGCGTTCCTGTAGTAGAGCGCATCGTAACTCAACTGGTTATACTATACATCACACACGACAAATTATGCAGCAGCCGTGACAACGCCCCGCAACGCGCGCGCAGGACACCGAAGCCTGCGCAGCGATAGAAACTTCGAGACTACGTTGCTCGTAGAAGGAACAGATGGGCCTTATATCTTTACCACCCCTCCGTCAACAGAATAGCTGTAACACTAAAGTGAAATGTGTATTCGCATAAGCTGTTAAATGTTTATTGTTACGTCGAGGCCCAATGCTATCGGTGTTTCTCTCGTGGGGCACAGTTTGATGGGGATGAACCCACGTTCACGCATTGCCTCTGTAGCTTGTGGCTTTGTGGTGACTGAAGTAGTTTACGTAATAAGTGGACACAGTCGATCGTAAATACCTCGCGAGAAAGGTATCGATCATATTTTCTGGCGCCACATTGACCCGCCAACATCGTTACCGTGCTTGGGCGCCTAACGCAGCAGTGTTCTTGCCATTACGCTCGAAGAGTGGTAGGCGGGGGAAAGCTGCCCCCGACGAAAAGTCACCGGTGCTCTACCACAGCGCGGTCGGCGCACATACGCTCGAAGTTGTACGAACGTAGCTGCGTTCTTTCTTATCACTTCCTTATCTTTCCGATGACCGCGCTGCTTCGCACACGTGCATCGAGGCGGACTTTGGAATGCGCCTAGAATGGTGCCGCCATCCAGGAGAAGCGAAGTAACGTAGCTGTGATTCAGTTTGCCTCTCCACGATGGTGGCACCGTTCCAAGCATTATTCTGGATGCGCGCGCGTTGAGCCTGGCGAGAGCGTCGAAGAACAAATATAATTAAGGCACGTTCATGCAGCTCCGAGCATGTGCGTCGCTGCGCAGTTGGCGAGCACCCGCCACCTCTCGTCGTGGAGCGAGGGGCTATGAGCTCGACTCCCAGCGTATGAACGGAAGTTTTTCTGAGTGTTTTCTTGTTCTTACGTGTTTATTTTACTGCATCATAACCGTTACGGCAGTGACGTATGGAGTCGTGATGGACCCTTGCATCAAACACTTTCGTGTTAAAATAAAAGAATCATCGCAGACCAGCAACACCACGCAAGCCTTCAGCAATGGTGCAAATACGCTGGTGAACAAAACTGAACTCCTCCGAATAAAATTCATAAGGAAACAAGAAAACATTCAGGACTGTAATTTGAATACAGAAGAACATAGACCTCTGTGATAAAGAAACTCAAATACACACTGCTTTTCCAAAACTACTAAAATACTATGCACGGTGCACCCCGGCAGCGCTAGCTATAGAGAGAGGGTGTTGGCGAGTGCAGGTTATTTGGGTTAGCATTGTCCATGTGGAGGTCGCTGAGGCTAGCACTTTCGATTACGGAACGGGGAGAGTAACGCGTCTTCCAAATTTTTTTAGGCGCGTCTTGGCGAGACGTGTTCAAATGTCGCAAAACGACGACAATAAAAGCGGACGCACCTTCCCTTTTTTTCTTTCGCATGTGGCGTAGGCGCCTGTAACGGAGCAGGTGATCAAGGTGCTACTACCCAGCACGCAGCACGTCTGATGCTGCCGAGATAGCGCACGTGCCAGGGACGACCGCGCAAAATCCGCAGTTGCTGCTCGAGCGAAACCTCCTCCCCCCTCCACCCCCTCGCGTCTTTTGATGCTCGTTAACGATGGGGGGGGGGGGGGGCGCTTCCTCTCCACTTCGACGCAAGCACCCTCCGAGCGATCGTGATCGGCCGCGCTCGCTTCATCTCTGCTTCAGCCGCGTTCGTCGCCCCCGCTCGCGTGCGTTTACCTGCGGGTAGAAAGAACGATTCGTTGGGGGTTAATAATTTGGACCTTATATGGACCATGACGGTGACAGCAGCAACCCGTTGAGACTGTCCATATAATTCCTGCCTTAATAAAAAGAACATTTATAGTAGAGATGGGCAAAGCGGCTCACTTGAGTGAGCGGCTCAGAACGGTTCAGCTCCCTGCAATGTACCGGTTCCTTTCAACGGCTTATCGGGTCAGCTAGGCTTAGAGTGCCCGTCAGTCTGGGGTGCTCTCATGACGTGCCGTAAATTTGAAGATACGTTTAGCTTCCTTAATCCATTGACAGAAACAAAGACATCGAACAATATCTGTGTGGCCCATTGAAACAGGTCAAAGCTCAACAAAGTGCGATCATGCCATGATAATATTTCCAATATGCGTCAGGACGAAACAAAATGAAGCCTTGATAGAACACAGCATGTAATTGGTTTTATTGATGTGCTAATAAACACGCTCAGCAAATCCACAGGACTGGATGATATGGGTGACATATACATAACTATACTAATGAGCACTAATGAAAACCAGGACGTAAACTACATTCATCTGTTGTCCTTAAAGACACCGATTACTCTTCTAGTGTCCGCCTTCGAAGTTTGGCAGCAGGTCACGATGAACTGCCTTACGCACCGCACACAGGGAGCGAGCTGCGAGTCATCCCACGACAGCCAACACTCGTCGCCGCTGTGGAAACTTCTGACAGTGGACGTGCATGCGTCTGGACAAAAACATGCAGCGGCCTGCGAACACGCGCGGAGGAAACGGAAGGCGAGGAGATTCCGACTCTTGTGAGCAAGGACGGGAGGGCAGTTGCTTTCTTGCACCGCCAGTAGATGGCGCGAAAGTCGCCCTCAGCCGAAGACCAAGCCTACACCTTTCACGGAAGTTTCGGAACGCGTGAACTCGAAGTGTCGAACGGAAAGGTTCAACAAGCAGCAAAGGTCTGTTCGTTCCACCTGCAGTTTATGAACCGGCTCACGGTGGGGCTGCCGTACGGCGTTTGTTCAGTGGTTAAGCACGGCGCACTGAGCGAAACAGAACCGGCTTCCGCTCTCCCAAAGAACCGACGCTCAGTTGTACTCAGCCGAGGATCACTTGTTGTTTAGAAAGAGCCGCTCAAAAGATCCGGCTCACTCCTGAGCGACCCATGGGCTCTAAATTTTATGTGAGGAAGCCCCCTACATGGGCTCTTCCTCACTGTGAGGAGACACCCTTGCGAAGCGATGGAAGGCCCCTGAAGCGTAACCTTCTTGATGGATGCAAAACTGGCAGAGTGTTCACTACGCAGGAGTTGATGGGGCGCAGACCGACTGTAGAAATACAGGCCATGGTGGCCTTAAGTAAGACACCGCCACAGCCTGCGATGGTTTATGAGGGAAGGTGGGATACGTGAGGTGGTTGTTTAGGAAACCACCTGGATTTCCGCAACGTTTCAATGAGGAGAGAACCAGTCTGGGCATCGGACGTTTAGTATTTTGGGTATGCAGCAGCCAGATTTGCTAGCCGTCAGTAATGCGTCACCTGAGCTAGTTAGTGTTGGGGCTGGGTTTGTGTTTACACATAGCCGTTCTCGTAGTACGAGAGAATGTCACGTAATGAGAGCAGGTCCTCCTCGGCCTCTGGAAGAGGCTCGACTTTGCCTGCCCGGAACGTAACCTGAGCCTCCTCGTTGCCACGGAGGCTAGGATGTGCTAACGTCTAGGCGAGGAGTAACATTTGGCTTGATAGGAGCTGTTAAACGCGTAGCGGTGTGGGATATGAAGCAATTGGCATAGGTCAGAATAGGAGACTTAGAGTCGCTTATAATTGTGGTGGCAGATGTAGAGATCGATGGAAGGCCGGAAGCGCGATGGCTGCCTCTTGCCTCTCTGGAGGAATGTAGCGTCTCCAACCGGTACACCGGTGGCACATGTAAAGGTACGTATGTCTTATGATTATACCTACCTATATGATTCGCGTGTACATCGGCAGATCGCAGTGAATGAGAAACGCGCAGGGTAATGTACTTATCTAAAATTCACACAGTGAAAAAATATTGCAGGGGATCAATGGTGCAATAAGTGGGCTAAATCGGAATTGATTTCGAATAAGTTTGACGTATGTCAATCGGATGCTGATTTAAGTGAATAAAATATGCCCTGGGCGAACCAAAGGCGTTACGCATCTAGCCATCTAGACAAAGGCGTTACACGTCAACTTTTTGTTTCTGTCAATGTTTCATGTTGTTAAACGCTCAGTTGCTCAGGCCTGCGTCACAATGGTAAATGAGGTCATACAAAATACCACAGCTTTGCTGGTAATCCACCTTCACGAAGCAGGATAACTTTGACTCTTTCAACCTAACAACATCTTGAAGCACGGCGATCAAAACCGATCGCCACAATATGCTTTTGCGCTACATGGTCGTGGCAACAGACGTATTTCAATAAATTAGTGCCGTCCGACGCTTCGCAGTCATTGTACGCGCTTAGCTTGAGCCGGGTATTTCTCTAGATAATGTTTTTCAATGAACTCGTCTTCTTGGAACATAAGGTTTAAGGCAGTGAATGACACATCACGGGGCTAAGCGCTCGTTCTCTGACGCGTTCTTTAAGATTAGGTAAGCAAATTTACTTAGAATTACACCAGTTTGCTAGCAACGCCTTTTATTCCGCACAATCAATTACTTCTAGAAGGATAACGGCCAGAAATTATGAAAGTGGATTATCACTGACACACTCACGCATTATTCTGTGGGCGTTGTTGCCCTAGTTGTACAGCGCATCCATGAGAGGAGACTAGGAAAAGTTCACCACGGAAATACCATGGGTGCCGTCTTTCCTCCTTAACAGTCGGTGTTCGCTGAAGTTGAGCAGCCGCAGAAAAAAAAAGGGGGGGGACACTTAATCTGCGCCTTTAAAGGGCAACTCCTGCAATTTTTCAGTGTCCACTGATCTTATTGAAATTTTCATTATGTGTTCTCATCGGCAACGCATTAGTATATGCCGAATCAGGCGGTTGTAAGTGATTTAATTTTCCTGGAAACAAATGTTAAAATTTTTTAGCCGATTCCACTGCGGGCTACCCTGTGTTTTCGACGTCATTACCTTCAACGCTGCCTACCCGAGCCTGCGGGCCTTCAAAAGCAAAACAGCGATACTTCAGCGCTCAAATCGTCGTTCTCAAGTTCAGCAAAGCTGGCATAACTCAATACATCATCAGATGACCTCGCCGCTGTCCTTTTTCTGGCACCATTTCGTGTTGCGGGAAGGCTGTGATGTCATCGCATACGCTGCGCGAAGCGTGTACCCGTTTCGGTTTCGGTATGAACACACCTTTCAGTCCGTTATTTAAATACATTGGTGCGTTTCTGAGCAAACTGAACCACATTGGCTGCTGCCGGACTATCACTACCATTAGAGAAGATCAATATCTGAAGATGGTGAGAACACCGCCGGAGTTTCCCTTTAAGAGTGGAACGCGAGAGCGTCTTCGCGCCCCGCTTTCATCGCCGTCTTATTCGTTTGGCGTGCTCATGAAGCACGTAACTACGTAGCTGTCATTGCGTAACTTTCCTTTATTAGTTCACACACTGCGCCGCCGCCTTTCGTTGCCTCCCTCGGGGTCGTGTACAATTTGACGTAGATGCCACATCACTACTGGCCGGTGAGGAGAGCTCCGCAGTGCGTCGACACCCGAAGGCTGTACAGAATCCATCCATCATGCGAATATGAAAAGCGAACGCGCGCTGGAGCGCATTGTGCCCTAGCGCCGTCGTCAAAGCGCCTTTTGTCGGCACCCGCGAGCAGTGGTAAACTTGCACGCGTGCGTGTGTAAATGTAGCATGCACGGCGCCACGTTGGCGCCTTCTGTATATAATGCTCGACGATAACCTATTTGTTCTTACTCAGTGTATATAAATATCTAAAATTGAAAGGAGGCCGTTGTATGTGGCTTTTCTAGACATCACTGGAGCGTATGACAATGTTAATCAGGAAATACTGTGGGAAATTTTGGAAGGAATGGGCATAGGCGACGATTGCGTACACCTTTTGAGGGAAATATATCGAGAAATACAGTTTGCATAGAATGGGAAGGAATCAGTAGCAGAGAGAACGTTGATATTAGCAAGGGGCTGAGACAGGGATGTCCTTTGTCGCCGCTGTTATTCATGCTGTACATGCTTAGAATGGAAAAAGCGCTAGGAGATAGCAACATTGGTTTTAATCTGTCACACAAACAGGGCGGCGTGATGATTGAGCAGAGGCTTCCGGGTTTATTTTATGCTGATGATATTGTCTTATTCGCGGACAGTCGAGATGATGTACAACGGCAGTTGAATATATGCGGGAAGGAAGGCGAGGCTCTAGGACTAGGATTTGGTGTAACAAAATGCGGACTGATGGTATTCAATGATCCCAACGACCAGGCGGTATCCATACAGGGCCAAGAAATACCGAGAGTAAGTGAATACAAGTACCTTGGCGTATGGGTAAATGAGGATGATAGATACATGAAGGTACACGAAAAAGCCTTGGCAGCAAAGGGAAAGAGGAACGCAGCAATAATGAAGCACAGAGCGTTATGGGGACACAATAGGTACGAGGTGCTTAGGGGTCTGTGGAAAGGGGTAATGATACCGGGGCTTACATTTGGGAACTCCGTGGTGTGCATGAGGCCAGAGATACAATCAGGAATGGATGTGAATCAAAGATCTGTGGGACGCCTCGCGCTGGGTGCCCACGGGAAAACGACAAACGAGGCTGTAAAGGCGATATGGGATGGGCGAGTTTTGAGGCAAGGGAAGCGCAGAGCAAAATAAGGTTTGAAGAGAGGCTGTAACAGAAGTAAGAGCTTAACACTTTTAGATTCCGATCTATTATGCCTATAGCTGTCCAGTGATAATCGAAGCTTGTTCAATTTTTCTTCAGGATTCAACTTTGCAAATTTGCATTTTCTTCACTGAAGTACCTGCGCCATGCCGAAGCGCTTGCGTGATGTGGTCCTGATGGCTACGGCGGCATACCAGTAGCTCGACGTGATTATATCAGCCGGGCGCCTGCCCGCACGCCGACACGGCATGTCCTGCGGTACGAGCTGCTTAACCCTATCGCGTTGATAATGTTGACTCACTGGACGGCCTTCTGCAGGCGAGATACTTATCAATAGATTTACGATGTGGATACTGGCAGACAGCAGCCAATGAACGCGATCCGGAAAAGAACTGGTACCTTGCACTTGATGGGGCAAGGCTGGGTTACAGTGACGGTGGTGATCTAGGCTAGATCCCTGCATGGCATGTTCTTGCCAGGTTTCGCTAAAACTGGTTAAGTTTAGCGTCGACACGCAGAGTGAGGGCAAGTAATCACACACAAGTCAGTTTTACAGCATCGACATAACATTTTTGTGTGTAGTGCTTCAGCAGTACTAGTCGACTCTATGATCATTTACCTTGCCTTCCTCGTCGCCCGACCCTGCTGGTGAAAAGGGAATGCGGTCGGTGAGCTGGTCATCTGCCTTGTATCTTATCGAGCTTCATACGACCGCTCACCTCATGGCTAAGCTCCGCCTTCACGTCTGCTCTGAGACCGAGCAGAGAGGAGGCGAGGCACATGTCAGGTGAACACGTATTCGCGGGTACATGTCAAATGACTAGGTCGAAGTGATTTCGACGTAATTGGAGGGACAATGTACCTTGATATCTTCACGTCGTTGGTTCAGGGAACATGTCACGTTATCAGGTCATTAATTTTAACTGGTTTTCGGCGGGGACTTGTTACATGACTAGTTGTGGCTTCATGTTTCGTGATTTCGGTAACGTTTCTCGGTTCAAAATGGGCTCGCAGCAAATAAACGTGCAGTTGTGACGTCTTTACACGCAGTTTTGGCTGGAATATGTCACGGGACTACCTGTCGCGTCGTGTTACGTGATTTCAGCCACGTAACATGTGACGTAATTTTTGGTGTCCACGCTACCCGTAACCTGGCCTCTGCAACAGGCGGCTATGCTAGGAAGTTTCTAGGTGACATGGCTAGATGTAACGTCATATTACGCGATCTAAATTACATAACTAAGTGTGACGTGAGGTTACGCAATCACAGGAGGTGTAAGTAAGATATGTTAAGCAAGCGAGGCTATGACGGGTGGTTGTTGAGCGATCCGATCTGCAGCACAGCTGGGCTAAGCTCTGCCATGCTTTACTGTCCCTTTTCCTTTCCGTCCTCCCCCTCCACACCTTTTTTTCTTTTCCAGCCTCTATACTATGCATGACAATGCTATGTGAGGAGTCGCTTGGCAAATAGTACCCGCTTCCAGTGCAGCATAATGCTGCACATCGGGCATGGCATAGAAGTGCACGTGCACTAATGTCAGCACGCGTGAGCAAAGCTCAGGATAATTTCCTGTTGCTCTGCACGAGAAAACGAAAATCTGAACTGCTACTCCTGTAAAATCCCACGCTCGTAACTCCTTTAGAAAACTTTCCTAAATCGAAGCTGCGAATTATTAAAAAGGCCGTCTAACATGTTTCCGACATAATCGGAAGACAGTGCAGTTAATCGTTAAGGCACTTGTGAACATGTGAGCCAAACACTATCGCGCTGCACGAGCCACGGAATTTGCAGTTTGGTTCCAAACACAGCTGGAAAGTGACTCCTCTTCTTTCAGAAAATGAGCCACGGGGATACCGATTACGCCGCTTGAGCCAGTAATAGCATTATTTGATCTCACGATAGTACAGAGATCCTCTTCAATGCTTTAATTCTTCGTTTCGAGTTCAGCCAATAAAGACAAATTATTACGCAACTTTTACACGACCAAGGAAAGTCAAACAGGCTTAACAGGCTTGTCGGTGGTGCCAGTGACGCCATTTTTTTTAAGAAGAGCCGATGGCTTCGTGCTGTATTGAAATCAAAGTGCTCATTCTCGGGTGCGCACAGTGCTATAATACATGGCTCATGCCTTCACATGAGCCTAAACGACACATTGGTGTCAGTTTTCTGGGTATGGTAGAAAAATAGTTACAAGGCCCGTTTAAAGAATGAGTACAATCTGACGAAATTCACAATGCCAGGGAGGGTCCTGAATTTCACATTGTATGCAAAAGAAAATAATAGTTCAGTAATTAGTGAGCGCATCCGGGCTTCCTGACTTAAGTAATGTAACCACGTTTTTTGTTGTATCCGAAAGGTTGTTCGTTGAAAGAGCAAGGCTGACTGTTTGGAAGCATCATAAGACCGTGTCGCAAAGAATCAAAATGAACAAGGATCAAGCCGAGTGTTGTTCAGACGAAATATTCCTGACAGTGCCTGCAGCATGCTGCGAGCTCTGCGTCCGCACACGCATTCGAAACCATTGCAGCATATCTGGTACCAACAATAAACGAAGGTCCACCTAAGCCTCGTAAGAAATAAAATTGCGTAACCACGGTAGCAAAAATAAATTATACCTCTCCATGCATATCATAAATTACCATTTCAAAGGAAAGTTTCTCAAGCATCACTCGGCCCATCTCAACCACTTGCCGCGGCTAGCACCCTCGCGTGCGCAGCCTACAAAACAGAATCGGACGACCACGCAATCAGCTGAAGGAAAATACACAAAAGAGAAACGTGAAGTGTATCGGAGGACACACCAAGAGAAGCAGCGACCAGGAGTAGCGCAATCGTCCAATTCCGCATGTTTGCGTTTGTGTTAAGTGGTGCACCTCATCCGGAAAGAGGAGGCAATACTTATTCGGCATTCCTACTGACCACAGTTATTTATGCATTCACTCTTATGCGCCTGTTTACTTAGGATGCTCGCCAAGCTTCGGGCTCCCTTTTTGTTTTCACCGTCGTTGACCGTTAGGATTTCAAACTCCTGAAGAAACGAAGTCCTTTTGGCTCAGTTCCTTCCAGTCGCTTTCCTTTTGTGCGATGGGTGTGATAAAAAATGCCCCCACCTCCCCGAAGGGAATCGTGAGGAAATGCGAATGCATTTCTTGCGCCGAGAGTACACCATCGCCTTGAGAGGCGCCCAGCCAGCGAACGGTCGAGAGTGAGGCGCGCGCTTCACTCCATTTATATATACGCGCGAGCGAGCGAACGGGGGAGTGGGGCGCAGGGAGGAGAGAGAGCGAACGGCGAGAGAAGGAGCGGCGAAGCACTGCACCTACTCTCTCCTACGCTCTCTCCACACACGCGGCAGCTCCGCCGAGCTCCCGCGATGCGAGCGCCCTCACACGCCAGAGCGCGCTCCTCCTCTCCACTCACTCTCCGCTACTCCGGCCGCACCACCTGCTCCGGTTGCTAGGGGCGAGGATAAGCGCGCGCGCACGCAGCTGTTGCTATGGGAGAGGGAGTGAGAGCGGAGAGATGCGGACACCGACGGACGCCTGACATGGCCCGACTAAGACATGCTATCGCATTTAAAAAATGAAAATAACGGGCTGGACTGCTTTCGGGGCCTGCTTTGTTAGATGTGAATTCAACGTAACTACGCACACAAAAGTCGCTAGCAAAGCGCTGCAGCTGTAATGTTTCCTTGTAATGTTTAAATTTTAAGGGCTTCAATGCTTGCACGGCGGTTGCGTTCGTGCAGTTCGTGACTGGTCTCACCAGCTGATGTAAATATCGCGCCAAAATTTATCGTAGTGGATAGCTCGTGCGTGCATGTGTGCCTCTTTGCCCACGCGGGCGTCTGCAGGTGCGGCGTGCAGTGTGTGGCGTGCGTGTGTGTGTGTGTCTTCTCTCGTACTGTTGTACTTCCCCTGACAGAAGATTCGCGCTTAAACGATGAACTGAAATGTCAGGATTGTAACCTCGTTGTCACAAATTTTTGCTTATGGTTAACTCCTGCTGCTTAGACATCTTTTTCTCGATTCCTTCAGTAACGCCAGTACTGTGCGGCGGATCAATTCGAGAGAAGGCAAAGTTGAGGAATGCCGATTAATAGTTAAACGCATGGGCTGTGCTGCCTGAAAAAAGGGTTCTCTTCTGAATCACTGTTTGCAGAGCAGCTCTTTCAACACCATTATTGACCGCAATATTTTACACAGTACATCACCGCTTCTTTTTTTTTTCTTTGAATATAATGACGGCACGAAATTCGAGAAACAACAACGAACACACAGTGATGCACGCAACGCACGCGCTGAAGTCTTACAGGTGAAACACGAATTTCGTAATGCATACTAGTATCGCGGTGTGTGCTTTATCATGGTGTTACAATGCATATGATTTCCATTTACGAGATTTGCTTCACTGCGCAGGTTAGGTATTGTGGAAAAGCCTGAGAAAAAGACTGTGGGACAGAGCGCATACCACCTCTCTTCGATGGCGTCGAAGTGTCTCTCCTATCCCTCTGGCCTGACAGGGGGTGTATGTGGGTCAAACTGAAACAGGCGCCTTAGCAATAGGCTCACACAGCACCGGTATCACTCGCAGAAGAAAGGCTCGGAGCACCTCCATCTGCACTGCTGCGCACCCGAAAAAGAAAGGAGATCTAACTCTGGAAATCTTGCAAACCATGCAAATCCAAACAAATCGAAGGACATAGACCAGTTGCCCTTCAATGTTTCTTTTTTTTTCAGAAATGGGCGTAATTATCTTGATTTCTGTCAATGTTGACGTCAGTATCGTTTCATAACCAGTCTCCCTCCACACCCCCTCCTTCCTGAAAGAAAGGATGAGTTTCTTGTCTTCCTATAGATATTATGACCCGAAGGTAAATTTTGTCATTTCTAATAAGTTTTTAATTCTTTTCTTATTTTTGTTTTAGCGTCACCTACTTTGAACATTTGTTGCTCAGATTTCAGACGCTTTTTTCCGTTTCAGCCTTTGCTTATGATGCCTTTAATTACAGTTAAAAAACCTCTCGGCGCTGGCGTGCCATGTAACAGCGGTTGTTACATATGACTAGAAGATCAATAAAAGTATGACTTGATGTTTACCGTCTGTGTTGTGTGCATCTCTTTGTTTGTCCTCGTTTCTACAACTTTGCGCTGCTGTTAAATTCATGTACCCGCTACCATGCCGGTACCCCCTAAACACTATCTAAAATTGCACAACAAATAACAAATTTAACGTCGTCTTTTTAAATAAGGTCGTATAAATCATGAAGAGCTCAGTCACACACTTTGCGAATTTATAAGCTAAGTATTTTAGCTTATAAATTCGCAAAGTGTGTGACTGAGCTATAGGAGCTATATGACTGAGCTATAAGTTATATGTATTTGGTAACACAGTATGCCGGCACCTGCTTGATCGTGGTATTAGAATTCCTGTGATGTCAGGTTACGAGCCCTCGTAAGCGCTTTGCCATTGCGGACACAAGGCGATAGGTTGCTTACCATAATTTCTCTTGAAGTCTGGTGTTTTCCTGGGTCTTTAAGTGTTCTTTACGCTATCTAGTATTAATTTGCATTCCTGAACCATTCTTTTCTCGATTTCCTCCGCAGCACAGTATCGTCACTGGTGAATTCTCAAGCCGCCTTGTGGTACTTCGACATTATCACGCCCTTCTGCAAGGTCGCCGACAGCCACGTTGATCTAATCGTCAAGGCAATAGGTAATGAAGTGTTTAATTGTTGTGCTGCTTATCAGAAGCGTTTTGTGATACTGAAGCCGCTTGTAATAATTCTTTGTGTCGATGCATTTTCGTTAACATGCTTCTACGGCACTCTATAACGGAAAAACGAATGTACGCTGTCGCCAAACAATCAAGCAGGCGAAATTAAACACTACAATGTCTGAAAACAAAAGCTTAAAAAGATGATGATGATTGTGATTGGTTTAAGGAAAGGGCGCTAATTTCTGCAGCCTATGTAGGGAGCACGGCTAAGCGTTCGTAGGGGAAGGGAAAAGGCAGTGAAAGAGATAGAAAGGAGAGAAAAGCCGTAGTGGAGGCCTCTGGAAATTTCGAGCACCTGGGGTTCTTTAACGCGCACTGACAACGCACAGTACACGGGCCTCTGGCATTTTCGCCTGCATCGAGAATGCGACCGCCACGGCCGGGATCGAACCCGTGTTTTTCGGGTGGCAGCCGAGCAGTATAACCACTACACCACCGCGGTGGACCCGCTTAGTAAGTCATTATGATGTTATAATATGAGCAAACTGCGCAGTATACCGAGGGCATCTACTAGTAGCGGTATGAGCAAAGCCATAACTAAGGGGTAGTCTGCTTTCCGGCTTCTCTTTCTTCGTTGCCCATTGGGTGTCCTGGAGTCACCGACAATGTGCACTTAATATTGCAACCAGCTTGATCGTGTAGGATGTTATAATCTGCTTTACGCAAGCAAGTTCATAAATCATTGTTAGAATGCTTCCTGCAAGACCTGCGCAGCGGACCTAATGTTCCGCATTCCGTGATGCCATAGTGTAAACGGACAAGAATGCTCCACTCCTTGCCCCTTTCGCTAATAAAGAAAACGGGAAGTGAAATACGTATCCCGCACCCGAGAATCCAACTAATCTCGCACATTTCGTCACTGCCTAGGAGACACAACAGGTTTCACAGCAGTTGTCAACGGCTAAATATTGAGCACTCACGACTGTTCTACCCTCATACTCAGGCTGTACTGCTTTTCAACTATCTGTACATGTGTTTCGATGACAGGCGTCCTCGAAACTATTGTTGCCTGCGCTCGGTTTTCTTCTTGCGACCTCAATAACTCAATCATACCTACAGTTGCGATTGTCGAGACATGTTCATAGAGCATGCCTTTCTTTCTAGCGTACGTTGCCTTTCGGTACGCGTGGTACACTGAACCTCTGCATAGAAGTCAACGGAATTCTCGGTAGAATAGGACTGGCCGGAACGCATTAATCCTGACCGGAAACTTACCGCTGTTACTAAAGCAAAAAATACTTAATCAATGCATCTCCCCGTACTCTCATGCGGTGCATAAATCTGGGGGATAACGAAAAGAACTCGAGATGAAATCAAGGCGCCCGCATCGTGCAGTTGAAGGAAAATGATATTTTTAACGTTAATGGATAGCAACCGAGTGGAATGCATCTGGGGAGAAACAAGAGGACCTGGTATTCTTATGTTAATTAAAAGGGAGAAGTTGACGCGTGCAGCACATCACATGGGGAGGACAGATAAGAGATGGACAGTAAGAGCGATAGAATGGATACCAAGAGAGGGAAAATGCAGCAGAAGACAGCAAAAATATTAGGTGGAGCGATCAAATTCAAAAACTTCGCGGGCATAAATCTGAATGAACTCGCTTTGGACAGGACATATTGGAAATCGCCCTGCAGTGGACTTAAACTAGGCTGACAATGTTGAGGACATACTACAGCCGCTACTATCCAGTGCAGTCAATTAAGACTACCCTTTCTGCTAGCGTACTTTTCATACCTCTATATATCCGACACTAAACCCCTATTTACCAACGAATAGACGCTGGAGTTACAAGAATGAATGAATGAATGAATGAATGAATGAATGAATGAATGAATGAATGAATGAATGATGTCCTTCCTTATTCTTAGTAGGTTCGCAAATTCTCAATTCCTTTCACCAACGCACAATGTATGTGTTACGCAACCTGATCACTGTATTGCAGGTAAGCTATCATAAGACACCTATACGAGCGTCGATAAGAGAACGTTAAATGCGATGAAGAATAGTGAATGCCGAAGTGCTGCCTGTATCGACATTCCCTGTTCTCTTCTTCCTCTTCAACGATGTCTTCATCAATGCAAGCCTCCATATTCCTCTGTTCTTCTGCTCTAGTTTGGATCTATACGAGCCTTGTTTCATTTGCGACCATTCTCATAACGGCGTTTCAACAGCCTTTGCAGTTGGCGGAGTCATGGTGGCGTGCAGCGTGGCGGTTCCATACATGGGCTCTGTCACAGCTGTGAGTTCGACATTTACATACCTCATCATGTATGTAAGGAGAAAGAACCATAAGTAACGAATCTACGTACTTGAAGTTACAGCTTGAGTGCCATTGTGCACAAACAGTAAGAACTCAAAAGCGATATTTTTTGTAGCACGTTTGGGCGCTCTTGTGTATACAGTGAGATCCTGAACAAAATGTTCACGGCTAAAGGCAGCATACATTATCTTTTGGCCGCGTAAGAAGTACTGCTGTGCTGGTTGTTTAGGCATGCGACTGAGAGACGTAGTGGTAGGCTCACTGCTTCAGCTCTTCTGTGTGTCTTCAATGGTCTTTTTCTTCTTTTTTTGTGCCCTCTTTAGGCCGATGTGCCCTGCCATACCTCGTAACTTTCAACCTGTTACCCAGATTTTCTCGTATATAAATAACCGAGTGACCTCGTTTGGTTACCCGTACATTGTCGTGTGAACGCGTGATATCTCGGAATGCCCGGATGGTCGCGTTTGAGAGCCTGGGTAACGGCCATTGATTATGGCTCAAGGCCACTTGAAGGCCCCAAACAACCGCTGTTAAAAGTCTTCATGCTTAAAAAAAGCGAAGGAAAGACATAAAATCACCTGGAATGTGACCAGAATGGGAGATATACGCTCGGAACAAAAGGCGTTCGCAAGCAGCAATTTCGCCAAGTGGGGGCGCTGTTCCCGCTGGGTGCGCACGTATTTGTGGGATTGAACGTCCCAAAACCAGCTCTGATTATGAGAGACGCCGTAGTGGAGGTCTCCGGAAATTTTTGACCACCTGGGGTTCTTTAACGTGCACTGACATCGCACAGCACACGGGCCTGAACATTTCGCCTCCATCGAAATGCAGCCGCCGCGGCAGGGATTCGATCCCGCGACCCTCGGATCTGCAGCCGAGCACCATAGCCACTAGACCACCGTGGCGGGGCGCGCACGTATTTGGCGCGGCTCATGAAAGCGCTGGCTTTGAGGATAAGTCGAGTTCCTTTGTATGAGTGGGCGTTTTTCTGAGACAGTGTTGTCCACAAGATATGTGAGAACGGGAAGCTGGGAGCAACCTGTTGGCAAGCCCGAAATGTGGCGTGCATATTTTGTCGCGTACTTAAGGAAATATAGTAAAATACGAAAGCTTTTTAGCAATAAGGAATAAGACCGTTTGATAATAACGATTTATTTCAAGCTTTTACGCGTTCTCAATAAGTAATACAATTTACTACATCCATTTAGTGCTATTACTTGCTCCGCTAGGTCACTACGTCATTTTGCAACTAGGTGACCGTGAACCGCGGCTGACGACGTCAGCGTGGCCTACACCAATGCCGTGCAGCAGAGCGAAAAATTTACACAAACAGCAGAAACATTATGTGTACTGTTCCGAGATCAATCTTCTCGGAATGCAAAAAGGGGTTGATCACGAGCGAGAGAGACGCACAGAAGTCCAGTAAAGCGCGAAATGGCCAAAACAAACATTGAATGCCGATGATCATGTTAGTCTTGGCGATGTCGATGGGATTTGTGGCTCTGTAGCAGACCGCAACTAAAAAAAAACATAGCCTTTGAAAGTGGCGTCCGCAAAAATGACTTACGGGCCCCAATATCGGATGTTATGCTTTTGTGAACTATCGGAATGAGCACAACGCGTGGATGCAAGTCGACACCATCGATGCGGACTACTACCGGAGCTACAGTCCCTTTGTATCGATCTCATTTGTTACCTCTGCATTTTGGGCTTTTTCAAAACGTTGCTGCAATGTATGTGTTGCCTCCTTCGATTGGTGCAGCATACAAATTAGTGCATTGGAAGGCACTGTGTAACATGCCAAAGCAACGCCATGACCCCGCGTTTCCCGCACTGTCGAGCACAAAAAGTGAACGTGAGAAACATCTGTAAGGAGAAGCAGACTTGAAGGCTTCCGCGCGGGTAGAAGTTCGATACGGGTGTTGGATATCCGTGCGCGCCGGCCCTATACCTTTGAATGAAAATATAAAGTAATTTTTCAACTTTCCGATATAGCCAACATTTCCTTATATTGCTGTTTGATACATCCGGAATGAACTGCAATAATTTTAGAATTTTTCGACCACACTGGGATGTGCAAAAAGGAAATCTCAGCAAATGTGCTCATAAACACTCAATATCGTAGTTGCAGGCGGTCATCATATTATGCCGCCAGTGAGAGCGATGCTATACTAATACACTAATTTTTTTCTTCATATGGGCGTCGTTTCGACCGAAAAACAAGAGAAACTAAGATTACACGCAGACATCACCGAGAGAGGCGTTATCAAATCGCTGTTATTCACTCGTACCGTACCAAGCACTCGTTATAAAACATCCATGTAAACAAAGAGGTCGGCCTCGATATAGTCTCACTATCCAGGCCGACCTCTCCTCCTATCCTTTCAATAAACGCTATCTTTTTTCAAGTAAAAATGGCAAGCTTTTATCAATTCCAATGCATACTTATTTTTGTCCACCAGTCTTCTACATATTGAGAGTTCACCGAGACTGCAGATTGTATAGAATGCTTGCCCGACAAGGCAATGTCGTTTAATTACGGAACTGAAACACTACATGCTTAACACGTTTCCGGACATTATACGGACTAAGTACCGAGGCGCATCATTCCACTTTGTAACATTGCTAACATGCGTGGCTCCATGTGTGATAGGTAAAAGAATGTGGCTGTAACAAATGCAGCGTTCCATGATACTCCTATACGAGGACTTTCGTCCGTGGCAAGACTTTGAAAACCTATATGAGGTGCCTTTAATAGGCAATCTAATTTTTTGTCAGTCTGTACAAAACCATAATGTGGTTCCGGCCATTCTTTTTCCCCGCAGATGTTCATGGCTGTGAACGCTGCAATCACTGGCCCCTTTGTAGGCCTCCTCCTGCTCGGTATAACTGCGCCATTTGCAAACAGTAAGGTGAGTTACCCCGGGTAAGTAAGCGGGCAGAGCACCAAGCATTTGTGCCAAAACTCAATTCCTCCACGGTACCGCAGCAGCCTGACGACGCACATCCATTTGTCTTGAAACGGAAAAACAGAGCGCTAAAGAACGACACAGTGTGCAGGAGGGACACAGGACAGGTTATCACTTTCAACTGAAGTTTACTGGAGCAACAAAAAATTGATACGCGCAAACGCCATCGGTATTCACAATTGTGATACAGCCTCCCGCTAGCAAAACGCCAATCCTGCCCGGGAAAACCGCATCATGTCCACACACCCACATTGATTCTAAAACAATGCAACTCAAGGGGAAGGAAACAGCCAGGCTATCGCGCACCACATGTGACCAATTATTTATTTTTTTTGTGTGTGTGTGAGGCGAGAAGCACCCCACACACGAACATTCCTAAATTGTCACTTCTACGGACTTTGATGAAAGTCTCACATGCGTACAAATTTATATTATGGAAATGAAGCAAACCAACAGCCAAAAGCCATTATAGAGAGCCGAGCATTACGCTAGAACGCCAAATGTCAAAATAACAATAAATGTAAATAAAGAAATAGGAATGACGGCAAACAGTTCTTGCATCTACCTTTAAGAACGCCTCGCCACTGTGGTCTAGTGGCTATGGTACTCGGCTGCTGATCCGAGGGTCGCGGGATCGAATCCCGGCTGCGGCGGCTGCATTTCGGTGGAGACAAAATGTTGAGGCCCGTGTGCTGTGCGATGTCAGTGCACGTTAAAGAACCCCAGGTGGTCGAAATTTCCGGAGCCCTCCACTACGGCGTCTCTCATAAGCACAGCTGGTTTTGGGACGTTAAACCGCACAAAACAACAACAACAACCTTTAAGCATCTACCTTTAAAAACATCAAAAAGGAAGTACGTAGCTTCCGCTAGGTCATGCAAGGGCAGACCACAGCGAAGCTGGCCGATAGTTTACTGAAACAGGTCACTTGACAGTGATGTGGTATTTTGGCGGAAATGTGTCCTGTGACATCGTGTTACGTGATTCGGGCAACAGCGTGTCGCGTGACATTGCGTTACGTTATTCTGGCGGGAATGTGGCACTGATCACCCAAAATCACTCAACGCAATCTCACGTGACATTCTTCCGAAGATCACGCAGCGAAACGTCACGTGACATGTACTTCCCAAATCACGTAACGCAATGCCACGTGTCATGTTTTCGCCAAAATCACGTAACTAAATGTCACGTCACATATTTTAGCCAATGTCACGTAATGCAATTAAACGTGACAGATTGCCCCGCCACGGCGGTCTAGTGGTTATGGCACTCGGCTGCAGATCCGAAGGTCGCGGGATCGAATCCCGGCCGCGGCGGCTGCATTTCGATGGAGGCGAAATGTTGAGGCCCGTGTGCTGGGCGATGTCAGTGCACGTTAAAGAACCCCAGGTGGTCGAAATTTCCGGAGACCTCCCCTACGGCGTCTCTCATAATCAGAGGTGGTTTTGGGAAGTTAAACCGCACAAATCAATCAAACGTGACAGATTTCCGCCAAAATCAAGTAATGCAATGTCACGTGGTATTGTGATGGCTGACAAATAAACGCAAGCTTAAGCAGCTTCGTTGTTAAAACTGGCGCGACAAAGTGTTTACGATTAGCTTAAGCATCTTCGCTGCCAAAAAGTGTTAATGTGCGCACTTCCAGTCCACGTTAACGGTCGTCCGCTTGTTTTTTTTTTTTTTAATTCCTTTCACGTCAGGCTCAACACGACGCTCAACAGCTCTACTTGAAATACACGTGCCTGAGTCTATCACTCCTCTCGTAAGGAGCACACTACGACAGCGCTTATCAATGCATATCATTCTTTGAAAGACCGCCGCTGCGCTTGTGGTTGCATGATTTGTGGTAAAGCTTCTTGGGCTACGGGAAGATTACCGCACCAGGAGATACCGCGGCCATCGCCGGGTATCGCCACGTCCCCGAAATGCTGTCCCCGAGAAGCTGGCGCATGCGCTAGCGGCTCACAAGTCGTGACGGTGAAAGTTCGCGAACGCCTTCAAGAAAAATAATAATTAGAAAGCTGTTCTTGTTAATTGCGATGTCAAGGGTGTCAAGTGGCGAGGCTGTCAAGCGGTTCCCCGCGGTTTTGTGGATCGAATCGGCAACTTTGCGCTGAACATTTTCCGGCACATTATCACACATTGTCCTTCGCATAGTCACTATCATCTAGCAGTGTGATGAGGGCAAGAGCTGGTCCTCTTCTGCCTCGTGCGTAATAGCGAGATCCGCAGACGCAAGGCGCAGGCTCTAGAATTAGCAGCTCCGCTCTTAAGGACGCGACGTGGTTTGTTATCTCCTTTTTTTCATCCTGCTGTTTGTGTAGCTCCCACTGCCATCTTCGAGATGAATAGAGAATATCCTAGAGTTGCTTATACTCGACGCTGTAACTTAGCAAATACATGAAATAATATAAATTTTTGCTTAAAGTCCCTTTTTCGTGAGGTCATTCGAGGTTTACATATAGAAGGGCCCCTTTAAAACCTCACATTGTAGATGCATCAACGTTCTTTTCTTGCGCTATACGTCTAAATGACATGTCTGAGGCAAAAAAATATACAAATCTTGCCAACTTGCGCATATTAAAGCGATGTGGAACTCTGTATAACGTTCTTAGTTCTGAGTAATTGGCTAGAACCCTACTATATCACCGAGGTCGCGGCAAATCCTTAGCCGAGGTGACTATATTCTAACGGGGGCGAAGAGCAGCAAGTATACGATAATATAACATGATTTTGGCGTATTCTCCACAATTCCTCTTACGGCTGCCCCTCTAACAGCCCATAATATTGGAACGAAAGTTTTCTTTATTGTGTGCCATTGATGAAACATAGCTTGAATTCTAGCTTAAGAGCAGCTACAAGTGCTCATATTCATGACACATTACGATAAAGCAGCGTGAATATTATCATCTAAATGTACCTTTCACTTCTCGCTCAGGGCGCCGGCGTCACCACTTTGCTCATGGTAGCCTACCAATTAGTTCACTTGTACGTGAGGATAAACTCTGGCGCCCGGGAGCCACGGATGCCAGTGAGCCTGGAGTTCTGCGCAGTGAACGTAACGGCCTCGCAAAGAAGCTCTAATGTTACGTTACCATCGCAGGCAAGACGGTATGTAATCACAGTGTCATCGTCTTTCGCGCTTATGTTTATTACGGGACAGAAAGTTCTGAAAAAACAGCTGCGCCTGCTTTGGGTCTTCAAAGGAACGTCTGCTTATGAAAACTAAAATTGTCGTCCACCGGTTTGTAGCAGAAAGCTTCGAAGGAAATCAATACGGATTTCTCAGGAATGAAACCACCTTCGCTGACTAAAAATTCGTCCTCGTCAGCGATTCAAACCCGGGATCAACGTCTGTCCGGTGCGGTCGTTCTGTTAATTCAGCCACCAATTGGCAGCGCGAGGGTGACTTCATTGACAACTCGAAGCAAACAACTTAGTGTAGTGACCGGCCCGGGCAGGCGCTGGTCCCGCGTTGGAACGCAGGACCCGGACAAATTTTTCGGCAAATAAGGAACTTTCATATATCAGTACGGGTTTTCTTCCAGCTTTGTGCTATAAACAGGCTGGTGCTAAGTTTCCATTGGCCTTTCATGCACTCTAAAAACAAAGGGAGTGCTGAGCACTCACTTTGGGGGAGTACTTTCGTGTCCCAAATTTAACTCCTTTTTACAGAGTAGATCAACCCCATTGCAGGGTACCGGTACTCTCGCTAAAACAGAGTAGTAGGACGCCTCCGAAGGAGATTCCAACACTCTTTTGAAGAGAGCTACTACCCCACCAAACGGGGTGCTAGTACTCCCAGAGGGAGTAGCAGAGACAAAAAACAAAGCAACCACCGCGTTTTTTGATCATGCTATAATTAGCAGGCATTTAATTACATCAGACTGAACATAGAACATACAGGCGGACATGACACGAACGCATATACACGCCAATAACACAACCACAGCAAAGCACAAAGCCCACAACGCACTCGCGATACACCGTCTTACACTGAAGTCCCGTATATATAACCCGTATACTTGACCTGCAATGTAGTGCCAGTGGTAAAGTACTGTTCTGCGTAATTAAACAAAAAGTATGCATAGAACAGGTGTATATTTAGCGTTGGCTCATAGGTAGCCGCTCCCCACACAGATCTGTTAATCTAAACGCGCGGAACATATACAATATCTTTTAGATTAACGCATTCCTATCATGAGCTGGCATTCCGTTTTACGCGCAAACGCGAGTTCGCAGTGCTGGTTCGCGATGTAAAGCGGGTACGAACATAATAGCGGCTGAACTTCATCAACGCCAGCGAAGAAAAGCGGCACCCGGGTGCTCATTCAGACGGGGTTCCCTTACGAGTCCGTCGAGCACGTCTGTACGGCGAACAACCGCTGGCGATCACGAAATATGCACTCCTCGTTCTTCGTTATTCTGCACACAGATGAAATATAGTCTCTGCCATCAGAAGTGTTTAGGGTACTATGCTGTACTTACCAGACTTGCAAACGGGACGGATCGCAGTCACGGTATTTTCACCGTTGACGCGCTCATGGCAGTCATACGGCTCGATGCCGAAGTCGCAGCGAAGCCTTTTTCTTTACATGTATGAGTTATATCCAGTGAGTCTTCGGAGACCAGCCGTCGACGATCACAACAGCTTACTGTGTCGCTGAAAGTGTATTTCTCTTCGTTTCACACACGTAAGCGAAGAATCCGAGGCGTGTAGGCGGGCGGGTTTCACATAGCACGGGTACGGCCGTTCGATCGGGGAAAAACACAGGAGAGGCAGCTCGCTATGACTCCCGTCGGTTGAGGCTCGTAGTCGAGGAAGGCACCGTTCATTAAACGTACACTGCACGCGTTTGTACGCGAAAGCTTGTACGTGGAAGTCGTAGGAAGGCCGCTGCTATAGTTCCATCGAAAAACACTTCGCGAAGCGGCTGTTGTCTTCAATCGTCCGCTCCCACCCGAGCCGTCATGTTTGCGGCTGCGAACGCGAGGATCACGTGGGTGGAGGAGGAGTGAAATTGCATTTTACTCTCTCATACCGCAACAGTTATGGACATTTCACTCCATCCGACGTTTTGCTAGAGTAGAACGATGCCCTAAAGAGTAGCTCGGTCGTTTCACTCCTGCGGAACCGGCTCCAGTTTTTAGAGTGTCGTCGTTAGACCAATTTGCGGAATTCCGCAGGACACATTCGCCAACATACAAACATCAGTTCCGTGTCTACGGCTGTTTGCTGCAAGAGCCAATTGCGTTCTAGCTGTAATTTTTAAAGTGATTTCCCTTTTTTAATCTTGATAACGTACGTTCTCTTTGTTGTTTCACATTTGGTTGTGCATCATACGTTTATCTTAAACATATGTTTTATGAACGTACAAAAATACACAGTCGTATTAGTGCATATTGTGTGACTTGCATAACTGTATTGTGTGTACGTTATTTCTCATCCATACCAATGAAGCCTATAAGATAGAGTTTTTCTCTCTATGAGCCTTTCCATCTTGTATCTTGTTTACTCTTTACGCTTTATTAAAGTTGTCGAAGCCGTGTCAATTCTTTTCTTCTATTTGTCCACATTTTCTTCTCCTTGTTATTGTGACTTGTCACGTTCCATGTCAAGCCCATTAGTCTCCTTTCTGAGCCGCATTCTCAGCAGCCCGAATGCTGGAAGATTGTTAGGCTCGCAAGGTACATGTAAAAATGAGTGACCAAAATAAATATTGTAGTGAATTTCAGTTCCAAACACCACGCTCAAAGTTTCAAAATTTACAACAATACGCGAAGTATACAGGCACTTCTTGACACGTTTTCATCATCGACTGCAGATAATTATGCACGTGTATCATGTGCACGTGACTCCAATACCCAACATGAAAGTTCTTCTCATATTGCCTTTAATTTCAGCTGGAAAAACTCCCTGCAATGAAGTTTAAAAGAAGTGGAAGTTTGGCTAGTTGGTTGTGATTCATAATTAAGGGGAGTTGATAGTCGAAAAATGGCGGTATTCTAAAAAATTCTAAATTTTTGTTTTTTATTGCATTGGGATTCTACAATATCTAGCTTTTATTTCTCAGGCTACCGAGCCTAAATTAGCACGCGAAACAGCCTAAAACAACCTCTAAATTCGGCGCGGTGAAGCGAAAGAACCCGTAAACGTCTCGCGAAATCCGCGCTGTTTGCCGCCATTTCCCACGAGCAAGGCACGATGCCCACCATTTGCAATCTGGCGAGCCTGCGACGGAAGCCGTATTGTCCAAGGTTACCGGCTTTTAGCTTCGTATATTTGCGCTAATGAAATAAAAAATTACACCAAATCCTGCTAAAGGGAACCATGCGTGGATGCGAAGCAGCAGGGACATCGTTAGCTTGAGCGTTAGATGGTGAAATTTTATTAAGAGGACGAATGAGAGTGTATGAGCTCTCATCGCGGCGCTTCACAGGAGAGAGAATGAGGCGCGCGCGCCGTCATTTTCATACCGCGGAACTACCGTGGCGCTCCCAACGGAGTGTGCAGCTGTCGCACCACCTGGCGCGCGCGCCGCTCTGTAAAGTAGAGGATTTCTAGAGGAGAGAAAGGGGGAGCGGACGCGCATGCGCAGTGGAGGTTGGACGCCACGGGAGAAACGGAGACCCCCCCGCCATAAGCTGCTTCCCATCTAATGAAACAAGAAATGAGATGCTTTTGTCTCGCGTTTCGAATCGTTCTCGACGGAGCGCTAGGCCTCCATTGGACGACCTCGACGTGCCATTCGTGCGGTGCAGCCAAACTACCACCGACGCCGCGTCTGAGCTTTACAACGTTTTCGGTTCTTTTTCGCAATTTCGTGCCATGAGCAGCCCAGGAAAGCGCACTTTCAGTTGTCCCGTACTACATAACTTGACACAAGTACTGCGGAAGACGGCATAGGATGCTTCGTAAAATAAAAGCCGCAGGCGGCGGCCGACGGCATCGCGTTAGGTCTAGCGCCAGCACGTCCGTGTTTGCAAGATTGACGATGCCATGAGGTTTGTCCTTGCGCCCCAGAAAACTGAATTCCTCGAAAATGATCTACCATCGCTTAGCGGCCCTGCTCCTATGGTCCTACGTCAGATAGGCGCGCTGCAGGCGCTTGCAGCGCGCTCCCTAAAGGCCCAACCACAGGCACGCGTTCGCACGCGCCTACGCGTCAAACGTGTCGCCCGGCGTCGGTGGAGGAGGAGGGCGCGCAACCACAGAGCAGACGCGGCGACGCGGCAGCGCGGCGGCGCTCAGGTCCGCCGCGGTGGTGTAGTGGTTACGGTACTCGGCTGCCACCCAAAATACGCGGGTTCGATCCCGGCCGCGGCGGTCGCATTTTCGATGGAGGCGAAAATGCCAGAGGCCCGTGTACTGTGCGTTGTCAGTGCACGTTAAAGAACCCCAGGTGGTCTAAATTTCCGGAGCCCTCCACTACGGCCTTTCTCTCCTCTCTATCTCTTTCACTCCCTTTCCCCCACCCCCACGGACGCTTAGCCGTGCTCCCTATATGGGCTGCAGAAATTAGCGTCCTTTCCTAAGCAAGCCACAATCAATCAATCAATCAATCAATAGGCGGCGCTCACTGCTGAGTCCAGGCTGAGGCGCTTCCGCCGCGGTGGTGTAGTGGTTAACGTACTCGGCTGCCACCCAAAATACGCGGGTTCGATCCCGGCCGCGGCGGTCGCATTTTCGATGGAGGCGAAAATGCCAGAGACCCGTGTACTGTGCGTTGTCAGTGCACGTTAAAGAACCCCAGGTGGTCTAAATTTCCGGAGCCCTCCACTACGGCCTTTCTCTCCTCCCTACCTCTTTCACTCCCTTTCCCCCACCCCCACGGACGCTTAGCCGTGCTCCCTACATGGGCTGCAGAAATTAGCGTGCTTTCCTCATCGAAACCATAATCAGTCAATCAGGCTGAGGCGCACTGGTGCTTGAACTTCATTCCGCGCTGTCGGCATGCTTCGCTAGATATATCGAATACGTTTAAGTACAAAAGGTCTAGCTCGCACAATTGTTTTGACTGTTTAAGTGATAATTGCAATCGCAATACCTACAGCAACAACGTATACACAAGTCATTTATATCGGCGCTTGCTGCTTTTGCTCTCGACGCCTTCGCTCTGTATCAGCGAAATAGGTAGTTTCGACCCCTCCAAGGTTGCGGCTTCGATTTCCATGAGCGCCAGGATCGTATGTTCCAAACAGCACTCTCCTAGATCGTTTTGAAGCGGAGCTATTAATTTTTCACTGACTCAAAGGTACACCCCCTGCCTCTTTCTCCACGTACGAACACGCACACCACCGTATTTTAGTAAGGTCTCGTGTGAGCTTCCCACCGTTAATGAAATTGAATGCCTCAATCCAAGATCCACTTAAATCCCAAACGGCATCTTTCTACCTTTATTTACAGCGGATCTACGGCCACTCAACCCCCCTCTCCCCCGCCCCCTACCCATTCGGCAAGGTCGCGGGTTCTAGTACAACCGGTTATCAAATTAATGATTTAAACGTTAAATACAATTCAATCTGAAAACATATTTGTCGCCATATTTACAGTGGAGCTACGACCAAACAGAGTTCCCAATATCTGGGAAATGTCGTGGGTTCGATTCTCACCCCTTCTGAAGTTATACATAGGAAATACTTGAATCCGAAATGGCATCTTTCTAGCACCATTCACAGCGGAGCTACGGTCAGTTTTATGGCCCAGAGCCTAATGAGCATTTTAATTAACTAGTCATCATTACTGGGCTAACAGATGTAGCGACTAAAAGACGACGAAGAACTGCTTTGGCGGGGGAACGGGGGAAGAGAAAGAAGAAGAATAAAATCTTCTGTCTCTGTCAGTGTTGGAATGTTACATTGGCGCAGCCGACAGGATTAAGAACGCTACTATGTGGATAACTTTGACTTTCCCCAAGTTCAAGGGACAGGCCATATTTTTCGACGTGCGACGTGGATGAAGAAACGTATGAATTGCCTGAAAGTATCACAACGTCCGAACTACGTGAGTTCGTCGCTCAGAAAGCTGGGAAGACGCCGGAGGAGATCGACAACCAACCATCAGTGAATATGAAACTGAAGTACTCCGAGTTTCAAGAATACATCATGTGGCCGCTCTTGAAAGCGTCGTCAAGGGTTGCGCCAAGTAAAGAAGATTATTCCGTTAGCTCATGCCTCATGGAAATTCTCCACCGTCAACAACAGCACGCAGAGCGACAGCAGCAGTTCATGGATAGTCTTCTTGCCGTCATCCAGGCACAACAAGGACCCAACAAGGAGATAGGAAAGCCTGATCCATTTGATGGTGAAAGCACAAGGCCGGAAACCTGGATCAAGTTCTACGAACACGCGTGTGAGGACAACTCGTGGCAAGAATACAGTGAACGCATCAGGAACATGCGTCCATTCCTTACCGGACTGGCTCGAAAGTGGTACGAGCTTCACTACGCTTGACACGAGACCGACACGTGGGATGAGTGGAAAAGCAGTTTCCTGGCAGCTTTCGACGAAAACCCCGTTGAAAGGTGGGGCCGAGCAATTTTTTACAAATTTCGATCAGGAAAGCCCCTCTAGTATTTTTATGAGAAAAGGCGGCTTCTTCAAATGGCAAACCCGGAACTTCCGGAGTCGGCGATAGTTCCGCTCATTATTCACGGCCTTCCTAAGGAACTCCAGAGACAGGCACAAGTGCAATCGCCAAAAACTGTCGAGGAACTTCTAGTTTCTATCAGGAACCTCTCAATTGATTGGAATTCCCAGAACCCACGTCGACCAGATTACCATCCCGACAGGGCACCTTGGAGGTCACGTGATCATGACAATTGGCATGGCCGAAACCGAGCGGTTAATGTAATCTCCGATGCCAGTAACTACCAAGAGCAAATGGCTTCTTCGCATCCAGATGCAGCTGAAACAAAAAACGAATAAAAGAGGGTGCACAGTCCCACCTGACGACAAAATTGGAGACTGTTTTTCTAACGGCTCTTAACCTTCTGTATATCAAACTAAAGGTAAATGGTGAAGATGTTGATGCTCTCGTAGATAGTGGGGCATCTGTGTCTGTCATAAATGAGGCACTTGTAAAGAGGAAAGAAATTATTCGAGGGAGGTCGGTACAAGTACAAAGTTTTGATGGGACGAGACAAATTTACGATAAATGGGTGAGAACAAGTGTCTCTTTTCAAGGCCAGAATGCTGACATTGACGCTCTCGTAGTAAAAGGGTGTGACTACAAATTTTAATTTCCCGACCTGATATGAAGACCCTAAAGTTAAACCTTTATTGGAATGATGAAGTGACTGTGGCGAAAGAGACGTGCGCCTCCTTGAGTATCGCAGATCGCCTTCTTACATGTGAAGACGACGTCCGCCACAAGTTCCCCGAACTTGTCTGCTTAAGCAACTACCCACCAGCAACAACAAAATTTTCGGTTCCTTTCAAGGTGAAAGACGTTACACCGGTCAGGAGAAAGCCTTACAACATGTCACGCGAGAAGAAAATTTGGTTGAAAAACGAGATCCAAAATATGTTAGATGCTGGCGTCATACGACCATCGGTGTCTACGTTCGCCTCACCAATTACGCTGGCTCCCAAAGAAGATGGATCTTTGAGACTATGTACAGACTACCGAATCTTGAATCACCAAACGGACCTATTCCCTTTTCCTATGCCAAGAATTGATGGCATAATTGAAGAAACGGGAGGTTGCAAAATCTTTTCCAGAATAGATCTTTGCAAAGGATTTTGGCAGGTACCACTCGAAGAGGAATATAAAATGTACACGGCTTTTGTCACTCCCTTTGACGTATATGAGTACAATCGCTTACCTTTCGGGTGGAAGAACAGCGCTGCCTGGTTTCAAAAGATGATGAATGGCGTCTTGAAACCCTTTCTTGGAGTATTTTGCAATGTCTATGTCGACGATATTTTAGTCTACTCAAAAGATGAAACGTCTCACGCTGAACACCTGACTGCTGTTTTGATCGCACTGAGCGAAGCTAAACTGAAAGTAAATTTTAAGAAGAGTGAGTTCTTCAAGACAAAAATTACATTTCTTGGACGCGTCCTGGATGGATTTACTAAAAGCACTAAGGAAGAATCCGTGGAGCGCGTAAGGCACATGAAGAAGCCAGATAGTGTACACGCGCTCAGAGTTTTCCTTGGGCTTGCCGGACACTTCAGAAGCTTCATAAAAAATTTTGCGGCCCGAGCAAAACCATTGAACAATTTGCTTCACAAGAACACCAATTTTATTTGGACTGATGAATGTGAAAAGGCTTACGACGACTTAGTATCAGCCATATCATCAGATCCAATCCTTACGCTACCTTATTTCAGTCTTCCCTTTGAACTGACGACAGATGCTTCCAACTTCGGTGCAGGTGCTGTTCTGTATCAGCGAAAACATGAAAGAGGAGCCCAAGTTATTGGCTACTATTCGTATACGTTTACGAAGGCAGAGCAGAACTACAGCACAACAGAGAAGGAGGCATTGGCTGTTGTTCTCGCAATGAGGTATTTTCGCTCTTACATCGAAGGTGCAAAATTCAAACTATTCACTGATCATCAGGCACTTACCCATTTGCTGAATGTTTCACAACCAAAAGGGAGAATAGCCCGATGGATCAGTGAAATCCAGCAGTTTGACTTCGAAGTCGCACACAGAAGCGGGAAGAATTATCAGATGCTGATGCACTTTCTCGGCTTCCAGTAATCAGTGAATGTGGGAACAAGGAAAGTGTGAACCTACTCAAACTCTGGGAAGGTACAGAGCAATTGATCCCCATAGGAAGAAAGTTCCAGGTTCCAGCTACGTTGGTACGAAAGGTTCTTGAGCTGTATCATGACAGCCCACATACAGGAGGACACGATGGGTTTTGGCGAACCTATTACAAATTGAGAAGGCGATTTACATGGCCAGGAATGAAGAATGATGTCGCCGATTACATTAGATCCTGCCACAATTGTCAAATCAACAAGGCTAAACACAAACAGAAAACAGACACTATGATATTCCCACCTCACGCAAGTGTGCCGTTTGAGACCATTCATGTTGACTTCGCTGAGCTAAAAAAAAAAGCGAAGGCGTGAGGGGAACTCAGTCTTTCTTAGTATGATTGACGAATGCTCAAGGATTGTTGCGGCCAAGCCAGGAAGAGAGAATGCGCAAACCGTCATAGCACTACTGAGCAGAGACATGTTTAAGGGACTGAAATGCATAGTATCTGACAATGGATCGGCATTTAGGAGCCAGGAACTTGCAAAGTGGGCACAAGAAAAAAACATCACTCTGAAGTTCACAGCCCCATACCATCCCTCAGCCAACGGGCTCGCAGAACGGGTCATACGAGACATAAAGCAATACATAAGCATGTACCCGGAATTCCCAGGAGGGTGGAAATGTTGCCTACAAGCAGCAGTGTCGCATCATAATAGATCCCATACAAGTGCTTTGGGATGCAGTCCCCAATATGCGGCCTTCGGTGAACCGGCGTATCTGCCTGCAGACGACACGCTGGAAATCAAGACAAAACTACACCTTGAGGAGACCAAGAAGACTGCAGAGAGCCAAAGAAAACACAGGGAGTCGCTTAAACGAGCGTTTGACAAGCGGCATAACAACAAGATCCCCTATATTACTCTAGGTGATCTAGTTTTGATACGGAAAGGCTATGACAGTCATAGTACAAAACTGTTGGGACCATTTAAGGTGACCAAAACTGCTACAAAAGACGGAGTACTTAAGACCATCGGCTACGTAACGGAAGATGGTGTCATGGAAATAGCTGCCATCAGCAATGTGATTCCCTATATCCAGCGGAGGGACAAAACAAAGCCAGGGAGAGTGTAGCGACTAAAAGACGACGAAGAACTGCTTTGGCGGGGGAACGGGGGAAGAGAAAGAAGAAGAATAAAATCTTCTGTCTCTGTCAGTGTTGGAATGTTACAACAGAACATTTATATTCCCGACTTTATGCCCTCAATCGTAGACAACCATCAAGTACAACAATTTCTACACTTTTCGCTCTTTTATAAGGGTATTATATTCATGTGTTTGGGCATTATATTCTTCGCCCACCTCTTGTCCCTGGCCAAGGAGTGCACTGTACACACTACACATCTTAATAGGACTTCTTCTGTGCAGTTGGCGCAAATCACACATGACCACAGGGCACTGAAGCACAGACGTAAGGGAGAAATGCACAGACACACAGCGTCCCAGTGTGTTTCTGTGCGTTTGTCACTTGCGTCTGTTGCTTCAGTGCCCTGTAATTGTGTACCACCGCACGATTTCATTATCGTTAATCCTGAATTAATCCATGTCATGTTATTGATGTTATGTCCTATCAGTCATGTTATTCCCATATTCATATCGTTGAATGCAAATTTTTGTATGTACTGGTCAAATGTGCGAGACCAGTACACTGACTTATGGCTACTGACAGAAAAATATTTTTTTAAAGTTAGACGTTTGCTGTAAGCAGTAAAAATTAAGGTTCACTACATATTAGGCACAGTACCTAATGGATTTCACATAGGCCAAAAGGCAGCATTTCTGTATATTATGGTCATCAACATAATATTCATGCCCCAAAATATGCGTAACAGGTTCTTACATGGGCTACCTTTGAGAAGCTCCAATCATCAACCAAACACGTTATTTCGCTCCTTCCTCACCTTACATTGAATGAATGCGGTCAACTGTTTTCATTGTTTATTTATACAATCCAGCCTTGACCTTTCACACAACAGTAGATTTTCACGTGTTAATGAGATAAGCAGCAACAACACAAATTGCTGATAATGAGCCACTGTTGCGGTCAGATTCAAGATGAACATGTCCTGCCAAGGTGAATAGTGCACTCATCCAGAGACAGTTAAGCTGAAAAAGGAAGTACACCTTGAGTCGAACAAGTTTGCACAGTATCTCTTTGTCATTGTCATGAAAAAAGCTTTAATGTCGACACGGGTCCTATCACAACAGCAATGAGCAAGACGGCAAGCACAATGTACATTGTGCGCTTGCATAGCAAATAGACATTATGGAGGCCTTAGTATTCAATTTTATTACAGTACAATATTGGGGATAATGTAAGCATAGCCAAAATAACTGGACTGTGATGACCCGCCGCTATCTGAGGGCCACACCTCATAAAGGTGCAAAACGATGCAGTTCCCGCACAATTTTAAATAGTATCAAAGCACGTCACTTCCAAATATCTCTTGCTATATTCTGACCACTGAAGTCCTATGTAAGCTACAGCCTCTTCTATGTATATATTAAATGTCCATTAGGCATAGCTAACATCTTTAGGTTTTGCTGAGGCTGTTACCAACTCTACACATACTGTGGGTCACTGCCTATCCACACAGTATAGGTGGAAAATCATGGGCAGCCCTCATTTGTCAAGTCCTGTCTGGTAGTTTACTTGTGGTCAATGTCCTCTAACAACATAAAACAAGCCTATCATTGCCTGACATGATAATTAGCATTCCTAAAATTCCAACCAAGCACTGTTTTAAAATGCTTGAAGAGCAATTCATGGGGTCATTTATAAACAATGGCATACTTATAATTGTGTGATGCAACTACCATCACTCACAAAATTCTAACCAAACGCAACTTTAGAACGCTTTGGACAGCTACTTGTCATCCAATAATTGTTTATTAACACAAGGCATGTTTGTAATTTATCGTGTGACTACTGTCACTCTTAAAATTCTAAGTAAATGCTCCATTAGCATGCTTTTGAGGGCTATTTGTGGATGAGGCGTCTTTTATTAACATAAAATGTGCTCATAATTGTATGATGCGAGTACTGTTGCTCCTTAACAGCTGACAAAGCACTGTTGTGTAGTGCTGTAAAAGAAATTCATGAATGAGAATTCGTTTATTACCAAAAGTTGTGCTTGTAACGACACGATGACTACTTTTACTTGCAAAATACTAACAAAGCACTCTATTAGAACATTTTGACAGCAATTCATGGAGAGTAGTGATTACAAAAAGGTGTGCTTGTAACATTGCGATGTGACTTCTATTACAAGCAAAATCCTAACACAGTACTGTTTTGTAATACTTTTGAGCATTATTTGTGGCTGAGAGGTCTTTTGTTAACACAAGACGCGCTTAATTGTGTGATGTGAGTGCTATCACCTCTATAATACTAACCAAGCACAGCTGTAGGACACCTTTACGAGCAATTTATGGTTGAGAGACCTTTATTGACACAACATGTGTTCATAACTATATGATGTGACTTATGTCACTTCAAAACATGCTATACAGTACCTGTCCAGAAAGGTTTGCAAGTTGTTGACATTGAGAAGCTGAAATCCTTGGCATTTTGGCCACGTTAAAAGTGCACGAGTACTAGTATATGTGGGAAAACGCACAAACTTTTAAAATTGAATAGTCCTTGCCGTGTTATTCCAGATGTATTGTTACAATCTGATCTTGTTATTTGAAATCGTCAAAAACAATTCTATTTCAAATCACAGTGTTGAGAAAGAAAGGAAACAATGAATGGGCAGACAGGTGTTAGTGGTTATATATATGGCACTTCATAATAGGAATCACAGGATAGATCTGTGCAATAAGATAACGTCATTCCGGCAAACCAGCTGTCATTTACATAACCATTATTGGAATTTTGTTCCTAATTTACACAGACCGTATCAGCTACCATTGCTGCCCACTGCAGTATGTGTCTCTTCAATGATTCGCTCTACTCTAATATTGCACACTGCTTATTCAGCGAACAATGCGAGCACATTTGGTGCCATGCTGCCCTTGTCTTTTTAAATTGTTATGCATTTGATATTTAAAAAGGCACATCTCATTCACAACCTCTGATGAGACGGCAAGCGCTAAAAAACTCGCTATGTAAACAACCCTCAAGAAGTAATCTTTTTAAATCCTCGTTACTTTATGTATGCTACCTGCTCTTGGATTACACCTCTGTGCATGTGTGTGTCAGAGCAGACAGCGTACAAAGCAAGGTATGTGCAACTAAGCATGTGCCAATGTGCAGTGCACTGTAGGAAAGCAGAACAAGAGCAAAAGCACCATTTCTTCGTGCATGCAATTTTCTTTTGCAAACACCACCTTCGCGTACGTTCGAGCTTGAATTATAAACACAGCAGCGACACCGGTAACAGCTGATCGCAGATGTAAACGGTGGTCCGTTGTTGCTGGCTTGACACTACACCTAAACAACTTGTCTCAAATCAACAAATGTTTGAGCGTCGTACAGTGAGCCATACTCTCATGTTCGTGGCAAGATATCACCGGAAAGTGCTGGCGAGGCCGCGGTCCACCTTTGGCAGCGATTGTGGCAGCTGCCGATGTTGAAAACAAACACACAGCGGTTCAACCCTTTTGCGTAAGCACCACACACGGTCACGATCACGGGCGTTGTTATAACGTTTACGGTGCGACGTAAACAAACAAACACCAATATCCGTCACCCGAGTTTCTCAACTGTGCCCCTTCGGGCGAAGTCGACGGGCCGTGCCAGAGGCCTTCGCTAGTTACTGACACCGCTCACAATTGATTTAGCAACAGGTGAGGTTCCAGGTTTCGAAATTCGAAAGCAGGTCTCCACTCGGTTCAAGCACAAGTAAACAGAGACACAAGCACAGGCGCAGCAGCAGTCTTCAGTACGATGTCGACGATGTTTTGACTCAGCAGCGATCGCACTCACGCCGGCGGAAGGTCTGCTGGAACTGTAGGCAAAATCACGGTGGGCACGATATCAAGTCACCCTGCGACACTCGCAGTCCTTGATCGTATCGCTGTGGGCTACGGTTGAAGACGCGTTAATTCCGAAACGCTTCCGTGCTTCCCCAGAACTCGGTCGTGTCTTCGCAGCTGCACTGCGGCGCCAGCCATGCTAGGCCTAGCTGTGGGAGGTTCCGCGGCCTCTGATTGGTTGGCGCGTGTCGGGCGCGCCGACGCGGGCCGTGCGCGACGCGAAAATATCTGACATTGCTAAATCCCCTCGCGTCGACGCGTCTCGGTCTGTCAGCCCTCTCCGAGGGTGACGCGCGGCGACGCATTTGACGCTTTTGACGCGTAGGCGCGTGCTGGCGCGTGCCTGTGGTTGGGCCTTAAGCCCCGCCACTTCCACGCACGGGGAAATCGCATGTGCGCAGCAGGCCGTTAGAACTGTAAACGGCGAAATTTTGCGGGGCCAAATGGGTTCTAATAACTGTTACAGTGTGCTGAGAATGTGTGCTTCTGCGTGTGTGTGAGCGTGCGCGAGCAGATGTGCGGAGTGCGGCAGAGACAGGGACCGCGGGAGAGAAGATAAGGAAGCAAGCGCCGTCTCCCGCTCTGAAGCAGAGGCCGCGGACGGGTGGGGGGAAAACAAGGAAAAAAACGCTCCCCGCCTCCGGGGTAGTCAGACACGAGAAAGCAACGAGTACAGTCTCCTTTTTCTCGGCTCTCCGCGGTATCTTCTATGCGGGCACGCTAGTGCGCCCTTTTCTTCCTTCGAGTCGCAACAGCGGCTCGTAACATTGTGGCGACGTGGAGAAAATTTCCGGCATCAGCTACGTTTACGCAATAATGCCGACCTACGGAGTGTTGGAGACGTTTCACGGCGAGGGAGCGGCCTGGACTGAGTACCTGGAACGTGTGAAGCTCTTCTTCGAGGCCGACAGCGTTCCTGAGGAAAAGAAAAAGTCCGTCTTCCTCACGTGCTGCGGCGCCAGCACCTACTCCCTTCTTCGGAGCCTGCTGACTCCAAGGGCTCCTGACCAGGTGTCCATCGAAAGACATCTTCGGCGTCCTGACCAGCCACTTCGTGCCGAGGCCATCTGTGGTCGTGTCACGCTTCAAGTTCAACAGCCGCTCTCGCCAAGTGGGGGAGGCTGTCAGCGATTACGTAGCCGCCTTGAAGAAGCTTGCGTCAGACTGCGAGTACGGAACTTTCTTACCTGACATGCTTCGTGACAGACTAGTCTGTGGCACTAATGACGCGTCGATGCAGGCGCAGCCTACTCGAAGAGTCCACACTGACGGGCAATTCAGCTGTCGAGATTTTGCTTGCAATGGAGACTGCCCAAAACGATTCCTGCATGCTAATACAGCCGCAAAGCATGACCGGCTCAGAAGCCATTCACATCGCAAAGAAAGTGGAGCAGAATCAGACGATAAGTTGTTATCGCTGTGGTGATCAACACTACGCCAATGCATGTCGATACGCAAAATCACTATGCAGTGCATGCAAGAAGATCGCGCACTTCGCCAGAGTGTGCCGCTCAAGTGCACGCGTAAATTCAGATGCGAAACAGAAACGCCCATAAGCCGAAGAAGAAAGTGCAAGAACCAGTGCGTACGGTGACGCAAACCAGCGCAGAGGATACGAGTCAGCCACCGATTTACGAAACGTGGACTGTAACGGGCAATGAGACTGTTCCGCCGTTCGTCGCAGTTTTGCACGTGGCAGGGAAACCGCTGAAAATGGAGCTAGATACTGGTGCAAGCGTCTCCATAATCGGAGAAACCGCATTCAGGCAGAGATACCCTGAGCTAAACCTGGAGCCGTCAGATGTGATGCTAAAATGTTACTGCGGTAGGCTCACAGCTGTGCGAGGGAAAGTGATGGTCCCAGTCCTTTTCGGGAAGAGAGAGGCCACCTTGCCTTTATTCGTTTCACCAGGACAAATGCCCGATATTGCTCGGAAGAGATTGGATAAGAGCTCTTGATCTGGATTTTTCTGACATCAGGAGTGTTGACTCCAGCTGTAACTTCGCAGAGATTCTGCGCGAGTATGAGGACGTTTTTTCCGAAGGACTCGAAAGGTTCAAAGCGGTGAAAGCGAAATTATTTCTCAAGGGAGGTGCTACCCCTAAGTTTTTCAAGCCCCGAACAGTCCCATTTGCACTCCAAGATAAAGTGTCAGAAGAGTTGCAGAGAATGCAAAGGGAAGGCGTAATAACGCCAGTGAGAACATCTGATTGGGCAGCTCCAATTGTTCCCGTGATAAAGCAAGACGGCCATGTGCGCCTTTGCGGTGATTTTAAGGTCACAATTAACCCGAACACGGTACTAGAAAAGTACCCTGCTCCAAGAGTTGAAGACCTCTGGGCTAAACTATCCGATGGCCAAAAGTTCACTAGGCTAGAGCTGAAAGATGCCTATCAGCAAGTGGAGCTAGAGGTCGAGTCTCAGAAGCTGGTCACGAGCAGCACACTATAGGGCTTGTTTCAATACACCCGACTATCTTTCGGGGTGTCGTCTGCTCCAGCAATATTCCAAAGAGAAATGGAGAACTTGCTGAGTGTACATGCATCACGTCGCCGTGTACTTCGATGACATCCTAGTTACTGGTCGGAACGACGGCGATCACGGCAAAAACGTCCGGCGCGTTCTACAACGTGTCAAGGACACAGGACTCAAACTAAATCTCGAGAAATGTTCCTTTCTCGCAAAAGAAGTTGAGTATTTGGGTCACGTCATCGACGCCGAGGGACTTAGACCAACACCAAAGAAAGTGGAAGCAGTGAGCGATGCTCCAAGTCCCAAGGACGTGAAGCAGCTTCAAGGCTACTTGGGCCTAATTAACTTCTATAGGCATTTCCTGCCGAACTTGGCGACAGTGCTTCGACCTCTCTACCTCCTCCTGGCGAAGGGAGCTACCTGGAAATGGGGTATGCTCGAGGAAGAGGCTTTTCAGAAAAGCAAGGAACTGCTTACATGTGCCCCTGTTTTGAAACATTTCGACCTGTCCAAACCACCGATTCTCAGTTGTGATGCGTCACCATATCGGCTAGGAGTTGTTCTAGCGCCGCGATTTGAAACAGGCGAGCGCCCCATTGCGTTTGCATCGCGAAGTCTTCTTCCAGCAGAGAAAAACTATAGCCAGCTGGATCAGGAAGCACTTGCCTTGCTCTTCGGAATTTCCAAATACCATCAGTACTTATGGGGCCAAGAATTTGAAGTGGTCACGGATCATAAGCCTTTGTTGGGCCTTCTTGGACAGGAGACCCCGATTCCACAGAGATCCTCGCCGAGAATGATACGCTGGGCAATCACGCTTTCAGCAAACAAGTACAAGCTTATCTATAGATAAGCTTGAACTATAGATAAGCTCGTTCCCGGTCTGTATACCGACCGGGAACGAGCACCGGAAATGCTGAACCCTTAGCCGCTTGCCGCTACAGGCAGAAAACTTCGTTGTGCCAAAGCCGGCAGATATCTTCATGCTCGAGGGCTCATACCCCAGTCTATTGTCACCTGCAACAATAGCCAAGGCTACTACTGCACGCGACCCAGTGTTATCGCTTCTACCGGGTGTTCAAAGTTAAGCTTTATGATTCTTTTAAAATTAGGCGCTCGAAGGCACGTGAGAACCACTTGTGCAAATAAGTTAAGCGGCCAGGGGGACAGGAAGATAGATGATAATTATCGCTGTCAGCAGCCCAATTAACTAAAATTTAATAATTAACTTTTTCTGGCTGCGGTAAGTTGGCATGTTTATATTGAAAAAAATGTAGGCAGTGGTGTTTGTACACAGTTTCAGTTGGAAGATTTTTTCTAGCACGCCTGTGCTCCGAGATATCCGGCTCCAAAATTTACTTGTCTTTCGCATGATTACGCATGCAAGAGGGTGAGGGTCCGCGCAAAGCTCCTCCCTAAAGTGACGCATCTGTTGTGTGCGCTGTTTAGTGTGGGAAGAGGGTGGAAGCGTAGGCATAGGTGATAACAGTTACCCTTGCCCTCTCGGCCGTCGAAATCAAAAATCGAAGAACCCTTGCAACCAGTGTCATAACACGCAACTGCAGAGCCTCTAACGATAGTGGCAGATACCATGCCGAGATAATGGTGCGAGCGGAGAATCTGGATGCCAGTGCGAGTGCGTAATAATGACTAGAGAAGCGTGCGTGGTCGTTGCCTGGGCTACGCGAATAGCGTGACTGCTGATGTCCGAGTACTGTAACTTTTATAGAAATCAAGAGCAACAACACCACCAATAATAACTGAAACAGTTTTATCCTTGCTAACGCATATTTCCTGCTGCTACATAAGCTTATTTCGGTCATGCACAAATCTCATCGAAACTCTTCACCTCTCAAGACGTCAATGCCCCAAAAAGTGTTCAAAATGCCTACCTTCGGCAGCAACTCAAAGCATGAACCGCTCTCGCGTCGACTCGATGACTCGGCGCACTACTTCTGCAGGGATACTCGCACAGGCAGATGTTATTCTGTCCTTCATGTCATTAACATCGCTGGGCTCTGTTACGTAAACTCGATCTTTAACGTGGCCCCAAAGGAAGAAGTCGAGCGGAGAAAGGTCAGGAGATCTTGGTGGCCAAAACATCGCTCCTGCGTGCCCAATCCACTGTTGTGGAAAACGTCTGTCCGACCAGTTCTTCGCCCTGGTAGAAAAATGTGGTGGTGCTCCATCGTGCTGAAACCATACTTGGCGCAGGTCATTCAGGCAAAGACTGCAGACAAGGTCATCAATGATAACACCTAATATTTCTTCTGTGTACATCTTTCCGTTCAAGTTGTCCTCAAAAAAGTGAGGTGCGATGATCCTGTCCCCGAGTATGCCGCACCACACATTCACACTCCAGCGAACTTGATGCTTGTGCTGCCTCAGACAGTGTGGGTTTTCTTGTGCCTAATAATGGGCGTTGTGAAGATTAACACTTCCATTTCGGCAAAACAGAGCTTCATCAGTCCAAATTATTCTGGGCAAAAAGTCATTTTCTTGATCAGGTTTGATGACGCCCCAATTGCAGAAGTCAACTCGCCTTTCAAAGTCCGCCTCATTTAGGTCCTGATGAAGGTAAACGTGATATGGATGGAACTTGTGCTTTCTTAGAACATTTGTGACTGTTCCGACGCTGCGACCGCACTTATCGGCAATCTGTCGGATGCTGAGCTCTGGCATCAAGGTTACGCACGCGACAACGTCGATTTCAAAGTCTTCATCGACGATTGCCTTCGTGGTCCGTCTTGGAAGGTGGACAGAGCCTGTTGTGCAAAAGCGTCGAAATAGGTTTATGAAAGTGGGCCTTGTTGGAAGGGGACGGTGTGGGTGGCGAGACGCGTAAAGCTCCATTGCTAACGAAGCGTTGCCATTCATTTCAGCCATTGCAAGCACCACGTCTACTTTGTCTTTGGTAGAATACCTCACGCCAGAAGCAGCCATATTAGCTCGAAAGGACTGCACGTGGATTTCCTTGGTAGACCTTCAATGCAGAGACGCTGTGCTACCGGAGGCACCCTAGTACAGGACGGTCAAGCTAACGCGTTCACAAGAAGATGTCTTCGTGTGATCTAAAGTCACGAAAAAACGTCGCGAAAAATGGTATCCTGTTATCGCGTTCATCAGGATCACGCGTAAGGCTCATGGCGCACCGCGCTGTCACATTTTGATTTCGACGGCCGAGAGGGCAAGGGTAACTGTTATCACCTATGCCTACGCTTCCACCCTCTTCACACACTAAACAGCGCACACAACAGATGCGTCACTTTAGGGAGGAGCTTTGAGCGGACCCTCACCCTCTTGCATGCGTAATCATGCGAAACACAAGTAAACTTTGGAGCCGGATATCTCGGAGCACAGGCGTGCTAGAAAAAATCTTCCAACTGAAACTGTGTACAAACACCACTGCCTACATTTTTTCAATATAAACATGCCAACTTACCGCAGCCAGTAAAAAGTTAATTATTAAATTTTAGTTAATTGGGCTGCTGACAGCGATAATTATCATCTTTCTTTCTGTCCCCCTGGCCGCTTAACTTATTTGCACAAGTGGTTCTCACGTGCCTTCGAGCGCCTAATTTTAAATAGAATCATAAAGCTTAACTTTGAACACCCGGTATACAGAGCACTAGCGACTGGAGATCAACTTCGCCGCCAGAAAGAATGGTCCGCATTTCATAAAAACACCCCTGAATTCAGTGTCCATGAAGGCTGCGTTCTTCGGGGAGTACGAGTGGTCATTCCGGCGTCACTACAATCAAGCGTGATCAGCCTGCTGCATGAAACCCACCCTCGCATTGAAAAAATGAAATCTATCGCAAGAAGCCATGTCTGGTGGGAAGGCATTGATGATGCCATAGCATCAAAAGTGAACAATTGCAAAGCATGCCAAGAAAATCAACGCATAGGGAGGAAATTGCAGTCCACTCCATGGCCATTTCCCAAGAAGCCGTGGTCACGGTTGCATGTTGATTTTGGCGGCCCTTTCAAAGGCCATTACTTTTTGTAGTGGTCGACGCCTATTCCAAGTGGGTAGATGTGGTGCCCGTTAATACTCCATCAGTGGAAGCAACAATTCGATGCCTTCGGAAAATATTTTCCACTCACGGAATCCCTGATGTGATTCTTTCGGACAACGGGCCTGCGTTTACGAGTGAGAAGTACGCCGAGTTCTTGGCGCGGAGCGCCATTAGTCGCATATCGTGGTTCCTCCTTATCACCCGGCATCTAAAGGCGCTGCGGAACGCGTCGTTCAAACCATTAAGAGCAAGCTTAAGAAAGCGGCGCCGGGAGATTTTCAAACGAACATTGACAGAATTCTTCTGGCTTAGAGGACGACAAGGCACTCTCTCACGGACTCTACCCCAGCGGAGCTCCTTATGGGTCGACAGCTGCAGACACCCATGGATCGGTTGCACCCCAACATGCGAAGGGAAGTGCAATAGAAACAATTAAAGCAGAAGCTGCTTTGTGACGCATCGGCAAGAAAAGATCCGCTGCCACAGCCAGGGGACAGTGTTTTCACACGAAACTTTCGCCCGGGGCCTGCTTGGCTTGCTGGCCTCAGAAAACTGAATTCCTCGAAAATGATCTACCATCGCTTAGCGGCCCTGCTCCTATGGTCCTACGTCAGATAGGCGCCTGCAGGCGCTTGCAGCGCGCTCCCTAAGCCCCGCCACTTCCACGCACGGGAAAATGGCATATGCATGGCAGGCCGTAAGAACCGTAAATGGCGAAATTTTGCGGGGCTAAATGGGTTCTAATAACTGTGAGTGATTTCTGTGTAACATACTTTTTATTTTGACAAAGTTTCATTTAATTACGCTCGATTTCACAGGCATACAGACTTCTCAAACTTTCAAACCAGTCTTTTTCAGTTCTTGATTTGGAAGTATTTTTAAAATTTGTGCAGGAACATTCTAGCACTTTTTTAAATCTGAACATGGTGAAATTTTCCATGCTTATGCTTTAATGTGTCCCGAATTCAAATAACCGAATTTAACAGCCCTTATACACATATATTCAATAAGATAACTTCAAGAGCTTTATTCTTGAGAATGATGAGATTGGAGCTTAACGTATAAATATTTTCCGAGTAAAACATTATTATTACGCCATATTTCCTGACTTTATTGAATTCTCCTCGTCATTGGGAGCAATATAAGCTATTTCTTAATACTTTCTTGTTCACGATGATGCCTTGTTTTTACATATGAATAGTGTGCGAGAAATTAGCCAGATGAGCTACCCAAGAAGTAAAAGCAAATTTCAAAAGACGACCTCCAACTCTATAAATGCAGCAAGTTTCATTGAGCTGTCCCAAATACTCAAGAGAAAGAAAGTTTTTCCAGTAACACCTAGCGCAAAACGCAGGATGAAGGAAGGACCTAAGACGGGCGCTGACTCACAACGAGCATTTTATTGAAAAGGCTTACTTATCGAAGAATAACCCCGCGCACTCAAACGTCCTTCTCAGAACGAGAATAAAAACACACATGCGCTGGATTTACCGCTCGGACCTCACCCTGAATCAAGAAAGTCAAATCAAGATCCGATTATTCAAGCGATTATACCTCCTTTTCTGATTTTTATTCGTGTATGTGTGCCCTTTCAATAAACACAAGTTGCGAGTCAAGGCGTATCTTGTGTCCTTCCTTGGTCCTGTGTTTTTGCGCTGTTTAATTATGTATTATCCCTGAAAAGTACGTGCCTTCGTAGTAAATGCCGGCTGTTACAGCGCGCACGTAAGTGCACCGATCAGCTAAACTCATTAAATGGTTCTAGTAGGTTTGGCGGTCCACTAATAATTTGCGCTCAGTTCCCAGCCCCATAGGTGCCGGCCTACGCCGCTGTAGATGTGTTATGCGGGCATGAGGCTAACGATGCGTTTCTAGCAATGTGGTTCCTAGAAACTGCGTTCGATTTTTTCGCAGGTTCACGGATATTTTCCCCCTTTTCTCCCTTTCATCTTACTGGAGCAGCCTTTTCAGCACAGTTACCACATACGTTGGAGGACTTGCTTTCAGCGTATTGCTGGGTGGGTATTCTAAACCTTTATGTATCCAATTACTTTGTTGTACTGTTAACTATTTCTCAGCTAGTTTAGTTTTTTGTATTTATTTGTTCGTTGTATGCTGCTAACCTCCGCGGATTGATTGATTGATATCTGGAGTTTACCATCCCATAACCAGGATATGATTTTGAGAGGCTCCATACTAAAGCGCTTTGAAAATTTCGACCACCTGGGGTTCTTTAACGTCCACTGACATCGCACAGCACACGAGCTTCGACACTTCGCCTCCGTCGAAATGGAGCCGCCGCGGCCGGGATTCGATCCCGCGACCCTCGGATGAGCAGCCGAATGCCACAGCCATAGGCGACCATGGCGGTTGCTCTCCTCGCAGAGCGCTGCAGTTGGGCAGTACAATGGGTCTTCGTACAAACAATACAATAAAAAATAAAAGAATCCACGTAAGCAAACACGTAAAAGTGTGGAGTGATTTCAGCATGTGATGGTAAAAATGCAAGTAAACTTCACGAGGGAAAAGAACAAAGAAGTGAAAAGAACATGGTGCATGTGCAATCCCAGACCGACAAAGTGCTCGAAAAAAAACAACAACATATGGAATGGAAATTATACAACCACACGAGCGATACAATAGAATCAAACGAAAGCAACAGACAGAAGAAAAAAGAATACATGAAGACATGAAGCAGATGCGACTGAAATTAAACTTCATGCCTCTGGAATCATTACGGCAAACGAATGACCTGTGGCAAATGAGACTATTTATGAGAACCTTGTCAACGAGCAAGGATGTTTGTACCGGCGCAGCAGCATGTATAAGTGCTCTTACGCACACACGTCTTTTTAAATTCGAAACATTTGTTAGTGAGTAGAAGTAACTTTGACCGTATCTATCTATCTATCTATCTATCTATCTATCTATCTATCTATCTATCTATCTATCTATCTATCTATCTATCTATCTATCTATCTATCTATCTATCTATCTATGTCACGGTGCTCTCCTGGTCGTCTCCATCACCTAGTATAACGCATATATTTGGGAAGTAGGGCTTATGTATGCCGAACTTAAATTACTGATCTGTACATCACTGAAATGATGACTCGTCATGTACGTCACAATTAACGATACTGCAACCACGCGTAGTTTGCTGCACCTCCCACGGAAGACAGCCTCCAGGATCGGCCCACACACCGGTCGGCCAGCTTACAGGACCCGCTCTTAAAACATGGAACGTACAATGTTTGCCCTGCATTGTGATTGAAATGTAGACATAACAAGCACACAGACGCTCATGCAACTTACCAAACGGTAGAGGTAAAGTACGGTATGTAGAGTAATAAGCTATTGCAAGTATTGAAGGCACTTAATTGTGTAGCAGGGATTGTGCTTCTAATGTGTGATAAACATTATCGTAGGAATAGATATGTTCTGTTAGCATTCGGTACGCTTTTTTGTCCTTTTGTTTCATCCTGTAGGAATATTTCAATGAACGATGCTTATGATAGCACATCAAGGTACCGTATACTGCATTTTTCTTCGACAGAACACATGTCTGTGCTTTGGACAAACGTGAGTGCCAACATTACGCCTTGCCATGAGCTACGATTCAGTCGACACGGTGACGTAAACGTTCCCGGTCAGCTCACGTTCAGCATATTCATGTGTGCGTACTTAGGCGCTTTGCGCGAGACCTTGATTCTAATGGTAACACTTGGCTGCATGGCAAACAATTCGCCATGGGATTTTTCTCGCCTGAGATCTTCGCACGCACACATTCTAACAACCCATGGGATCTGAAGGGCTCTTTCACGCGGTAGTGTTAAAGAGCTCGCTCCGCAGAAATCCTGATGTCGGCGTCGTCCGTTATTAAAGAAAAATTAGTGTTTTCCGTGAGCTACAGTCCGAGGTAGATTCAAAGAAAGAAAAAAAAACCTTCCGACCTATACCTGCGACGCCTTGCTCATGGCGCGATGCGCTACGCGCTCGGCCACCCTATATATATGAATCCACGGACTGCTAACGGCGAGCTATTGATACCGGTGGTGATGCGCATGTCCTGGTGGAGCCTCTAGGAGGTGCTTCAGCGTGACATAGGCTTTTCTGTAACCCTCGAGATGGCACAAAGAGCCCACGGCGTCGTGTTTCGTCGCACCGCGCGCATGATGATGATGATGATAGTTGAGAGGACGCTAACTTCTGATATCCATGTTGGAAGTACGGCTAAGCGTCCGTGGGGTAGGGGAAATGAGCCCAAATTGATAGAAGGGGGAAAAAGCCGTACTGGAGGGCTCCAGAAATTTTGACCTAATGGGGGTTCCTTAAAGGGACTGTCTACCGTCCTTCATCGCTCTCCCGTTTTTTGGCTTAATAGAAAGCGTACCTTTCGAAGTCTCCCAGCGTGCAGTGGTTTTTCCAGAAACTGCGTAGAAATGTTTGCGTTCAACTCTGAAGGCGAAGCTTAAAAGTAAATTTCTTTTTTTTTTCTGCAAAATAAACTCCTATAATGATTCAGTATACGTGACAGTATAGGGTCAAGTTGCCTCCATTTTGCTGACGATGAATGCCTGCATTAAATAGCGCGATTTCAATGGATGGCAGTTTTGTTGATGTATTATTGGGAAGTTTACATCAAGACAAGTTCAAATCATTGAGCGTAACTTCTGGAGTGCTTCGGCGTGTATGTTTTTTCTGAAAAATTGTTGAGAGCCTCTCATTATCAGTTTTGTTTTTGACAAGCCTCTTTGTCAAAAATTCTCATTTTTACCCGCTATACCGCTTCAGTAAAACTTGTACGGCTAATTGGGTTATGATTTCGTAAACAAAATACGTGATACACGAAACCAAACAAAGGAAATTGCCCAAACTTTTTTTCCTTTGGCTCCTACTCTTCTTGGTGTATTGCGTCTATTTGTTCAATGCGGTATTTTCGTTTATTTGTGCTTTGTTTCGCAACTTGCATGATATTCCCCGTCAGTAGTTTCAGCATAAACAGACAGGCTGTGTGCTGCTGTTTGAAGACGATGGTTACGATGCAGGCTTGTTTATGGTTCATTCTGGTGCGAGTTGACCTCATTAAAGCGACACGGACGAAAGGAAGAGGCGTACACACACCGGCACTACTAATAACAATAGTTTCGTTCCTTCACCTGCCGATCTATATGCTTTGTTGTGCACATCTGTAACGTGAACACTTATCACAACAACAATAACGTTGACACCGAGCCAAGATCGCTAGGATGCATAGGCACTCAGTGAACAGCATCATTTTTTCTCTATTATGCAAGTCCGTCGGGTTCATTCAACGAAGGTAGCTAACATTAAATCCCTTCGAAATGTTTATTGGAGCCAGAGCTTGAGCGTAAAAATGAACTTGAATGCCTTCTGTAATACGTGCTAAATGGCAGAAGGCTGTGTATTTTATACTGGTGAAGCTTCTTAAATTCCTTCATTGCTGATGTCGCCCTCGAAGAAGGAAAAGAAAAAAATGAAAGAAAACAGAAGAAAATTAGGCCATCTCCCCGAAGGGGACCATGGGGTGATGGGGAGCATCGCTGGGAGTTTCAACGGTGCATTTAACGGCGGTGTTTACAAGTTTGCAGTGTTACCTTTGAGGTGAACCTTGAGTATTATTACGTTGTTAACTTGGTTCGTTAGCACGCATCGCGTGACCGTTGTCAGAGTGTGGGTTGATGCTGATGCGTGCTTGCGTCAACCCACTCGCTGACGGAACTGTTGCTTCCATCACACAACACCACCAACTTCTTTCATCGGAGTAGGAGGAGATACTACTGAAGCAAAGCTAGGCGTGCTCTCTACCCGTTTATTTATTACAGCAGCTGTCGGAGAGAAGGAAGGGAGAGGAGAGTCGCGCATGCGTAGTGTGAGTGCGGACGGACGCCGCGCGCGCGCTCTCTCTACTCGCTTTATTTATTGCAGCAGCTATTGGAAAGAGGGAAGGGAGAGGAGAGTCGCGCATGCGTAGTGTGAGTGCGGACGCCGGACGCGTAACATACCCGCGAGCAAGAGATGTTCCGCATCTAAAACATTTCCGTCTTATCCATAGTTACACAATTCTGTTCTAGATGGCCAACGTGGTGGCTGCCTGCTGATTGCTACTTACCTTGGCCTATGCTGCTACGACGACAACTTCCTTAATTCACTAGAAACTTGGATTTCGCAAGCCCCTCGCGTTATATTCGGCCTCATTCCCTTACTTATTCAGTATAAACTGGCCTGACCGCTACCTTGTTACAACTAAAGAAAGCCAGAACAATTTTTACGATTCATCCTTAACATTCGCACTGATTGTTAATTGAGCAGTAAGGGATTCCAATCTAAGAGCTGGCATACTTGATCTTGTTTTGACTACACCGTTACTTCATTTCGAAACCTTAACAAAATCGTTGCTCATATAGTATAGTTATAGGCATGTTCCAATGCAGGATAAACCGCCGAGATAGCACGTCTAAGAGATTTACGTTTAGCTATCATAGCATACACCATAAAGGGGACTAGGAGCGCTTCTACAAAGAACTTAATTTTGTGTTTGTATTCAGATTTCCGCGCAAGCTCTGGCACACAATACTGGTTAATGTTTACACAAAACCTATATGAATTGATAAATGCTTCCATTTTAAGAAAGAGTAAACGCAGCATTATTCCCAGGTTTAATGCGGAAATAAGGCGCATCAAATAGAGAAAAAAAATGGACCACTCCGCTTTGCAAGTTAGACAGTCAGGGTGCACGGAAAGAAGGCTGGCACATCGGAAAATTGTACTCCTTTGAAATGACTAAAGCTAAACGCTTCTTTGAAGAATCGATCCTGTCAACCGTACTTCAGACTAAGTGAAGCCGAAACTGTTCATTAGAGCAATTACCCCCAGTAAAAGTAGATTTATGGCATTATTAGATGAGACAGGACAACCTGTCCCTAATGAGCGTGTGACGGGTGCAGTCAACGTCAAATTTTGTTGTTTTCATTAGATAGCTGAATGATAACCTCTTTGACGCCTACCCTCTGAAGTATACCCAACAATGCCAGGTCGGCATCCTTTCCTCTCAGTGTACCTATCGAAGTCATCGAGTTCTTAAAGTTTATTTCGTCCTGTGGCATGAACGGTAATGATGCTGAGGTTCCCAAATGCATTGAGGAAGTCACCAATGTTATTCTGTCTCATATTTTCAAGCAGTCACGCACGTCAAGTATCGTTCCCCGCGACTCAAAACTGGGCATGATCGCGAGAGTTCGAAAGCCATGCTGCACTTTTTACTTGCCCATATCATTTACAAGCCCGTCTTCAGAGATTTTATGAAACGTTGAATTTTCGGCGACTGCTTCTTTTGTTACTTGCGTAAAATTTTCACCCAAGCCAACATCAGTTCCAAAACATTCAGTGCAAAACAGTGAGCTGTGATGGTGTATATTGACGGTCAGCGCGAAACATGAGGAAAGAATTTAACGAAGGACACAAACCATTTAACATTCTGTCACCGCGTTTTGCGCAGAGCGTCAATATGCTTAACTAGCTCCAATTCGCCCGCATGACCATCCTTCCACTGTGGCGGTGTAACCGGCCCACCGCTGTAAAATTCTGTGTCGCCGCTACTACATAGACCAGAGGCCTCAAACATGTGCCCCGGGTACGCGTGTGGCCCTCCGACCTTTCGCTAGCGGTTCGGCCCCATGCGGGGAACATGGTTTGAAACATAACCGTGGATGAAGTGGTATATGGTTCAGTATTGGTGTAGAGATTAAAGCCATTCTGGGAAGCTATATGGGTACCTTCCTCAAATGCATACGCCAAGTTTCCTTCAAGTATGACCTTTCGATCACTTCGATTAACATTTCATTCATTTAATTTGCGTTTTATTAACATCGAGTCACCCGCAGTCCACTCAAGGAACTAATCATTCACTTTAATTGTCAATCATTCGCTGAATTCATGTTATTTTGCCTGTGAGCCATTACTGCGCGCCCTGCACTGCCCCTGTCATTGGCCCACCGCTGTAAAAGTGCTGTCGCACGCGTCGTTTTGAACCGCGGACACAATTTTTGAGAATCTAGCCTTGTACAGGTTCTCTATAAAAGGCATTTAATGCGTCGCCCAGGTAGCACTGCTTCTTGACGACTCAAGCACTACCTGATTTTAATGTAACGAAAGGGGAGGGGTCAAAGCTCGTTCTTTATTTGTTAGAAAGCTCATTAAGCTGATTTTAATGTGCCATTTGACATACTCTTTATTCATCTTGTGAAACCTGCTATTTAAAACCTCTAACAATCGCCTATAATACAACTCCCTGTTGTATGTTCACTCGCATGCCTTCAAATGGTTTAACTAATTCCTCGCAAACCGTTAACAATTTGTAGAACATAAACGATATCCTTATCTATTCCTAACGTAATCTCTGGTATCTCGCAAGGTTCAGTTAAGTTTATTATTCTTTGAAAATACAAAGTTCCTAGTAGTAGTATGCAGACGAGGGCCCCAAAGTCTAGCGACTGCAGTGGGAACCTCGATTAACAATAACACAACAAATTATTATAACAGCAAGTAAAATTACACAACGCAAGTGGAATCGAAGAGTGAAAGTACAGAAACAACAACAAGTAAACAAAAAGAATCATCAATGCGACACAAAAAGTACATCGTAATCACTTATATAAGTAGACATAAGCCCGTCATAGAATACAAACCCAAATTTACAAATATTTTCAAATTACGTCCACACATTTGAATCAGAATTAATTCTTGTTGTCAACAAAGATTGTTCAAGATGAAGATCTTAAGTTTCTGTTTGAGTGCATGCAAAGATGATGATGATTTTATCGATTAAGGCAACTTATTCCGTAGTTTAATCACCGTGAAGGAGGATGTCATTTTGCCATAGTTGGTGTTGCATTTAGGTAAAAGGAAGTTGTGATTGCGGGCGAACCTAGTGCTATTGGCGTTAGTGAGTAATCTAGCATCGATTAAATTAAACGCAAGCTGATTGTTAGCTGGTTTAAATAGCATTATGATTAAGTGAAAATAAACAAGCCATACACATTAATAATGCAGTTAGCCCGAAGGAATGGGGTAGCATTAGAATCAAATGAACTGTTGGTAATAATGCGAATGGCCTGATTCTGAATGTGCTGTACAGACGAAAGATGAGTGTTATATGTATTTCCCCATGATATAATGCCATAGGTGATGTGACTATGTATGAAAGCAAAGTATAAGGACAATAAGACATCAAGTGAAAAAAATGGATGAGACTTGATGAGTGATCTTATACCAAATGCTACTTTTTGTTTAACACAGATAATATGCTAAACTTCAACTAAGGGTCTAATTTTATGCCGAGAAATCAGATGCAGGAATGAGATGATGGTCAGTGGACACTTGTGGTGTGCAGTTAGCATTTTTTAAGAAGTTTTACAAACCATGAACTGAGTTTTAAGTGGGTCTAAAATTAAGTTGTTTACACGACACCATTTAGCAACATTGGTCAGTTCCTTGTTCAGCATACTGATCAGAGTAGTCAATGATTTATGCGAGATGGAAATAGTCGTATCATCAGCGTAAAGAATAACTTAAGAATCATCAAGGTAGTCAGGAAAATCATTCATATAGATACAATAGAGTAAGGGCGCAAGAATAGAACCCTGTGGCACCCCTTGGATAATTATTTTACCATTAGAGTTAAAAGCCCCTATGCACACTGATTGTTCGCGATCAAGTAGGTAATTTTTGATAAAGGTTAAGGATGGACCAGTGATACCGAAGGATTCTAATTTACTAAGTAAAATATTATGACTAATGGTAAGCGCATCCTAAGCACCCGTCTGTATTTTGTTTGTCGGCCACTTACCCAACCATATTCCGTCTAACATTTCCCGTCTCGTTGATTTTTTTATTTAGTAATACTGTCAATCCCGTCAGGGATTTTTACAGGAGGGGGTTAAAAAGGTCTCCAGGCATTTTGGTACAAAATTATACAATAGATATGTAGGGTAACAAAATAATGATTAGAAATAATAATCATAATGGATCTATATTATTAAAAAGACGATGCAAAAATAAAGAAGGCGAAAGGCAAGCACTAATTATCAAGTTGATAACAATTTCCACTATTTTGTACCAAAAATTTCGAATATACAGAAAAGAGGAAAGGATAATAATAGACATAATACGACTAAGGTTTCTAGCGTGTTGCTGATAAGCACGGTCTCCCCAGCAAGTTCAACAAATTTGTCGACAGTGGGCTGCTCGACCACCGCTTCAGCTAAAAGTGTTCCACTCCCGATCAACCCGCGTGACGAAGGAAAAAGTAAATGTATAGTTGGCGCAAAAGGATTCCTCGAGCGTAAGGTAGTGCTTACGATGGGTATCTCTTGTAGTGTTGTAAGAAATGTAGGTTGTTATTGTTGTGTTGGTGTTATTAATGTTTATTCCGTCACTCTAATAATGCTAAACCATAAGTGCTCTTCAGTCTCAGTTACTAAAGCTACCAGAGCGCACGTGGTTGGAAATGTCTCATAGCATTCAAAGCTATAAAAAGAAAACTGTGCTTGTTGGCATTCACAGGTGCCGAGGTGTACTCTTGGTGGCTTCAGTGCCCCATCAGTCTGTTTCACTATCTCAGCGTCAACATTTTACTGAGTGTAAATTTCTTTTGTGACAAGATAATTAGCAATGTTAACGTCGATCTCGGTTCCCTTCGCTATAACCTACATGTCGCGCTTGTAGCAGTCAAACTAGCACATAACGCTACTTCCCGGAAAGTAAGCCTCCATGATTTGGGACCTAGCCCAAATTCACCTACGAAGCTCTATCGATTTTAGCTAGAGTCGGACGGCCAGGTTTATCAACACCGAATGCCCATATGTACCGTTGCAGGTGCCACTAACGTTAAAAGTTGCAGATGTACCTGAATTTCGTGTGCGCCACAAATTGCTAGGCTATTTGTGTGTTACGAAATACAAATACGTCATACCCTACATTATACTTCTTTCTTCCAACGAGGCCACTGCTCTTGAGCCCGCGCAGATCACCACAAGGCAGTCAACCCACTTCCAGCTAGTACATTTACCAATCACAACTGTTCTTCCTTAAGCCAGACCGGCAACAAAACGGTATTAAATAGCAAAACCCGAAAGAACCTTGCAAAAATGGTCAAACTTTCCTTCTACAAACAAAAGCTTCATTTCATACCCCTCTTTTAAATGAATGGGGGAGGTGGGGATGCGTGTGTTTATTTCCCATAAAGCAACATAGAATTGAAGAGAAGAAGAAAAAGAAATACTTCGTTTCTAGTGACGCCGCACACATTAGACAGGTCGCAAAAATTGATGACTTTTGTATTCTTGACCACAATTATGTATGGCACTGCTAAAGACCGTGGAAAGCCCAGGTTTCTTGAACACACTTCTATAATATACGTAGTTTCTTCCTATTTGTGCAAGCGTGGCAGAGGGCGGCAGAAAGTTAGGTAAGCAGATGAGATCAGGAACTGTGCGGGGATAAATTGAGCACAGTTAGCACAGGACAGGGATTGTTGGATATCTGTGGGGGAGGCCTTTGCACTGCAGTTGGCGTAGACAGGCCGGTGATGATGAAAACTATTTCTTCACATAGATTTCTGTTCTATCGCACGGTGAAAAGAGGCTTCCGTACGCACAGCCCCAAGAGACTGGTGCGGTTTTAAAGACTATACTCGCAAAGGGAGAGTGGCATTGTTTAGCTAACGTAAAGATGTATAAAGTGACTGACACTTGGCGTAGTTTGTGTGGTTACAGAGTGGTACCTGAAGACCAAAAAAAGAGGACGAGGGCAGAATCAAGTTAAGAACGGACGTTGAGAACGCAAATTTAAAATTCGACAAAGCGTCTGACCAGAACAGAAAGATCCTGCATCTCGATTGGGCGCGCGGTACATGTTGTTTGCTTGTAATGCTGCTAGTCAAAAAAGATTTTTTTTCGTCCATTCCGCAGGTGGAACAAACTTTACGGATGCCGAATACAGGAGAATGACATCCAGTGTCCTGTTCCCCCTGTGGCGATTCCTGAGGCTGATGCCCCCGGCAAAAAAAGTACGCAGTATGGTGATTTTATTACCGCGGAGTAACCTGACCTGTGCTAGCGCGGCTCGCAACAATAGACTCTATGCGTTCTGCCACCTACAGATATCAATATGTCTAATTGGAGGAGTTCGTCTATAGAAGATATTTGCCTGTAAACTACATTAAGTAGCAAAGGGTGTTCGGTTGCCCTCTAAGCGTAAAAAAAGATCTCAGCATGTTTGAGCCTGCTGCTGCCGATACAACCAAACTGCGCTCATTCCACGGTTAAAGCAACAGAAACATAAGGGGCACTGCAAGAATAATAATATTAACTGCTGCAGCTTAAGGCGCCAAAACACCGATACGGTGGTGAGGCATGCCTTAGTAGAGCTTCAGAAATTTCGACCCCTTGGAGTTCTTAAAGAGGAACACCGGCGGTGTTTCCACCATATTTTATATCGCTTTGTTCCAATGCTACTGGTAGCCGCCATGGGGAGTGAATTCACTGAGAAACTCTCCAACAATTTTAAATAACCCAATGAACAGTGTGTTCAAACCAAAACCTCAACGCGTAGACGCCTCTTGCAGCATATGGGATGTACCATCAGAAATATGAAGCTGCTGACGCTGGTGCCACAAAAATGAAAGTGGCCATGTCATCCCACGATGTATTGACCTCTTCTAAACTTGACAGCGGCGATTTTGACAGCGGCGGGCCGTAGGAAGCAAAGCTGAAGTATCGCCGCTTTGCTTCCTACGGCCCGCCTGATCGGGTAGGCAGCGTTGCAGGTAATTGCGTCAAAAAGACAAGCTGGCTCGCGTTGGAATGCGATAAAATTTTTAAAATTCATTTTCAGAAAACTAAATCAGTGGCAAATGCCTGGCTTTGCATAAATTATTGCAGTACCAAGGAGGACATATAATGCAAACTTGACTGAGATCAGTGGAAATAAAAATCGCCGGAGTTGCCGTTTGAGGGGCCCTGAAACATTATGTGAATGCATAGACATATACCTGTGGTGGCCTATTTGCGATATCCCTGTGAAGATTTTATGCAAACATTATTGCTCTCCCACACGAATAACTTTACAGATTTCTTTCAAATAGAGCTAGAAATCATCTGCTGTTCTTTTAATAAGTTAGGTTACTAAAAGCACTGGGTGCCTCGAGTGTCTTCGGTGTTTTCAAAGGCAAATACGTCACGTACCGCCACATGCCACATATAGTCACACATGCCCAAATCCTGATATAGCCATATATGGCATTTTTAAGGGAAAGCACTTTCCTTTTCCTCAGGTTGCTCCGGCCATCGCGCAGCTCGCCTTGCGGTAGGCGTTCCATCGTTTTCCCCTGGCGACCCGCAGTTCATCAGTACCAGCCAGAACGAGATTGTTCTGGTAGCCCTTAGGAATTTCTCTGGCTGGGAGACGCAAAAATGAGACGATACCCGTTCGTCGCCATTTGTCTGGGAATTCGACGGATCGCTCTTTGTTGCCATTAGGCCTGACGTTAGTTTGTGCGGTTCGTTTCGCCATTCTAGATGGCGCAATTATGAGAAGTAGCGAGCACCCGGAGCTTCTAATTACAGGTTTTCTTACCTGTCTCACGTATCATTCGGAGCTTTATTGCGCGAACAGCAACGAGAACCCCTTCTTGTTTTCAGCTACTCCTTGATCTACAAACTGGAGCGCTTTCCTGCGCTCCATTCGTGCTTATTATTTTTTTTTGGGGGGGGGGGAGTTTCAGTGCTTTCATCTTCCCTCGTATTCAGTGTTACCGCCTGCTTATCGATCCCACAAGGACGGCAAGTTTCAGGTATAGAGCTGGCACTATTTTTCATGGGTTTTCTCAAAGATGTGAATTCCACCGTAAATGATGTGCTCCAACCAAACCTTCAATGCTTATACACTGAAGGTGGTCAATACGAGGGGTAGGCCAATCTTGACCGAGTAAATAAATGTTGGCCTGGCCGAGTAGGCTTCAGATATCTGAGAGCGACTAAACGCCGCTCGCATAAATCTGAAAGGGCCATACAGCGTTCCAATCAGTGCGCTTGCTATGTCTTTCTCAGCCAGAGGAAGTTTGTGGTAGGTGCAGACAAGGTAAGTCTTTGAAAACGTCCACAACCATGGAGAACGATGGCGAGATCGGTCAGACAGGACTGTGTCGGAGTGTCTTAGTGTAGAAGAGCGGACAGTCGGGCCAGTTGGTAAGCATTCATGGTGATAAGTGCGCAAACTCGGAACAAGGACACAGCAAGGAGACACAAACGAGCGCAGACTGAAACTAACGTTTAATGAAACTGTATATATGTACACATACATGAGGGAAAGGAAAAAGCGATAAATACACAAGATAAACAAGCAAGAATAGATCATGTGCCATCAATCTACGACAGTTCCACTCTAAAAGCGATACAGACGGAGAACTGACGCATATTGTACTGTTTTTCTTAATAAAGAACGCCTCAGCAATTTCCCTTGTTCTTCGGTCACAGTGCCAATGCAGAACTGAGGTGCGCGGAAATTCAGGAACACATCCACACTTAGCACAATGCGCAGACAGGTGCAAACCAGGGGCCGATGATAGAGCATTATGGTGTTCCTGCAACCTTACATTAATGCAGCGTTTCGTCTGCCCAATATATACATTGTCACAAGACAGAGGTATCAAATATACTACCTTGCAACGGCAGGTGGTGTAAGGCTCGACATGGTTTATGCCACAGCCTTTTCTTGAGACAACGCCCTTTATTTTTGATTGTTTATCAATCCTAGAGCACAGTCGCTCCAACTTATTGCCGCTTGAGAACACTACATCAACAGAAAACTTCTTGCAGACTTTTTTGATTTTATGAGAGAAGGCATGAACATACGGAATAACAACTCCACCATGTGGATTGGAGCTGCTCACTCTGCCCTAGGCCTGGAAATGCCCATTTGTAACATGGGCTCGAACTCTGTAAGTGCGACTCTGAGCTTTTCTAAATCAAGCTGATAGGACCGGCAAAGTGCAGGAGTTGCGCAGCTGAAGACGTGAGGGTTGATCACTCCTAACGAAGACGTGATCTGAAAATAATAATTCCCACAATTGACTGAGGAAATTTTAAGGCCTACAGGATTCACCTCAGGTGACATTGCGACATTACTGATGTATTTTGATAACGATGTGTCTCCACGTTGAGTAAGCACAAAAATATTTTTTTTTCAGCCCTTCTCCAATAATTGCAAGGCAACGAAGACCAAGGATACAGTGGCTGGAAGCGAGCAGGTGCCGTTGACAAATGAAACATTCGTCTGAATATCTTCACTGTATATGTACACGTGTTTCAATGAACGTAGTGTAAACCGCCCAGTAGACGCAGCTTTTACATACACAGGAGCGTCACTATTGTATTTTTCTAATTAAAAGCGCTTTACGAATACTAAATGTCATTGTTTATTTGTGGCTGCTCCGCTTCCAGGAGACGCATTATTTCGGAGCATTCTTTGCTGAGATACCTACCGAAATACTTTCGGCTGTTTGTATACAACAAAAAAAAACTACCTTCGTAGACGCTTGGCGCCTGGATATTCTCGGCAAAACTGCGAATTAAACGAATTCTGTTTGCGAAATCTGTAGATCGCGAATAAGAAAAATATTTTAATTAACATTCGCGTAAAAGATTACAAATTTATAATGAAATCAAAGGCCCCACTACACTTTTTGAACTCTGTCAATATACGCTAGCAATTAGTAGTAAAGGCTTCTGCCAAAATGTGAATAAATAATTATTAGTTCAAAATCATATGTCTCAAGCGTAGGTGCTCTGGAAAAAGTTCGCATTGTCCTTGACAAAAACCTAACGCCACCGTGGATGGTAGAGAGCACGCGGTGTCGTTATACAAAATCCAGGTTGTGGCGTCATCACGTGATGTCATTACCACGTGGCGCTATGAAGTTATGTGATGACATGGCTATTGAGGTCATTGATAGTGTGTTGCCATAAATAAAGCTCTCCTTTTTGTTTAATTTCACGGAAAGATTCCTGCGAAGAAAGTGAATGCATTGTTGTGAAAGTAAATTTCATGGTTTGGGTAGAAAATGACCCCTGGCTCGGGAAGGTCCTAGCAAGCACACTACTATTCACTATCGACTTCTCCTCCGTTGGGCTGAGAAAACATATGCCCAGTGCATCAATAAGAGAAATGACGTTTATTATTTAACAAAAAGAGAAGAAGTGGTTGATCACAGGTGAGGCCCCTTTTCCAAGGCCGCAGGGACTTGTGATGATTTAGCAGGTTCTTTTAACAGATTTGTTTTCGGACGACTCTCTCAGGCGAAGCCTCCGGGAGCCTAATTGAGGACAAAGCCTGAGGACAAGAAGAGAGCGGAGTGGGTTAAGGAACAAACGCATGTTAGGTTCATATTAATAGAAATTAAGAAGAAGAAATTGGCATGGGCGGGCCATGTAATGCGATGAGAAGACAACCGTTGGCCATTAAGGGTAACAGTGTGGATCCCTAAAGAAGGCAAGCGTGGCAGGGGGCGGCAGAAAGTTAGGTGGGCAGATGAGATCAGAAAGTTTGTGGGGATTAATGGGTCCCAGTTAGCACAGGACAGATTATTGGCGATCTTTGGGAAAAGCCTTTACCTTGCAGTGGGCCTAGACAGGATGATGATGATGATATCAATGCAGTCTGATTTCGCCGCTGCGCACGTCATCCCGGCCGTATTCACGTAATTTCCACTACGCTCAGGGCACTTTGCAGGGTGCCCTGGCGTTCCCCATAAGCACCCTGTGTTGCCGTTATGGTAATATCGTCCGCATACATTGCAAAACCAAGACGAGTTCATGAGTGAGCGCTATGGCCAGCCTGCCTAGCCCAACTTTAAAAGGAAAGGAGACCATATAGAGCTTTTCGGTGTTCTTCGATTGTGCAGATTGAAGGGATTTGAATTTAACGGACGTATGTCGAGATTTGCACAGCGGTCTTGCAGAAAAGTTCGTCTGTATTAATGGATGCGCTGTCCACGTACAATATCTTCCTATCCTTGCAGTACATGTCGTCAGAGATGGTGCAAAACACTTTAAGTACATCCAACTCCAAGATTATTTCTTTCTTTATTTAAAGACTGCTTACAGGCCTCGTGAGAGTCGTTGGGTAAGGGTGCATAAGAACAAAAAACATACACATGATTGGTGTGATAATAAAGTATCTACATGATTTTCAGCCCATATTGCATGTTTATACATCATGTCTGCCAGAGGGTGGATTGAGGATTTCCTCCTACAAGATCAGAAACATGTTCGGTGCAGAGACGCCTCTGCAGAAACGGAACTTCATGTGGGGCATGGGCTGCTCCTTTTCTACATGTGTTTCTAGTCGGTGCATTATTACCATTTCGACACTATCGACTTCTCCTCCGTTGGGCTGAGAAAATATATGCCCAGTGCATCAATAAGAGAAGCGACGTTTATTATTTAACAAAAAGAGAAGAAGTTGTTGATCACTGGTGAGGCTGCTTTCCCAGGACGCGGGGACTTGTGATGATTTAGCAGGTTCTTTTAACAGATTCGTTTTCGGACGACTCTCTCAGGCGAAGCCTCCGAGAGCCTAATTGAGGACAAAGCCTTTTTTCCACTCAACACAACGCACACACAAGGCTTTTAATATAAACTAATAAGAAAAGAGAGAAACTGCAATAATGATAACTCTGAGAAAAACTTCACAACGTAAACGAGCAAGTCTACTAGAATATCGATAGGTCCTACGTGAGTCCTGACAGCTAAGTACGTATGGGTCCGGCAGTGATGTGCGGAGGTGATGCTGGTGAAGTGGATGGCTCACCAAATCTTCGATGAGCTTCGCGAAGAACGAGTGAGCGAAGTGCAGCCGGTTTGCGAAAAATGACGACGCCGGAATTCTGGTTGCGACGGAGGACGTGGGTGGCTAGGCGGCTCGATCAGGTGGTAGCGGCATCTTATCCAGGCGTCTCGGCGTGGAACTCGGACCCGTAGCCCGACTGTTCCCGCTATGCCTACGGGCACAGGATTCAGCAAGTCCTCGCCTGGAGCTTGCGAGCCGCTGGGGTTCCGATGGCTGGGGTCAGGTCAGCAGGAGGTCCCGGTCGGGTGAATCCCTTGTGGCTCGGGTCCGGAACCCGACTGCCGTCTTCAACGCCCGGCCCGGTGGACGATCCGCTGCCTTTCTCGAACTCCCCTGCCTGGAACTCTCCTGGAACTCTCAGAAGAACCCGATGCCGCTCGCTTTTCTTTCGCTTCTGCTTATTCGTTACTCTTTGATTGGCTACCGCTGTGTTCCCGTGTTCACCAGCTATTGGACTCTGCGAACACCGTGGATCTTTGTGGTTGGCTGCTTCCTTTTGTTATTCTATTTCATTTTGCAACGCCCCGCCTTTCGTTGTTCTTCGTCTTTGTCGTCTTTCATGTTCTTGTTATTTGGTCCACGAGGGTCTTTTGTCATCGTCTTCGTCCTCATTGCGTCACTCATGTTTTTCACGTGCATTTTTCAAAACTTTCTAGTCGCGCACTTCACATATCACAGGACTATAGCGACTTGCTAGGCGTGGTCCAGGGTCGCCATTTTGCATCCCAAGAACCGTTCTTCTAGTCGTGCCTCCCACGACCACGTATGTATTGTGTGCGTTTGTCCCCAGTGGACTGAAGCTGGTAGCTCTGGACAGCTGTATGTTATGTGTGTAAGTGTTGAAATGTCTCCGCATCATGGGCTTGTGTCGGGATGTCTGTTTCAGTGCATAAAGCTTGTGCGAACTCCGAAAAAGTGTTGGTCTGCAGGCGGCCTTAGTCCCAAGCTTGGTATCCGTTGAAGTTGAAGTTGAAGTTGAAGTTGAAATTTATTTTCATCATCATAATGCGGGAATGCTCGGGCAAAAAGTGAAAATCAGGGCCCGTATTCACAAAAACGACTTACGACAAAAATGTTCGTAAGAGAAAATTTCAGCCAATCCTGATGCTGGACATATCATTAGCGAAGCCCGCTGGCCAATGGCAAAAAGCACTTACGAAAGAGAAGTTTTGTGAATTCGGCCCCAGTTCACTTCAGAAGCGCCCGAGTACCCATATAGAAGGCACACAAAAAGGGCTAAGGTATACACTAACAAGAAATTTTAACCGTTTCACATTGCAGGTCAGCCTCTAATGTTACGTAATATAACACGAACAGGTTGGCAATAATTACAAATACACAGAAACACTAACATCACTGGAAGAACTAAGCAGTGGCATCATGGAATAAAACACTCTTGTATTTTACGTATGCTGCACTTTTGCACATGAATATCCTGGAAAATCAGTTTGACATCATTATGAAGACATGCCCCGGTTTAACGACCTACTCTTTACTTCTCTAGGTTGTCATTGCGCGTCACCCCTCAGTCAGTGTTCTCCCCAGGTGCTGGATGTCGTGGTGCTCGACCTATACGCACTTCAGCTTGGCAATGAACGACTTCATTGCCGTCCTGGTCCGTATGTTGCGGACACCACAACTCCCAGCAGTCAAATATGAGTTCGCTTCCCAAGATTTTGATGCCCCTTGTCGGCAGTAAGCCTTTTGTGTACACGCAGCAAGCTGCATAGGAGTCCAACAGCACGTAGGAAGAAATTCCTTGTTGGTCTGCCATTCGAATGGTGCGAGACGGCTGCCACCGAGAATGAGATAAGCGTGGTCGCAAAGTTGAGAAGTTTGCCTTGTTTGACTACTGCAAGACCGGACGCTGGAGGTTTTCCTTGCTGCCTGTTGCGAAATAAAGAAGACGAAGGGGCGGCTGGCACGAGCGGGGGCCACGGGCGGGCTCGCGCTTTTAGTTTCCGCCCTTCGTTCGAACAGGCCAGACGGTCGGGTCCGGTTCTCCTTCGTATTTTTCGCTACATTCTTTCTGGTGCCGAAACCCGCCCGGTCGTCTGGCCCTTCGCCTTTCGGAGATGGATCAACTGCGAACAAAGCGCACCTTAGGCCGCACTGTCATTACCGACACCATCTCGACCCTCAGCACCCTGCTCGAGGATCCCGCAACCCCGACTGGGACGCTCGGGAACCACCTCGCCTACCTCGAGCAGAAGTATTCGGAGCTCATAGCCTTCGACAACAAGATCCAGGCCACACTCTTCGACACCGACCTGGAAGCCGACATGGCAGCGGCGTTTGGTTACCAACAAAAGGTGATTTTCGCCATATCCGATGTTCGCCGCGCCACCCAATCGCGTCTGCCAATCCTATCCGTCTGCACCGCCAACACCGCGAGACCATTCGTCGCGCCACTCGCATCTTCGCTGCAACACGCCCCGATTTTCGCATCGCCCGGCCTTTCGGCTCCAGCACCGACCTTGTCTTGCGGCGTCCAACCCACTGTGCCCTCGCATGCAGACGTCACCTCTCACGTGTCCGACGCAGTCCCAGAGAAGTTACAGCCCGCGCAGCTCTGTGAAGTGCCAGTCAACGGCACCACGTTCGCACAGCCTGCCAGTCTGTGCATCAACGATGATGCAGCGCCCTCGAACACTTCAGTAACGTCGACAGTGCAGCAACCAACGCTTGCTGTTAGGTCTTCGTTACCTACAGTGCATGCTGGAGAGGCGCCCACCGTGACAACTTCGCCTACTTCGCCACGTCAAGGTCTCGTCACTACTGATTCCTTCGCGTCTTGCGTGAAAACATCGGAACTAATAGTCGTCGATGTGCCCCCAAAGATCACGGAGGACGGCAAGAAGAAGAAGCTAACATCCACTTCGTCACGCTTTTCAAAGTGCAGTGTCAAGTCTTATTCGACGAACAGTTGGGGACCTACTTCGGTGTCCCGGTGTGACAAGAGCAACTCAACCACTTCGGATCGAGAGCAGCGAAGCAAGAAGACCAAACGCTACAAACATTCAGATTTGCATGGTTTGCAGTGCCGCCATGTGTGGCCCGCTGTATGGTGCTGTATTTCTGCAACTCTGTTTCTGACGTACATGTCACGGCGCCCTGGATCTTGCGACATCCAATGAATTGCAATCTGGGAGTCTGTCCAAAAGAATGGCCTTGCAGCTTGGAAACATGGTATCTTCTTAATATAGTTGTAGATGCGGGCCGCGAGCAGGCAGGCGAGTAGCTCTAAATGAGGCAGCGATACAGGTTTCAGCAGTGCGATTCGCCCCTTGCTCATCAGAAAATATGTACTGCGCTCGTGCGAACTTATGGACTCAGTGCACACATATATAGCCACGCCATATGCTCTCAGACTGGCATCCGCGAAGACATGCAGCTCGGTCTCACTGATTGGATGTTCCTGCGGCCTGTTAACCTGTCTTGGTAGGCGAACCTTGCTCAGCATCCGAAGCTCTGAATGCCAAGAATTCCATGCGGTGAGCTGCTCTCGCGGTAGAGGGCAGTCCCAAGGTTGCTTCAGTTTCCACAGGTCTTGAAAAATTAGTTTGGCTCGAACAGTGAATGGCACGAGGAAGCCGAGAGGATCGTACAGGCTAGCGAATCCTTGAAGCGTTGTTCGTTTTGTAGTGGGCATAGTGGAAATGAGCTTAATGACGTGGTCGACGCTCACGATGATGGAATCCTCATTTCTCTCCCAGGAAAGTCCTAAGACTTTCATTTCGTGTGCATCGCCACCTTCGTCTTCTAACGACAAGTGGTCCGCTTGGAATTGCTGTCGTAGCGAGGAGCTGTTTGATGCCCACTTGCGAAGCTCCATGCCGGCGTCTGTTAGAATGGTCCTTGCTTCCGTATAAATTCGTTGAGCCTTCTGCACGTTGTCCGCGCCGATCACCAGATCGTCGACGTAAAAGGACTGCCTGAGGCATTCTGCAGTTTCGGGGAATCGTTTTTCCCAGGCGCGAAGATGGTGATGCAACGTTGGCGCGAGCAGAAAAGGACTGGACGTAGCGCCGAAGGGCACGCGGGTCATTCGCCACTGAACGATTGGAGGCGATGGTTCCTGCTCTGATGGAGGACGAGCGACCCACAAGAAGCGCAGCGCATCTCTGTCTTCCGGACGAATGGCCATTTGAAGATAAGCCTTCTTGATATCAGCCACCATGATGATTGGGTGCATTCTGAAGCTTAGCAAGAGTCGCAATAAGTCGGCGTTCAATTTTGGGCCCTTGAACAGCACACTGTTCAGGGATGGTTGACCGGGAGCATGGCGATGTGGTTGGATGGCCAAACGAAGGCGAAGTGGGTGGCTGCTGCGGTGCAGATGCGAGCGGCTCACCGTCTGGCGTTGCAGTGAAAGCGAAGGAGGTGGGCAGGGTTGGCGGCCTCGGCTGAGTGACGCGACGAACCTCCGACTGGGCGAAGAGCACAAAGTAAACGTGGTTGCCGCGGACTGACTTTGTTGTAGGAAACGTCATGGTGATGCCTGAGCTGCTACAAACTTTATACTATAGCTTTTCGGTGTCCGTTGTAGTAATATGCGCCCATATTGCCGGGAATGGGCTTCACCAAGATGCGTTGCCTGACGTTTTTGTGTGTAAGTCAGTGGCTTTAAGTAATATTGCAGTGAGACTGGATACCCGAGCCTTTGTAGAAGAGATTCCCCCTGTAGTGTGTGTAACGTGAGCTCAGGCGCTCGGGGAGTCCTGGACTTATGCGGACGTATACCAATGTACTGGCGGCAAACTGAGAGGGTGCAGCTTAAATTGAGCACGACGCAGCTAGCTATGTAACGGAAAATGGTAGGTGGAAGCTTAAGGGACAAGAAGAGAGCGGAGTGGGTTAAGGAACAAACGCATGTTAGGTTCATATTAATAGAAATTAAGAAGAAGAAATTGGCGTGGGCGGGCCATGTAATGCGATGAGAAGACAACCGTTGGCCATTAAGGGTAACAGCGTGGATCCCTAAAGAAGGCAAGCGTGGCAGGGGGCGGCAGAAAGTTAGGTGGTCAGATGAGATCAGGAAGTTTGTGGGGATTAATGGGGCCCAGTTAGCACAGGACAGATTATTGGCGATCTTTGGGAGAAGCCTTTGCCCTGCAGTGGGCCTAGAGAGGATGATGATGATGATGATGTTGATGATGATATCAATACTGTCTGATTTCGCCGCTGCGCACGTCATCCCGGCTGTATTCACGTAATTTCCACTACGCTCAGGGCACTTTGCAGGGTGCCCTGGCGTTCCCCATAAGCACCCAGTGTTGCCGTTATGGTAATATCGTCCGCATACATTGCAAAACCAAGACGAGTTCATGTGTGAGCGCTATGTCCAGCCTGCCTAGCCCAACTTTAAAAGGAAAGGAGAACATATAGAGCTTTTCGGTGTTCTTCGATTGTGCAGATTGAAGGGATTGGATTTTATCGGACGTATGTCGAGAGTTGCACAGCGGCCTTGCAGAAAAGTTCGCCTGTAGTAATGGATGCGCTCTCCACGTACATTATCTTCCTATCCTTGCAGTACATGTCGTCAGAGATGGTGCAAAACACTTTACATCCAACTCCAAGATTATTTCTTTATTTATTTAAAGACTGCTTACTGGCCTCGTGAGAGTCGTTGGGTAAGGGTGCATCACAATAAGAACAAAAAACATACACATGATTGGCGTGATAATAAAGTATCTACATGCTTTTCAGCCAATATTGCGGGTTTATACATCATGTCTGCCAGAGGGTGGATTGAGGATTTCCTCCTACAGCATGAGAAACACGTTCGGTGCAGAGACGCCTCTGCAGAAACGGAACTTCATGTGGGGCATGGTCTGCTCCTTTTCTACATGTGTTTCTAGTCGGTGCATTATTACCATTTCGATCAACTTCCGCAGAAAGGATGTAAATAAAATGGGGTGGAGGGAGTTCAGTGTTTTCTGTTTGCCCGGTTTGGGAATGAGCACTACGTTGGCCATTTTCTGGATAGGGGGTAGGTCTTCGTATGTCCAAATGTGACTATTCAAGTAGTCGGTGTGGTGTTGCAATTCCGCTCTATCTTCGTGATAATTGCATTGGTCACACCATCGGGAGCCGGATCCGTGCCTATTTTGAAAGATCTGAGTGGCCGCATAATGTTTCTCAGCTGTGACCGGCGCGTCTAAGTTGGGATTAGGTGTGCCCATGTGTTGTCGTCCAGCTACACTGCCCGCTGTCGTGGTGCTAACATGAGCGATATGTATAGATATAAGCTATTCGATAAGTTTGTCGACGCTCCCGTTTTGTACCGCTGCTCACTTAATTAGCGTATTTTTTGTTTCTGTTCTCGTGTTACTGAACGTAACATCGCCCAGTTTTCTTTTGGTTCCTCAAGTGCCTTTTAATGAGCCACAAAATATTTGTCGATTGTTCTGTGTGAGCTCTGTGGCGTAGCTGCTGGATTCATCAGATGAGTGAGGAATTCGTCCCTTATGTTTACGTGTAAATGTTTCACGTCTCGAGCTCTTAAATAGGCCCCGTAGGGCCTACCACTGGAGTGAAAGATGGCTATCTACGACTGGTCGGTCCGTCATACTTTGGTAAGTCTTTGCATAATTGGCATGAATTTTTTACTGCATTCTACACCGCGCTTGTTTTGAAGTGGTTTTGCGGAGTCTGTGCACGTGTGCCTCGCGGTATTTATTCCGCTAGGCCAACCTTTTTTCACAAGCGGGCGTCTAAGGTGAGCGCAGCTGCAATGTATCTGCCTTATATAATAGGCACTTCCAAGGGTTTCGTCAAGTCTACCCCATTGCACTTCCCGCCCGTTGTTGCTATATTTTAGATCCAGGGTTGTGTCTGCCGTGATGAAGCGAGCAGTAGGTACTCCTGCCGACTACTTCGATTCCCGAATCCAAAAACAGTATTCCTTCCATAAGGCCACTCCACATTACTGGTAATCACTAAAGAAAGTAAAAAAACACTTTCACGCATACGTGACTATCACGCCCTACAGTAATAAACAGAAGCAGACAACCTTTGGCAGTGACCGCTACGTGGAACGAAACTTGCACATCGCTCGAACAACCAGGCAGCATTCACCTTTGAAACAGGCTAATATCTCAACGTACTCGTCATCCAAGGACTGCAAGCAAATCCTGCTGTGTTTCTTTATTGGTCAATCATACGGTGAGCAACGTAACCCACGCGCTAACTGGACGCACAAAATTGACATCCTCACAAGGCACTGGCAGGCGATAGGCTCGACCCGTCTCCATTAGTACGGCTCATTCCTCTTTGACATAACATAATACTCGAATGGCACACAACCACGGTGGTCTAGTGGCTATGGTACTCGGCTGCTCATCCGAGGGTCGCGGGATTGAATCCCGGCCTCGGCGACTGCATTTCGATGTCGGCGAAATGTTGAGGCCCGTGTACTGTGCGTTGTCACTGCACGTTAAAGAACCCCAGGCGGTGAAAATTTTTGGAGCCCTGCACTACGGCGTCTCTCATAATCACAGCTGGTTTCGGGACGTATAACCAAGGAATCAATTACGCGAATGCGCACTTCCCTACGCCAACGCACAATGCAGCTTCATCCCTTCGACCCATTTTCAGCCATATTTACGCTTGATCGCCGCAGAAGAAAAAAAGCGATCGCAGGGCGATTCAAAACACTACATGTACTCGGCAGAGAACAGGTTGCGTAATCTGTAGCCAAGCACGAAAGGCTACAATGACATTAAAAAAATTCACAGCATATCCACGGAGTGAATGATGATGAGTGGGCGAAGCTGTGGAGGTTAATCGTAGATCGTGCCGAGTTACGGATTAATTTAGTTAACGCGCACGCTACGAATCCTTATGGTTCAACTACGCACAAGTGAAATCTCCCACCGGCACTTCATTGCAAGTCAAGATGTTGTTGTTGTTTTGTGGGGTTTAACGTCCCAAAACCAGCTCTGATTATGAGAGAAGCCGTAGTGGAGGTCTCCGGAAATTTCGACCACCTGGGGTTCTTTAGCGTGCACTGACATCGCGCAGCACAAGAGCAAGTCAAGATCCAGTGCATATATATATATATAATGATTGATTTATGGGGTTTAATGTCCCAAAACCAGTTCTGATTATGAGAGACGCCGTAGTGGAGGGCTCCGTAAATTTCGACCACCTGGGGTTCTTTAACGTGCACTGACATCGCACAGCACACGGGCCTCAACATTTCGCCTCCATCGAAATGCAGCCGCCGCGGCCGGGATTCGATCCCGCGACCTTCGGATCTGCAGCCGAGTGCTATAACCACTAGACCACCGTGGCGGGGCATATATATATATATATATATATTGTAAAGAAGAACGAGACAGACAGACACAGTGCCTTTCGTGCGGGCCGGCTGTTCTAATCTGACTTCTTCCTCTCCTTCGCCTCGTCGTTTCCCTGCGCGCCTAGCGCGAGCGGCCTAGTCACAGCGAACTGTTGGTTATTGTACATTACACTCGGCCACGACTGCGAGTGTCCGTAACGGCCGAAACTTTCTCTGGGGGCCGGCACTGGCTATGCCGCGCTGGGCGGTCCGGGCTTCTCAAATGTCGAACCGCGCACAAATCTTCTGGTGGTCGACACTGACTGTGCCGAGGTGGCCGTCGCAGGGCTCGGCCCCGGTGCGTGGTAACTTGCAAACATGACGTAGACACCTCGGGTGGACGGCATGGCTTTGCCGCGGTGGTCTTCGTAGGAAACCGCTCCTCTGCTCCTTGGCTTGCAAAGCTGCCAAAGACATTTCCAATGAGTGGTTGTGGTTCTGCCACAGTGGCTGACGGTTTCGGCCACGCTGCGACTTGATATGGTGAGCTGTCAGAAATGTTCGTGACAGACGGCATTGAGTTCGTCGCCTCAGTCTCAGTTTTGCCCGCATGTTTTTGAATGGCCGATGATACATAGACAAAGTAAGAGCCACGGGGCACTGTGGTTGTCTTATTGTCCGGTAAGGATGGATGAGCCCCAGGGCTGGTCGGCGGCGCGGTTCGGACTTCAACAGCTTTGTTGCTGGTGTGTCCCCTTTCCGGTACAAACCTGCGATCTTGACGGGCCACGTGCAGCAGACTCTTCCTGTCTAACCACGGGAATGACAGAATGCTTGGGTTGTTCTAGCTTGTGTTTGGAGACTGGGACATCGAGGCGCTGAGTGTCCTCGAGCGAGGCATTTTTTGGCAAAGGCGTAATGTCTGTGCAGTCATTGGACGAGAGTCGCAAACTTGGCTCCAAGTCCACAGGGGGCACCTTTCTTGCATAAACAGACACGTCCGGTTCGTGGAGTTGCCGGGTACACATCTCTTCAATGGTGTCGGCGAACAACGTTGGTTCACGGAACTGTGGAGCATCTAGCACTACAGGAGCTGGCGCATCCACATGCTCGAGCGCTGACACGCATGAGGACCCTGTCGGTATTTGCTGTGGATGAAAAGTTCTGCCCACCACCGAGAGCATTGTTCCATCGGCAGTTACCGACCCAGAGACTGAGGCGTCCACAGGAGTATAGTATTGGCTGCTGGTGTCTGCACTAGGGCAGTTCGCGATACTCTCTGTCGATGGGCTGCTGGGTGCACCGGCAGAGTCTTCGTGTCGCGTCTCGAGAGCCTTATCCAGGTTCAAGGGACTGTTGTCATGGACATGGGGAAGCGGGCCAAAAGCCGCGATGAACTTGGCACACCATTCCTGCCAGGTCTTCTGCCTAATGCCTTGGTAGCGATGCCAGGCCAAGGCACGTTCTCCAAGGTGGCTGAGTGCCACCTGCAATTTTTGCTGGTCTGACCAGCCATAGCGAGCGCCGAAATAGTTGAGGTTATCGATCCAGAGGATCGCGTCGTCCTCGAAAGCACGGAACTCCGGGACTGGAGATGCACTCGGCGATGGTGATGCCGCAGGCGATAACCCGTAAGTTACCGTGGTGAAGATGTTTAGTTGCTCTGACAGCAACGATAGGGCCCGCATCACGTCGCTGACGTGGCTTACCGAGGCGCTCGTGGAGCCATGGTCGGTGGCCCCTGAGAATGAGGCGGCGGTGCCCATGTCCGAGGACGCTTGGACAGCGTCCCTGTGCGGCTCATGTGCCGATGTAGTTCTGGGCGAGGGGGTGTTACCACAGGAAGCGTGAGCGCCATTCCGTGGTAACAGGAGGCCCTGCGTGGGCGTGGGTCCCATAGGTGCTTCCGGCGGCAGAAGGGTTGCGGGGTCCATGGTCGCGTAATCCTGGACGGCGTCCCTGAACTGGAGCGCCTGCTGCGCTGATGACCCGCGAGGACGCCCTCAGCGTCTGTCTTTTGTCGACTGCGCCATTGTAAAGAAGAACGAGACAGACACAGCGCCTTTCGTGCAGGCCCACTGTTCTAATCTGACTTCTTCCTCTCCTTCGCCTCGTCGTTTCCCTGCGCGCCTAGCGCGAGTGGCCTAGACACAGCGAGCTGTTGGTTATTGTACATTACAATATATATATATATATATATATATATATATATATATATATATATATATATATATATATAGTAAAGAAGAACGAGACCGACACGGTGCCTTTGCTGCAGGCCGGCTGCTCTAATCTGACCGTCGTCTTCCTCTCCTCTGTGCCTGTAGCGCGAGCTCCCAAGCTACGGCAGAGCTCATTATCATTACACTCGGCCACGCTGCGAGCTTAGGCAGATATGAAATGTTTTTTTCCGGCGGGCGGCACTGGCTGTGCCGCTGTGGACGGTCTCGGCCTCGCCGTGGTCGGCCTTGGAGCACTCTGATGAAATCTTCCGGGGGCCGGCACTGGCTGTTTCGCGTAGGTCGTTGCAGGTGTTCGTCATGCTGCGACTTCACTTGCAGAACCATCAAGGCCACCTCCAGTGAACGGCACTTGCTTTGCCATGCTGGTCGATCGTCTCGGCCACGCTGTGGCTTGAAACGGCAGGCTGCCAGACATGTCTGTGGCAGGCGGTATCGCATGCGATATAGGGGAAGTTTTTTTCGCCTAATGCTCCTCCGCCGCAGAACTGACGTGGACAAAGGAGCGTGCTTTCGACCGTTGACCTTCGGATGCCGCATACTCTCAATGGCATCTGGTCTGCTCGTAGGTGCCCGCGACAAATGGACGAGCTCCCGTGTTGTAGGGCGAGTTAACTTGAACTTCGAGAGCGTTGTCGCGGCCAGGGTCAACGGAAAGCTGCACTCCAGAGGTCTTGAAAATGAGCTGTGTGGAGCAGCGGTGTCCAAGTCGTGAGGTTTGGGTGCGACGTTCAAGCCAGGGGTAGACTTTGGCTGTAGTGGCCTCATCCGCGGCATAGACACTGCCACTTGGTGGAGGGGCACCGCAAGGCGATTTCGAAACTTGAGCACACTCGGCCAATGACTGCGTTGACGGCCGGGGACGTGACTGTGAGTTGTTTGGGCACGTTTCGTGGATGGCATCATCTCCACACAGGTCAGAGGTGGGTTCCCTGGCAAAAAAGAACGCTTCGTTTATATGGTCAAACGCACCGAATGTTAGTGAGTTCGTCACTTTTCTGCAAATCTGTGTATTATATGGCTTCAAGATGAACAATTATATGTAGTCGATGTGCACATCTCGCTTGGCGCACATATAAAGAAGCATAATGCCGATCGGTGTAATTACAGAACTGGTTCATTGGCCCTTTGTTAAGTTTTGTCTCCCAGATGACGCGAGCTACCACTACTTCATGGTTGCATTATAACACATCCACTGATACTGTAGGGCATCTACGTACAGATTACAGATCCTGCGGTGCATGGTGCAGCGGCAAGTGCAGCGGCGTTGTCTAGCCACGGAGTTGCAGCGCAGTATGTAGTTCTAGGGTCGTGCTTTGCTGGAAGGTGCACTCGTGGATAAGATTGCTTGTGGAAAACCACGGCATGCTATCTGCCGCTGCGCACATGCGTAGCTGTGATGTGGACGTTTACGTAAGATGCCCAACCATCTCGCAGGTCTTCGCAAACAGGAAATGCTTAGGATTCAGGCATGTGGGTCAATTCAATCTTGAAGACCAGTGCATGTTTACTTGCGAGCATGGCCTTTTGACTATTGGCGTATTCGGATGGTCGCTCCGGTCCTTTGGCTCAGAGTTAGCAGATGCGGGTTAGCTCGCAATCGGAGCGAGAGGCGCAGCGTACCAACCGAATACATAAGGGGATCTCGGAGCAGCGCCTGTAGCGCCACCGCGCAGCCAGCACGGGAAGCCGCCGCGTAAACAACACATCGTGCGGCGCATCGACGAATGACATCGTCCAGTGCAGTCGCCAGCTCTGCAATGTCTGGACGCAGCGACACGCCATTTAGCCCAGCGCAATTCGTTTTTCGGACGATGTATGAAGGTAAGTTGATCAAAACCTCGCGAGAGAAAATATTGGCTTGTAATTGTGCAGCGGTGCGCACTTGCCGCGACATGTAAGGGAATGTGGTTGCACCTCTTCGTTTGACCGAGTCAGTATTTTGGGCCGGGGTAGAGCAAGACGGCTAGAGAAGTCTTAGAAGCCTTCTCGAAAATCAAGACACGTGTGTAAGCGCCACATCATTAAGCCTCAGCAGGAAGGAATTATGCTTTCTTAGGTCTGTCGCTCCGTGTGTGTTGTAGTTGTTAGATACGTGTTTGTGGCACGCTGTCTGGTTGTGCTGTGTACTGCGCCAGCATACCAATTTCGTGCATGTTAATGACTCTCGCGCAGGTGCACGCAATTGGAAAGGTTTTATGTGTCGGATTTCCGAAATAAAATTGCAGTTGTTAGTTCAGCATTGTCCTGTGCGCCTTCTTCTTCTGTGTCCTTGCTGGTTTTTCTTCAGAAATTATGCACCAACTGGCCCAACTGACGACGCTGTTGTTACCTGCCTAGAAATACGCCGTCGAATCCATTCTAAATGGCAACAATGAACTTGGAAATGACCTTGGAATACGGAATCTTGGCTTCAACCGCACGTTGGAAATTTGGGGATATCGAGAGCTTTCTTCATTTTATGTGAAAGAAGGTGCTATATGCTCAGAAATAGCATGTCGTCTTAGTAATCCACTCCTTCTTTTTTCATATTCAAGATGGTTTTCAGCCTGGGTTACCATGTGATAACAGAACTTTGATTTTGTTACTGAACATCCCTCAAAATTAGACTCATCATTTCACACCGATGTCATCCACCTAGATTTCGCTAAAGCTTTTCACCGAGTTCCCCCTCAGCGACTTTCGGCGAAGTTCTCATGTCTCCAGCTGGATCCTTTCGCGTTGTCATGGACGCATTGCTTTCTAAAAAAACTTCCTCCAGTACAGTTGTCGGCGATCTTTGTTCTGCCACTAATCACGTGATTTCTAGAGTACCAGCGTACCGTCTAGATTTCTAAAGTACCGACCTTGGTCCTCTCCTCTTTCTCATCTTCATAAGTGACCTTCCTATTATCATTTCATCTTCTATTCGACTTTTCGCACATGTAGCTTATTTAGGCACAAGTTAGACGCCAATATTGATTTATAGTCGTACTCGAATGTGTTTCCCCTATTTTGCATTTTGATTCATGGTGTTTACCTATTCCCACATGGGTCTAGCTAGTGTTACGCGTTTGCTCGGGAAAAAAATCGCTACAGTTGGATTGAACGTCGTCATATCGTAAGCGACAATTTGATTCCTTCTTAATTGCCTGCACGTGCCCCACAGAACGCATCCAGTGCAGCCACACGCTTTTACAGGTAGATACCACGTGTCTCGCGATTTGTAGAAGTACTGTGCCGTTCAAGCTATTGTTCCCCACAGGTGATCAGCCAAGTCCCGCGTCACCTCGGGACTCGGACACTGGGGCCAGCGAGGTTGCCCCATGTTCTGGTAAGAGCAAGCCACGTCGCCAAATTCTTTTTTTTTGTCTTGCTGTGGGCTATTTTTAAAGCAGCCGGGCCTTGTCTTGGATGCTGACTACATTCATGCATACATACCGTTCACTTGCTGCTGAATGCTTTAGTGACAGCAACAAAAATACTTGCGAGGTCATTCAAGCCACAGGCTTTTCTTGATGTTACACAAAATCTGAGAATTCGCAGAAGTGTCACATGTGTTATAACCAAACTGTTGTGTTTTCTCATGCCACAGGACCATGGGGAGAAGGTGGAACAAGGCTTTTGTTGACCCTCTATGCACAGTATTCAAGCAAGGTTGGCCCCATGAAGAAGTTCCGGAGCAAACGTGCAATGTATGAGCTCATTTAGAAAGAAATAATGCAAGTTCTAGGGATTAGGAGGACTGCTACTCAATGTGAGACACGGTTTAAAACAATAGCCACAAGAAAAAAAGATGAAGACTCCAACAACCGAACATCAGGCCGTTCTCGCTGCCAAGTGTCATATGAACAAGAATTTTCCCAGATTAGGGCAATAGACGACAGTATTGAGCTAGAAGTTCTACGTGGAGTAGCGTCAGTTACATATAAGAGTGCGTCTCAACCACTTCAACAGTCCACTACAACAGCCAGTGTAACTGCAGCCACCAGTAGTCCTGACCTGTCAAGCAGCTCTGAACTTTTGGATGACTCGACAACTGAGGGTACCGAGGATGCTGGGCACCAAAAAAGAAAGAGAAAAGATGAAACAGGTCGTCCTAACACAGGCCGAATGAGGCATATGGAGTACTTTTTTTGAGAGAATGGAAAAGATAAACCAGGAACGAGAAGAAAGAAAAGATGCAAAAGAAAGACGACGAGAAGAGCGGCATCAGGAAATGCTGAAACTCACAGGGAGCATATTAAAGCGCTGAAGGAACTTGCAGCAACAGCTGACTTATGAAGCTACAGCATACCCTGTGCAGGTTTTTGCTTCTGCATGTGTATATTAAAAGGTGCTTTTTCCTATGCGATCAACTCGTGTGCAGAATAAATGGTATTAGGAAACTAAGAATGCCGGAAACAGAGAAGATATTTATTTCTAGATTAGCAAACATGAATCACTTGGATGCATGTTTCCTTTGGCATCCATGTTTTCATGTAGCATTGAAAATAAGTGGCCAACAATTCCTTTTGACCCCATCACTCCCTACAGTTGGTTCATCACCAGCATTTCTTTTCGCTTCTCCCAGCTGACGAAGCACACTTTCAGGTCAGTCAGTGGTGGCGTGTTAGCATCCAACTCAGCGCGGCCATCTCTGATCTGTAGGAATTCATCGTTTCTTCTTTCTTGCCGCTCTTCTTCAGTTAGCAGGTCCTCCACATCTGTGCCACCATTGTCGAGGCATATGTTATGGAGCACACAGCATGCTATTATGATTTGTGTGGCTTTGTCAACTGTAGTTAATTCAACATAGCGAAGCTGGCGAAACCTGTGCTTCAGTAGTGCAAATGAGTTTTCAATCACTACCCTAGTAGATGCATGGCAGTAGTTGTACTTGCGTTTTGCGTGCGTCATGTTGCCATAATTCTTAAATGGCGTAAGCAGGTGTTCCCTGATCGGGTAGGCTGCATCTCCAAGGATGTGATATTTGTTTACCTGGCAAAGTGTGGGCAGGTCTTGCTGAATTGTTGACAGCTTCAGCACACGAGCGTCGTGTACCTTGCTGGTTGGGCCAGTAAAAACATCCTGAAACCTTCCCTTGGAATCGCAGATGGCCTGCATTGTTATTGATACCTGGTCATGTCTATTTATATAGGTGGACCTTATTTTGTTGACCGGGCAACGCACTGGAATATAGGCGCCATCAATACACCCTATCACTCCGGGGAATCCTGCTAGCTGAAAGGAAAGCGAGTAATTTTTTAAATTAGAATAATGTTTAAACGCATATGTAATAAAGGCTTGGAAAAATATTGTACAAGTACACCCCATTTGCAGCTTTAAATGTAATGGTAATGCATTCCTTAGAAGTGGGTGTTATGCTCGATCAGCTAAGCCATGTCATGGTAACTCTTTTCTGCATATGGACTTTTCCATGAACAAGCATTCTGTGCGTATATATATATATATATATATATATATATATATATATATATATATATATATATATATAGATAATATATATATATATATATATATATATATAATATACGCACAGTTCTAAACTACTATATATATATTTATATATATATATATATATCCATTAAGTAAAAAGAATGACATTCTGTATTTGAAGGGCTTTTGAAGCAGGGAATAAAATGCCCTGCTTTTTATTCTCTCACAAACATTTGAATGCACATAAATGTAAAGAAATAGCAATAGAGCAACTCACTTCCTGGAAATCCCTGGCCAATGCCTCGTTGTTCAGTGCAAAGTGTATGATGTCTGGAGCAATGGCGGACAGGAAACCAAGGACCCTTTGAGTGGCAGCAAACTGTGTGGCCTCCGCCATGTCGAAGAGGACAGCAACCTCTCTCATCGAGGCCTTGTTCACAGCATACCTAAAAATAATGCAGTTCTGTGTGCCATAAAATTGTAGAAGCCACACTTTACGTAAATTAACATTTGGTGCTATCAATGAACGGTTAAAATGACACTATTCAAAGCAGGAAGCACACGTTACTAGATCTTTGCACATTCATGTTTTGGGGTATGCTCTTGACAGGCCTGATGCCTGCTCGTTATTAATCAATTTGTCCTGATTTTTCACTTCGTAGTATGACAACTATTTCTGCGTCCCATTACGTGCACTAAGACAACATTAAACAGCATGACCACTCATAAATTGAGGCAAAATCTGTTTTAAAATGACAGCAAGTCTAAAATGGGCAAGAGCACGCGATAAACGTAATAAGTATCAGGCTGAGCTTGTTTGTTACACTTCTGGCTAATCAACAGTCACTTTAAAGGTGGAATGCCTAACGTGTTAACTTCTCCACGTTGAGAAAAAAACACATTTGACATTTCATCTTTCAATTAACTGTTAATTAGCCACCACAAGAAAACGAAAAAAAAGCACGCCTGCAGTCGTTTTGTTCAGACGTGTGTTAGAAGCACTATCTCAAAGATATGAATAACTTTCCGTAGCATTGTTGGAAACATGAGAATGCACAAGAACATAACTATTTATCTCACAATGAGTATTCGTATTCTAGAACGAAAATTCGCAGAAGCCCTACCTCCGGTTGTACTACACTGTCATGCACTGAACATTGCAAACACCGCTTGCGAGATTTGACTCATAAAAAAATGTAATTTTCTCACCAGAGAAATGAAAGAATGTGCTCCTCTGGCGTTTTCACGGGCACACCGCCATGGCTTCTGTCTGAAGGATAGAAATCCGATGCTTCGAACTGTCTGATAAGCTCGTTACAGGCTGAACGGGGGAGGCGGAAGTTGCTGCGAAACTGTAAATGAAGATAGCATTAGGGGCTGTCACTGCCTTGCGACCAGCCTTACCTGTTTGTCAGAGTAACTGCTCACAACCTTCCGAACGTAGTCTTGTACTTTTGGTACATCAAGCGCCTCGCGAACAACTCAGCGAACTTGCTGGCATAAATGTGACAGTCGTCGTCGTCCGAGCTGCTCGTTTCCATGTGTTCAAGCTGCTGTAACAGCAGCATTGACGTTTCCTCCACTTTGAGAACCCGCCTCCGTTTCGACATGGTGCAGTTATGGGCTTTGAAGATCACGCAAATGCTGAAAATCACCACGAAAACAAACCACGAACGCGAACGATGTACTACAAAAACGTCCTATGGTGTCCACTTCCGATGGATGGATGGACGCTATGAGCGTCCCCTTTGTAGCGGGGCGGTGTCATGTGCGCCACCAGGCTCGTAAGAAGATTTAAGCACTTTTTTTTTCTCTCTTTCTTTAAGGCCCAGGAAAGGGCGGAACATCACGGTGTCCCAGCCCCGACTTGGACGCGGCCAGTGGCTTCTGCGGGTCCCCGATAGGGGTTCCCGCGCAAGCTCCTCAGGATCCAATAAAGTTCATTGTCTGTCTGTCTGTCTGTCTTTCTTTAAATTTTCCTTTAAATTTTCCGAGGTGCGCGCTCACGCTGCCACCTGTCGGCTACCGCGGCGGCTGGTGTCACGTGACCCGCCTCTTCGCCAGATCGCTCCGACGCTCTCACCTCGAAGTCAGAGCGGGCGGGAGCGCTCTGAGTCAGAGGCTGGCGCTCCCAAAGAACCAACCGAGGATAATTCGAGCGCTCGACTTCTACCAACCGAATGTGTAGCCGCGTTTCAGAGCGCTCTAGATCGCTCGAAAATGACCATCCGAATACGCCATATGTTTCCGTTTTAAATGCGAAGCATTTCTTAGCGAACTTCGGCGAGTTTGAGCGTATCTATCTATCTATCTATCTATCTATCTATCTATCTATCTATCTATCTATCTATCTATCTAGCCGCCTACGATTTTGTGCTCTCCTGGCCGTTTCAATCGGATGTTTACGAAAATTCGTATGCCACATCATGACTACATGACGAACATAAATGACAGGTCATAACATGAAAATCATGATATGCATGTCATGAGCGGCATGATTTACATGTCACGGTCTTGGTGCTCTTCTGGCCGTTTCGCTAATGTGATGTATGCGAAAATTGGTATGGCACAACGTGACTGCCTGACTAACATAAACGCCAGGTCCTAACACGAAAATCATGGCATGCGTGTCATGAGCGGCATGATTTACATGTCACAGTCTTCGTGCTCTCCTGGTCGTCTCGTTAATGGGGTGTACACAAAAATTGGTCTGCCGCAATATGACTGCATGACGAACATAAATGACAGGTCATAACATGAAAATCATGACATGCATGTCATGAGTGACATGATTTACATGCCAAGCGTTTCGTTAATGGGACGTATACGCAAATTGGCATGCCCCAACATGACTGCAGCACAAACATAAATGACAGGTCATAACACGAAGATCATGATATGCATGCCATGAGTGACATGATTTACATGCGACGGTCTTGGTGCTCTTCTGCCCGTTTGGGTAATGGGATGTGCACGAAAATTGGTATGCCACAACATGACTGCACGGCGAACATGACTGACAGGTCACAACATGAAAATCATGATATGCATGTCATGGTCGACATGATTTACATGCCACGCGTTTCGTTAACGGGATGTATACGAAAATTGGCATGCCACAAGAGGACTGCATGACGAACATAAATGACAGGACATGAAAAGCACAACATGCATGTCATGGGCGGCATGATTTACATGCCAGGCGTTTCCTTAATGGGATGTATACCAAAATTGCTATGGCACAACATGACAGCATGACGAACGTAAATGACAGGTCATAACACTAGAATCATGACACGCGTGTCATGACCGGCATGATTTACATGCCATTGTCCTGGCGCCATACTGCCGTTTCGTTAATGGGATGTATGGGCTTCGTCTACTGACCGGAGGACGCTACGTAGCCCTCGTCGGACGGCTCAGTATCGCTGACATTGGCCGCTTGGGTCGCACGTATGAGACGCGCGCGCACTGTGGAAACCGAGGCGACAGCGACGCGTGCGTTTCCTCGCTGCTTTCCGGGCGTGCTGCGAACCACACGAACGCTCGCGGCGTCACCCTTTGGAACAGTTTGCCGCAGGTTTGGGTCGCGCGTCTCAAAGGAAATAAAACGAAAGAAGGTGGGACGGGCGGTCGCTGCTGCTATAGAGTTGGAGACGCGCATCGCGTTCGCGTATTTCCCTGTGACAGTCTGCCCAATTTTGCTTCTTCTCTCCGCCAGGCAGTGCATTCTGGCGCTCATGTCGAACATGGAAAACTCGACTGCACGGAGCCTATACGAAAATTGGTTTGGCACAACATGACTGCATGACGATCATAAATGAGAGGTCATAACATGAAAATCGTGACATGCATGTCAGTAGCGGCATGATCTACATGCCACTCGTTTCCTTAAAGGGATTTATACCAAAATTGCTATGGCACAACACGACTGCATGACGAACGTGAATGACAAGTCATAACGTTAGAATCATGACATGCGTGTATGAGCGGCATGGTTTTCATGCCAGAGTCTTGGTGCTCTTGCGGCCGTTTCGTTAACTTCATATGTACCAAACTCGGTATAGGTAGACAACAATGCAAATCCATTTTACGTTCCTTATGCGTGCTTCGCATTTCCTTGATTCCCACTGCACGTGGGATCTGCCAATTTTTTTGATGATTTGCATAAAACGCTTGAGCTTGCCTCAAGTTGTGACAACAACAACTAAGCAACAACAACAACCACAACAACAACAAATACATAGTATTTAGGCTGTCTTATTTCGTGAGAATGGTGGGCTTGATGTAGATTTCATGAAGTGTGATGGCGCTACCTTGTAGAACAATATGTAGTACTGAAGCGTTTCGAAAGTAGAATGTATTGCTTGAAAGAATCTGTACTCGTTGGTGCCATAAGTGTGCTTTGTTTCCGGCTTCACGCGCCTTCTGGAATATGCGAGGAATGGCTTGTGCACAGAAGAATGAACCTGATCAAATGGCACGCATCTTGCATAACATTCTCAGGCTCAACGGAAGAAAGAGGTAAAAAGAAAGACAGGCGAGCGACAGACTAACGCCGACTTCCAACTGGTCATTGCCGGTCAAGTCGCATCAAAGGGGTTTTCCGGCAGTGTCTTCGGGCTTCTCAGTGGACATCGAAGAACTGTACTACTCAGTGCCACATCACGAGTTACTTCCTGTGGTGCGGGATTTCCTGGAGGATAGTGGTGCTGCCCAGTCACAGGTCTCGTCTCCGTTTTCCGTGGACAGTTTTCTGGAACTGCTCGCACACTATCTGGATTCTATCATGGTGGGTTTTGTTGGTAAACTCTACGTTCAAAGACAGGGCATCTGCACTTGCACCCGTTTTAACTAATATCTACATACCAAGTTTAGACAGAGCTTTAGAGAAAAGGATTGATAACCGGGTGATTAAAATCTACCGCTACGTTGATGATGATTTGGTTTTGCTAAGGTTCTCGCCTAATGAATCTTTAAATGCGGTTCTTGGCAATATTATGAATTCTTTTAGGACATGTTCTAGCTTCCTCAGGTTTACTTTTGAGCTTCCTTTGGAGAATCGCATTAGGTTTCCTGACCTTGAAGCGACCTTTAATTCAGACGGCTATTTTTGTTGGATGTGCTCACCCAGATTTAAAAAGGCAAGTTTACCTCACAGTTCCTGCCACTCCAAGCTCATAAAATGTGGCAGAACTACCTTGTGTTTAAAGAACGCCTTACAAAAAAGCTGCCACCACGGAATTATGTCAAGTTCCCAGATGCAGGTGTACAGACTGGTTGCTGCCGTTTTTCCGGTGAACTTGACGAAGGCTGTTGCTGAATCCTTGTTAGTGAAAGAAAGGGCGGTTCGAATGGGCAAAGACACTGGAAAGGTGGTGAATAAGAAGGTGGAAGTGAGTCTATATGTACACGGCTATCGCACAACTTAAAAAATGTGGCAAGGAAGTTTGATGTAAGCGTAGTTTTTTCAGCCCCTCGAAAATTGGCTAGCTTATGTAGACGTATTAGCGAGAATGGACAGATGACGGACCGTTGTGGTTCTCATCACAGTGTGCTTTTCCCATCTTGTGTACCGAAGGTTGTGTATTGCACTCCCTTTTCATGTGGCAACGAATACGTCGGCCAAACAGGGCAATGTATTAACATTCGTAGGAAAGAACACCAACCGTCGCTTCCTTCTCGTGACGGTGCGCACTTGCCGCCACATGTAAGGGAATGTGGTTGCACCTCTTCGTTTGACCGAGTCAGCATTTTGGGCCGGGGTAGAGCAAGACGGCTAGAGAAGTTTTAGAAGCCTTCTCGAAAATCAAGACACGTGTGTAAGCGCCACATAATTAAGCCTCAGCAGGAAGGAATTATGCTTTCTTAGGTCTGTCGCTCCATGTGTGTTGTAGTTGTTAGATACGTGTTTGTGACACGCTGTCTGGTTGTGCTGTGTACTGCGCCAGCATATCAATTTCGGTCATGTTAATGACTCTCGCGCAGGTGCGCGCAATTGGAAAGGTTTTATGGGTCGGATTTCCGAAATAAAATTTCAGTTGTTAGTTCAGCATCGTCCTGTGCGCCTTCTTCTTCTGTGTCCTTGCTGGTTTTTCTTCAGAAATTACGCACCAATTGGCCCATCTGACGACGCTGTTGTTACCTGCCTAGAAATACGCCGTCGAATCCATTCTAAATGACAACAATGAACTTGGAAATGACGTTGGAATACGGAATCTTGGCTTCAACCGCACGTTGGAAATTTTGGGATATCGAGAGCTTTCTTCATTTTATGTGAAAGAAGGTGCTATATGCTCAGAAATAGCATGTCGTCTTAGTAATCACTCCTTCTTTTTTCACATTCAACATGGTTTTCAACCTGGGTTACCATGTGATAACAGAACTTTGATTTTGTTACTGAACATCCCTCAAAATTAGACTCATCATTTCACACCGATGTCATCCACCTAGATTTTGCTAAAGCTTTTCACTGAGTTCCCCCTCAGCGACTTTCGGCGAAGTTCTCATGTCTCCAGCTGGATCCTTTCGCGTTGTCATGGACGCATTGCTTTCTAAAAAACTTCCTCCAATACAGTTGTCGGCGATCTTTGTTCTGCCACTAATCACGTGATTTCTAGAGTACCAGAGTACCGTCTAGATTTCTGAAGTACCGACCTTGGTCCTCTCCTCTTTCTCATCTTCATAAGTGACCTTTCTATTATCATTTCATCTTCTATTCGACTTTTCGGGCATGTATGCTTTCTTTATCGTCGGATCACACACCAAACTGACCACCATATGATTCGAAACGACTTACAACAAATGGAATCGGGGTGCATATCACTCATAAAACTCAACATCCCGAAATGGAAAGTGATGGAGATATCTCGTAAGCGCTCAGTGATTAACTTCCTAAACTCGGTAGCTTTATCCTCTGTCGAATCGTATTGTTATCTCGGTATCACAATCAACAGCAAACTGACGTGGTCTGATCACATCACAAAACGAGTTGCCGATATTAGTGAATCTCTTGGTTACGCCACATGTTTCATTTCTTAGTGCCCCGCATCCACACGTAAACTGGCTTATGAGGTTTTTATTCGGAGTAAGCATGAGTATGCCACAGCCATTTGAATCCTTCAGCACGCCACTATATTAACACATTAGAATCCATACAGAACCACGCGGCCAGATTAATCTCCTCCAGGTACGGCTGTGATGAAAGCGTGAGTGGCATAAAGTCGTCCCTCGGAAGCTTTCTTGCTCCATTGGTGTTCCGTGAGAGGCTGTGCAACGCTGAGCCTTTTCCATCGGCTGTACCCTATTGCAAAAACCAGCGCCTCCAGTGCATTTCCAGTACGTTTTCGGTACTGGGACCACTGGAAACGCGCTGGGAACGATGATATATTCACTGGGCCGTACACACTGGGACGCTGGCAGCGCTGGCTTGCACTGGTGTGCGCCGGCGTTGTACTGGGACAAGCTGGCATAGCCGGAATGTCACTGGTACCAGTGAGAGGCTCACTGGAAAGCGCTGTACACTGGGAGGCTGCGCGCTGGCAGGAGTGCGGAACACACTGGAAGCAGCCCAGAGACGCTGGCGCTGGTTTCACAGGCGCGCGCTCCGCACTGGGCCAGTATTAGTTGGTTTCACTAGGTGTGAGGACTCTGGGAACATTTACGGCTTGGCCGTACTTTATCGCTGCGATCTACAGTGTGCAGCAATGCGGCGTACGGCGTCCGCGCGCAGTAAGCGCTAGCAGCTGTGAATGTTTACGTTTGTGCATGTTCCCCGCACTTTGCTCAGACACGCAATGTCACGTCTATGAGCCACTCTGGTAATAGCTCTGCTGTAGTGTTCACTTGTGTGGAGGAGCCGGTGCAAATAACAGTAAAATTTTACATCGCCGCGAAATTTAATGACGGTCTCAAAGCGTCGACCCCAACTCACGCAGAAAAAAAACAAAAAAAAACACCGATTACCACCACGCTGCAAATGGACCTCTGGCGATTGCTGTACCTTCAAATACTTTAGATGCGACAAAAATTAATCATGTCAGAAAGCTTCTTGAGATAATATACAATAATTTTAGCTTTCTCAAGCCGCCGAGGCCCGATCGGTCTGTCCCAGTATGCTCCCAGTGAAGCTTGTGCATAGCGTACCCGCCGTGTCCGTCTACAGGCGAACGGCACTCCAAGCCTTAAGAATACGCTACTACGACGAATCAAAATTACTGCTTAATACAGCCTTGGCATCGGCTAACCTGAACAGTTGATTTTTATTTCTTCGCGGTGCTTGAAGATGAAGCGGTGAGCATCGAAGCGACACACTTTGAGCAAGCACATATATGCCACGGAAAGTTGCTGCCGCACTCCTTTATGACTCAAATGTAATCACACATATTTGTCGATCAGTAGGGCTTAGTGAACAAAGATGATGAGAGGTTTCCCACTGCACTGCGCTTCCTTTTTGCGAAGCGATTAACAGAATTGTGAGCTTCGATGAACCTGGGTATGTCAGACACTGGTACTGCCGCTCTCCTAAAATATCAACGTTTGAGCGAGAAAACTGCTCAGTGCCACTTGAGGTACACGTTCAATTATCGAGTGGCATTATAGCCTACACAAAACACATCTAAATACATGTCGACTATTCGTAAGAGCAAGAAAAGGCTATCGAGTTCACGCCGTAACAGCCTATAGTCCCTGCCCGCCGGTCTAGTTATATTTTGTCGGTATTAGATATGAATTCTATGATATACTGACTGCTGTCGCCATTATTCGAATGGCATGCGTGATCGGCCGCTTGTTTCATTTGTCTGACAAAGGTGTGGGGGTTTAATTGCGCATAAAAAGCAAGGCTGTTGGTTTTGACAACTATGTGAGCTAGCGCAAAATGTGACGCACATGATCAGGCTGTAATGTGCACAAGAAGAAGCGCAAGGCCATTTGTTTAATGCTATCGTGCTTTCTGTGCCGGCCAATAATGACGAGTCCAGTTCGTTCTAAATACGATTGCTCACAATTCAGAGGAATATCATAGACTGTGGTAACGTGCCTGAGAAGGGCCTACGTGCTGTTTGTGGCATCCATGATGCTTCGAGCGAAAAGATTCGCTGGTTTGTTTAGAGCTCAATATACTTGTACAGCATATACGTTAGCCACTTTCACCAGGTTATGGTTAATCTTGTGCAACTACAGCATTACCTCTCGCCTTTGGCACTCCTTTTCTCATAAGCGTCCTGCCGGAGTCCAGATTTTGAAATTGTGCAGGGAGGATTTGGTTAATGCTTTCGAGACCGCCCAAGAAAAACCAGTTTTCTGAAGCCTATTGACAAGGTTGTGATGCTACGGTTAGCCAAATAGACTGTGTTCAGAGGTGTGAAAAGAGATGTGACACCTCGCCTAGAATGTCGCACGTGTAGCTATCATTCGTCCGACCAAACATATCTCCGAGTGTGTTAGGGAATAATGCTTTCCTTTTGTTCGGTCATGAAGTGTTCGGAGATTTACTATAGGAAGAGTATAAAATTCATTGTAAAAATTGGAATGTGGCTGTTACACTTAACTGTGTCTAACAATGCAAAGATTGACATAGGCCGTGACGCCAACGTACCATTCAGTTGCTAAGAGACCAGGAAAAATGCACCATCATTGTATAGTAGCTTTCTACCACAGCTTTTGTCTGTGTCGGTCTTACTGATTTCCTTCATTCTGTATTTTTACCTAAAACGGATTCTGAGATATTATCCACGCTGGCTGAGCCACGTGAGCCACGTGAGGCTGAGCCACGTGAGGTGGCTGAGCCACGTGATCGCACTCCAGTGGTGGCTCAGCCACCACTGGAGCGCGATCATTAGTGCCTCCGGTGGAACTGTGTGTGAGTGGTGTTAAAAAATATAGACAAAACCAAGGCCCCTGGTCCAGATGGTACCTCCTCCTGCGTATTGAAGCGCCGTACGTGGCCAATGGCGTCTTATCTTTATCTAATATGCAAAATATCGCTGTCTACTGGAATTCTGCTGGAGTAGTCGAAAATGGCCCAATTGGTTCTTATGCTTCAGGGGAGGTCGAAAAGAGAGGCAGACGATTATCAACTATTTGTTTAATATCAATTCCCTGCAAAATATTAGATCACGTTTTATACAAGGGTATAATGTAGTACTTACTTCAACACAAATTAGTCATTCATGAGCGGCATCATTTTCGCAGAGGCCTGTCTTGCACGGCACAGCTGATTGAGTCCGAGTCCACGATTTATTGCCCGAGGCGGATGATAACGGAAAAACACACTGCGTTTGTTTAAATTTTAGAAAGGTGTTGGACGCCGCGTGCTACGCCTTACTTCTTCGCATGCTTGAAAGGTCAAATAATGATAAAAAGTATCAACATGCATCGCCAGGCACCTATCCCAGCGTCCACAATGTGTTAATCTCAACATTGCAACTTCTCCTACAGTGAAAGTAACATCCAGTGTCCCTCAGGGGTCCGCGCTACTGTTTTTAGGTTGTATTAATGATATTCCTAAACGGATATCTTCTCGTGTGCGCTTATTTGCCGATGATTACGTCGTGTACAGAAAAATAAAAAATGAACTGTATTACATTGAATTAGAGAATGATCTTACTAGGATTGTGCAATCGTGTGAGAAGTGAAAAAGGCAACTAAACGTGAAAAATTGTGCACATGCTTTGTTTGCTAAGAAAAGAAAAAGCAGGAACCACGTCACGTTTGGAATGGTGACGTGATTGACCAGCTATCGGTGTATAAATACCTGGGTGTAACATTTACGAGCGACTGTTCCTGGAATGTGCATGTGCATGCCGTAGTTGCAGAAGCCGCCAGAATACTAAATTTTATTCAGCCAAGTCTGAGATGCTGACCTCCTGCCCTAAAATACTGCTTATATTTCGTTTGTCCCCCCTATTTTGGAATATGCGCGTTGCACTTGGTAGCCACGCCAAAAGGTCTTGATTGACCTGATCGGGAAAATGCGAAACAGAGCTGCAAGATTCGTTCTAAGGCGATTTAAGCGGTGGAACAGCGATATGCTGAAATGAAAAACGAGTTAGGATGGAAAGCGCTCTTCTCTGGCAGAAGAAAGTTGCGATTGAATATTATGTAAAATATATCGCAGTAGACTGGAATTAATAAATACACTTAACTTAGCCACCACATTATTTGCCTACAAGATTCGATAATGACCGCAAAATTTAAGAATACAGGAATAGAAGGAACCTATACACTCATTGTCTCTTTCTTCACATTATACTAGAGTGGAAGTGATTGTCTCGTGACCAAGTGTGCTGTATTAATTACCACTTGTTCTTTTTTTTTTCAAACTGTAACCCCCCCTGCGTGCACGCCTTTCGGCAAGGTAAGAGTATGTCCGAATAACGAATAAACAGCTAATAGTTCCTTCAGGGGAAGAGGGCAGCTGCATCAAGAGGACATAGCTGCCTGAACACAGCTAAATGCCTTCGGGTCACAGCACCAGGCAACTGCATTATGTGGATTATATCGGGATCAAGCTCGATTTACTATTTATTTTAATGAACTAGTATGAGAAGACACCATTGAAATTATTCTTGGTATCATTCGACAGAGGTCAAGCTGTCACGAACGCCCTACACCAACCCATGTCTTAATCCCAGCCAACACAGCAACATTCTGAAGCGCTTCTGCGTCCTCCAGACATGGAAATATATCTTCAGCATTGAAAATCTTGGTAGAGGTGATGATGTGAATATTACGCGCCCGCAAAGAAATGCCCAATATATTCACATAGGCAATCTGTTTGAAGGCCATGATCCGCTTAGTGGCTGTGGTCTCTTCGACCACAATTCGGCTCTCGAACAAGTAGCGATTCCAGTACTCATATACTATATGGGTGCCCTTACGAAAATTCCATATATGGACTGATATGAAAAAATCCATATACGGTTATATTAAAAATTGGGCAGATATGGCCATATATGGCATATACGGCCCTTATATGGCCATATCTGCCCAATTTTTAATATATCCGTATACGCGCCCGTATATGGCCATATCTGCCCAATTTTTAATATGTCCATATATGGCGCCTTATATGGCCATATCTGCCCAATTTTTTATATATCCATATATGGCGCCTTATATGGCCATATCTGCTTGACATTGTAGCCACGTGTGAGAGCTGAATATATATATAAACAAAAACAGAACACAAATGCAAAATGGACTTTTCACGTGTGTATTTTATTTTCCAACTATTTTTTTTTTCATTCTTCGGAGTTTCTTTTGTCTTTTTGCTTCTCAAGTCGCTGAGCTTTGCGCCCAGGGATAATATTAAAATTGAGTTTTCACTGCACTCGAACTGGCACCTCGTAGGGAAGTCTTTTGTGCGAGCTGTAAATGGCAAAACACAATTGGAGCATGAAAGTAATGCTTACATTATCAGGCCGATAAATAGCTCCAAATATGTGCAGCTGATGCCGCATGACACAATATTTTATATGTATACATGCATGCATTCACTTAGGCGCCAAGAGCAACAATCATAACACATCGGAAAACGCCCGTATCGTTAAACCATCCTGAATGACCGTGCATGACTACGCAATGTGCTAGTCGATATGCAAAGCACCTTACAAGCAGTTGCTCAATTATTATTTCAGTTTACTTCCTTGCACTTTGAGGCGAAGGGAAGGGAGATGCTTGTCCCTATTTTGCCAAAACAAATCATAGCAATTAAGCTACAGCTGTCCCGTAGGAAAAAAAACACTGCTTTTCTCAACGACATGATTAGCTTGTTAATCAGGTGAGGCCGGTTCTCCGAAATGGCATCAAATATATGCACACAAAGCACTGTCATGGATAGCTGAACCAGCAAACATGCTTATACATTATTGCAATAAAGCAACTGACCTTTGATGTATAGGGACGACTGAGTGTATTGTAACCTCTCCGAAATAGCGTGTGGAGGGCTCTGTTTGGTAAATAAATAAAATAAATGCAGATAATATCTAAAATGCGGCCACACCATTTTTATGCTCAATATGACACTTTCACGGAATGATCAACTTAGCGCGAAAACACACGGACACGAGAAGAAACGAAACAGACAGGACGGGCGCTACTACCAACTGTTTATTGTGAAAACACCCACCGACGTATATATATGCGTCTTAACGCATGCGCAAACAAACACTTCAAGGAAGGAACGAGGAACCAAAGGTTTAACAAGGATAAATCAGGCAACAGTCTGCATGAGACGATATTCTGATGAATGCAAACTTATCGAAGCGGCGCTGATACAGATCTGCTCATTTTTCTTAATATGAAAGGCTTCTAACGCCAGCCGAGCTGTGCAGCTCCTGCTTCTGCCTAGGATTCTTGTCTCCTTGAATCTAGGCTCACAATCGCATGCAGTTATATGCGCAACTAAATGTGCGCAACTAAATGCGCCGCTTCGATAAGTTTGCATTCATCAGAATATCGTCTCATGCAGACTGTTGCCTGATTTATCCTTGTTAAACCTTTGGTTCCTCGTTCCTTCCTTGAAGTGTTTGTTTGCGCATGCGTTAAGACGCATATATACGTCGGTGGGTGTTTTCACAATAAACAGTTGGTAGTAGCGCCCGTCCTGTCTGTTTCGTTTCTTCTCGTGTCCGTGTGTTTTCGCGCTAAGTTGATCATTCCGCGATGCATAACCAACTAGCCCAGCAGTCTGTCCTACTAATGACACTTTCAGTTGCTTCTGAAGCAGCATGCACTTCCAGCCACACGGCTTCGTGGCAAACCCACCAGCAGCTGTCTCAACAGCCGCACTGGTGCCACGTTCCGCGAATAAGCTACAATAACGAGAATTTCACTAGTGAAAAGGCGGGGGAAGGGCACCCGTAAAACGAACAGAATTTCAACAGCAACTTTTCTAAGGCATTCGTAAGGAAAAATCAGAAAATTCTAGCGTGTGACCTTCGATCTCGCCACAAGAAGAAAATACTGCATTTGGCGTCTTTTTACAACGCCGCTAAAGGGTCGGAAGCTGAAGCAATGGCTAAGGCGCAACTTAAAATATAGAAAAGAAACACGCTAGCTTTTCGACATTAGCCGTTTATCCGATATCCGATGGCGAAAACAAAGCGCTTAGCAGCTATAAAATTGTCCAATTCACGTGCTTCTGAACTGACACACCGTATTAGAATTTTAGTAACAAGCATCAAAGCTTACCTTGTAGCAATCAGCCTGGCATGAAAGAAGCCTTTGTACTGCCACCAAACTTGCACTTGTGGCCCCACTTCGTTAGGAATGTGCTATTCCGTCACTTCCGACGCAGGTCATTTTAGAACATCGAAGGTTGTCCACTTATTTGCGACACGATCGAAACATGCCACTCACTGCACTCAGTACCACAGCACCACCTTTTTCGGAAAGCACAGCCATGCAGCCCACACACAACAAAACCTTCGTGGAGAAAATGGCTCCAGTTGTGACGGCTACGCAAATGTAGTCCGTAAGAAAAAGAAAGAGAGAGGTGTATCTTTCCGAGAGGAAACGGCAAACGTAAAGCAGAAACTCGCATATTTCGATTGTTTCCCCGAAAATACGAGCGCGTTTTGTCAAAATGATGAGAAATGTGTTATGATTTAAGGCTGCCAGTGAGACATTTGTATTTTCTTGCTTACCACAAGCAATGGACTACTTTTTGGACGCGAAAGTACACAGCGTAAACACGAGAGCTAGCTTTGCCAGCGCTTCACCTGATGCATGAAATCTGTTCCACGTGCACGTGGAAAAAGCGAGGGGCCGTCTCCACAGGTCCCCTGCACTGTGCCGAGAAAAAAAACAGGTTCTTTGCGGAAGAAAAGAACGGGGGGTGGGGCGTTGGACAGAGAGGGGCTCTTTTTTGTCATTTATTTTTTGGCTCGTCTTTTGCATTCTTTTGAGCAATGGTGGGTCAGCTGTAGAAAGAGTAGAAGCGATAGCCCTCTTTCGCGCCGCACTCGGACAAGACGAGGTAAAGAAAATAAAAATAAAAGTAAAGAACGTTGCTGACACATTCCAACAATCATTCGTTTAGCCATAACTTACCGTGAACATGCAATCTAGGCGCTTATTGCGGTGAACCTGGCACAAGTTTTGCATCAATGCATCACTATAATGCGCACGTATATACAATTGCTTTTGCTTTCGCAACTGCAACATCGACGAAACAATAATAGTTCAGCTTGACACATCGTTTTTATGCAGATAATTAGCTCGCGCTGTAGGTAAATCGCGTATTAATTGAAATTACGATGTCATGAGAAAGCAGAGCTCACCACCAACCCTCCCTTACTCTCTTTTACCATTTACCCTTAGTGTTTACTTTTTGCATTCATTTCTTTTGTAATTACTAATTGCCGGATGGGACGAGATATGTGGTTCCATCGATTATTTGTGTGTATATAAATAACATTACTGGGTATTATATATATATATATATATATATATATATATATATATATATATATATATATATAGTTCGGAAAGAAGATTTCCCTGAGCCCGAATACATGTTAAAAAAAGAGATTCACACGATTAACAAAAACAATACAAGTTTACTGACGTTGCGGCCGGTGGACCGGCCTTCATTAGAGTCAGGTGGACCGGCCTCTGATGAAGGCCGGTCCACCGGCCGCAACGTCAGTAAACTTATATTGTTTTTGTAAATCGCGCGAATCTCCTCTTATATATATATATATATATATATATATATATATATATATATTAATTGTGAGGAACGGCCCCTAATTGGATGTCGAAACATAAATAATATAATACACCTATGTATATGACTGTTAACTTGCATTACGTGACTTTTGATGCATACTCTCTATATCGAGTATGTAAAGCCATATACGGGCTACGGACGCCGTATATGGAAGTATGCTGCTACCGTATATGTCATATAAGGCGCAATGTAAAGCCATATATGGCAGTATATAGATGGCATATAAAACGCCATATACGTTCATATCTGGCTGTATATGACCTTATATTGACCCTTATGTGGCAGTATATAGCCTGATATGAGCGCTTATATGTCCATATCTGGCCGTATATAAAACATATCTGGCCCATATATGATATTTCCGTAAGGGTGGCTACGTGAAGAACCGAAGCATTGCCAGCGCAGAATGCCTAGGATGCTGCTAGAGCTGCTGGACCCAACCTCGTATAGCATTTCTGTGGCCTGCCTGACTACAGCAATGATCAGGGGAAGGAGGTTATACGCGTTCCAGCAACTTAATACATTTATGACAGCACAATAGAACATATTTGCACGGTACTTTACATTAGAGCACACTTTCACTGGGTTGTCTGTGTTTCAATGCAATTATTGTGCAAAGTTGAGAGAAAAAACTGATAGTGTCGCCAGGTGGGCGAAGCAATGAATACGATAAAAATTCATGATATAATTGAAGCGGTATTAGCCTTCCGCTAGCAGAAGAAGGCGCAACATCCTAAGGGGGAAAGAAGAGGACCTTGAAGTGAAGGTGGAGGCATTAAAGATGGACGCCCGTTCCATAGCGGTGTATTCTATTGTGTCCTTGTAAATAGGAACGCTACATTATTTTGGCGTAGGCGACAATCGACTACAAGATGTGGGTAACCTTTTTCCTTGATGAGGCATCCGCAGAGAATATCATATTTTAGGCATACCAAGCTCAAGATGAACCAGAGGTGGACCTACCTCGGAAACTCAACTCTGCTGAACTTGTAAATTTGGTCTTGGAGAAAGCTTCCATGGACACTGACGAACTCCGTCGAAAAGTTGCTGTGAAAGTGAACCTGCCTCTACAGACTTTTGACAAGCTAGTCCTTCAGCCGATGCGTGGAAAGGAGTCTGGATCACGGTCTTCAACGCACGAGGTGAGCCTCATTTTGAAAGCTTTTCAGCTACAGCAAGAGCAGGTTGTGCAACAGAACCAACTCGTAGCCCGTGCATAGTTTTGTTCAGCCCGACACGTTTCAGGGCTCGTATTCAAGCCCAGACAGTTGGATAGAATTCTATGGATACACCGCTGTGAAGAATAAGTGGCACTCTGACGACGACAAGATTTCTAATATGGGCACTTACTTGAGAGGTGTTGCACGCAAGTGGTACGTGTTGCGTGTTATTGAAGACGCTAACAACCCTTGGAATAACTGGAAGGAATCATTCTTGACAACATTCCGGACCAATCCAGTACAAAGATGGGACACTGCACTTCAATTCAAATTCACTCAGGGCTCCCTTCTCGACTATTCTGTTTGAAAAACGCCGCCTTTTAAAGCTGGCCGAGCCTTTGCTACCGCCCTCTGATGTAGTAGCCCTAACAATGTACGGACTGCACGCTGAAGTTCGGAAGCAAGTTTTAGTACGGTCCCCTAAAGATGTAGACGGACTTTCGGAGTGCCTTCAGGACATCCAATCTACTTCAGATGAAAAACACCCTGCCACCACTTTCCGCCTCATATGCGTTGTTTTAAGCGGGCATTTGCTAAGAGTGTACGCAAGTGCAAGTCAGGTACAGCCGACTAGGAACGTCAGAAACTGTCACAAAAGGACGAATAGCGCTAGCACGGAGCGTTGGCACACCACCAAGACACTTGCGCGAAACTGCGCATCATCGGCGATGTATCTGACGTGAGATTCGGAGGAGCACACGGCGAGGAGGTGGCACCGGCAAGCGGCTGGTGCGTGGCACAGGAGAGAGCGAAACAAATAAGCGCCGCGTTTTAATAATGAAGCCTGTGTAACTCCGCTATTTCAGTACCGTCTCGAAAAATTCTTGCGGCTACGTGTTTGTTGCGGACACCGGCACAAATGCAACACCAAAACTATTCTTGACCTCGGATTGGCTATGTTTTATTGAGCGTTGTGCTGTGTTTTTGTGCATCGTTTGTAATAGCGCAATAACCTATATTCATAAAGTGGCGGAAATTTTAAGACGCGTAATTTGGCAAACAATTCTGTTGGATGTGACAAATAGGGCATACTTCAAGTTCATCTGATAATTCGCTTTCGCAGCAGAAATAATTTTATAATATTAGCATTTCTGGATGTGCCCCACACAACGACCCCATACTTAAGAGTGGAAGAGAATAATGCGCTATAAAGGAGTAGATTTACGGTAACTGGAAACGCTCAACAGTTTCGCTGCAAAAGTCCAACAGTACACGAAAGTTTTTTAAATGCGGAGCATTTCTTAGTCGCACGATGTCGCGCTTCGGCGTCGGCGGCGCCGTCCACACCCCCACTGCGCATGCTCGGCTCGTCTCGTGCCGGCCCACCGGGCGTTCAGCAAGCCGAGCATGCGCAGTGGGGGTGCGGACCTCTCCCCCGTACTCCTCGAACGCGGGCGGTGTGTATATAAGCGGCGGAGCGCGCGTTCGGAATTCAGTCAAGGGCGTCTTTGCGGATCTCTCCCCCGTACTCGTCTCCCTCGAACGTGGGCGGTGTGTATATAAGCGGCGGAGCGCGCGTTCGGAATTCAATCAAGGGCGTCTTTACTTGGCTTTCGCTTGACTTGACGCTTTGCTTGACTCGAGTAGATGCGGTGGAAGCAACAGTACCTTCAACCATAGTGGGTCACAACCCAACATCAGCGTCCCACCACTCGTTGAAGGCAACGTTACCCCACCCTCACCGTCGTCGACGATACCCCGCTGCTGCAGATTAATGCTTCGTCGCTGACAACGCAATCAGGATGGCTTGGACCTTCCGCGGTCGACAACGGCAACCAGCCCACCACCATCCACGGCAGTTGCATCGACCTCGTCTTCACCAGTTACGCAAACACACGACCGCTCCTCAAAGACCCCTTGACAGTGCACTTTAGCGACCACAAAGCAATCATCCTCTCCGTCCAATACAACGACGGCACCAATCAATAAAGACACTTACGTACTCAATCAGCTGCTACGTTTAAATTATGTGCATGCTGAGTGATGCCTTGCCATAAAAAATGGACTTTCATACCTTCACTTGAATTTGTCGACGCTTCTTTATAATTTTTTGCTTAAGGGGAAAGACTGTCGGTACCCGAACCATATATGTTTTCTTCCCTCCTTCGAAGTGTTCGCCGCAAACTCTGTGGCCTGTTGTGGGCACGAACTTTGAGAACCTGCAAAAAATGTCGTATTTTTTGTCCTTTTGTGGTAAGGTGGTGCAGTGGCATAAATCATGGGGGGTTCTGACACCCCTTGTGTTCGGGCATGCCTTGCAAGTGCCTCCCAAAGCACTTTCAAAGAGCAGAAACAAAGTACAAAAGTGAAAGCTGCTTTCTCTTTCAAAAAGCACTGAAGAGTACGAACTTTCCAAAATGTTACGGGGTGCTCCTGATGTGTTGCAAATGTTTATTATGATTGGCTTTAAATTAAAAAGTAAGTAAACAGTTGACGGTAAGTAAATGTTGACAGTTTGGCGGAAGCCGCTGATGATAAATTATGAATCTGATTGCCAGGCTATGGTTATGTTAATTATAAATAAGTCATCCCAAACATAATGACGCTTTACAATGCAAGAAAGTTTCCAGGAGTGAATCGTGGGAGGCTACTATTAACAGGTATACATGCTGGGGAATGAAGCTGAAACGTTTGTTCACCGAGCCCTCCCCCCCCATAAAAAAAAGTACGATTTTTCTGGATTTGCGCCACTAGCGTGGTGGGTGGAAGTTTGTGGAGCGGATTTCTGACCAGCGACTCGCTCCACGATTTGCCTAACGTGAGCGTCATCAACATGCACTGCGCCGAGTAGGTGATCCCGGTGATAGTGTACGCAAGAGATCGTAAATGATCAAGTGTAGGCTAAAATCAAGTTTAAAAAATATCGTCACAAATTATTACGAAACATTTGCGATATGGGCATGCTGACAGGCTTTGTCTGTTATATGCGCGATCAATACAACACCCTGAAACAGCCCCTGCCGTAGCACTGATGCCTAATGAAACGCGCATACCATAATCGCATCAATATTATTAGTCCCGCGTTCCGGATAAACACGCCGCACAAGCGTTTCGAACGCCGCACGCGCTCTCCTGTTTTGTAAATGTACAGCACCTGATACGATTATTCTTTATATAAATATACGCGCGATGAAATAGCTTTTTCAGCATAGGAAGTTCGGAAGACGCCGGCCGACATGGCCGGACTGTATCGCGGCTGTGACATGAAGATATCTGCGCTTACCGTGGAAAAACCACTTTTAGACGTGCCTCGCTACACTTTATTTTGTGTCAAGTCGATCGGCTAATCTGAACTGAGTAAGCTAAATGCCCTAACGCAGCAAAAAACACAACAAAAGACAGACTTACTTGCCACGCTGTCCAGCTCTGTTGATACGCTGCAGCCAAAGCTGCCGAAGCTTCGTCTCTTTCGGGAACACGTAAAATCCGAGGCCCTTTCGTTTCGAACTGTTGTTGAAGCATCCAGGAACACAACATGTGAATCCACCCATCGCGGAAAATAAATGAAAGTTAATAAATCTCACTGCGGTGCGGCCCGCCGCAGCAACGAATACACGGGCGCGCGGACGGATGACTACAACTACCGGCATGCATCACGGCAGCGGTGGCGTAGTGAAACTAGCTGGTGAGATCGGTCTATTAAAGTGGACGAAAGGACAAACCTGCCTTCGGTGGGAACCTAACCCACGACCTTCGGATGTCGCGTCCGATGCTCTACCAACTGAGCTACGAAGGCGGTCGTCCCCCCCGTCCACTTTATTGTGTATTGATGTACGTATTATCCTGGGAGTGCTAGGCAGCGCCACTCGTGGCCAATGCGGCGTGTGTGGAACACACTTTTGATAAATAAAGAAATAAGAAAGGGCCCAGGATGCTTCCTTGAGGTAAACCTAAATTACCCTGTCTTGAGGAAGATGCATATCCGTTAATTTCTACACGTTGTGATCGATGATCGATATTAAGAAGTGGACGTTACCCCTAATGCCATAGTGTTGAAGCTCCTGGAGAAGATTCTGTTGACTAGAGGTATCAAAAGTCTTCGTGAAATCTAAAAAGTAGCCTAACACTAGGTTATGATTTTCAGCATTTTCAAGTATGTATTCTTTTTGTGCAAGAATGACAAGCTCTGTTGATTTATTTATTTGGGAGCCATATTGTACTGGGTGAAAAATCTTATATCGGTCTACGAAGGATGTAAATCATTTAAGTATTATTTTCTCTAGTTTTAAAAAAGAAACTGGCAGTATGCAAATAGGACGATAATTGGAAAAATCGTTTCTTCCGCCTTTCTTGTAAATAACAATGACTTTCGTACGTTGCACTTTACGTGGGAATGCTCCGGTTGTAACGCTTATATTAAAAATGTGAGCAAGACAGTTCGATTTACGTCCATAACATATTTAACTGATGGGATTTGTATCCCTGACGTATCCAGGGATTATCGATAGACGTTACTCCACTTTTCTGGTTTCTGTAGAACTCAAATGGCATATTCACGCCCATGTGCTTCGAGTAGTCCATGGACTCGCTCTCCCGCTGCGAATCGCTAGCTTCATGGTTATCTCAATTGGCTGAGTGAGCGTCCCGGGCAGGCGTTGGTCCAGTGTTTGTACCCCGTACCACGAATTTTTTCCGCAACTAGGAGGCTTTCATTACTCAGAAATCCGTGTGGATTACCTTCTAGCCTTCTGCTACAAATGGGTGGATGCTAATTTTCCCTTTCATAAACGTCACTCTTCCTTGCGGGTTTCCGCAGAAATCAGTTGCCATATTCATGCGTATGTGCCACGATTTGTCGATAAATTTGCCCTCGCGCTGTCAATCGCTAGCCTGGTTAGCTGGTTGGCTAACCAGGCTAGCGATTGACAGCGCGAGGTTAGCTCCTGGTTATCTCAATTGGCTGAGCGAACGCGCGGGACTGACGTTGGTTCAGTGCTCGAAACCCGGACCAGAACGAATTTCTCGATGATTACGAAGCTTTCATTTCTGGGAAATCCGTATGGATTTCCTTGTAGCCTTGCGCTACAAAAGCGTGGATGTTAATTTTCTATTTTATGAGAAAGAAGAACTGCGCAAACGTTGCTAACTAATCCCTGACAAGGAAGTGTGGCGCACCTCTATGCAGAAGCAGCATATTTAGTTTCTACTTCAACTAATTGTATTTTAAACATAATTTTTGGTGCTTGACGTCCCAAGAACCACTATTCCATTATGATAGGCGCCGTAGAGGGGGCTCCCAAAATTTGGCCACCTGCGCTTCCTTAATGTGCGCTCACATCTCACAGTCCACTGTCGGCAGCACTTCGCCTTGATCAAAACGCAGCCGACGCGGCCAGGATTAGTTTTTGCGAACCTTGGAGGAGTAGCTAAGGGCCACAGCCAGTAGACCACCTTGGAGGGATTAAATGCCATTTGATTGCGCATTTTTTAAGACATCCATTTATGACTTGACGAATACATTAATAATCTAGAAAGTAGGCTAGCCAAAGCGAAAGTTTCATCGAAAGGTGCTACACCGACACTCGTTATTTCCTCTGTGCAACCAAGCACGTGATAGCGGCCTACGCCGAGGGAGATCCAAAGAATGCTTCGCAGATCTGTTTACGAGCTTGCTGCGGCTCATCCTAGACAGGTTAAGGAATAAAAAACATGTGACAGGTTGTTTGCGAACGGTGTCAAAGCAGCGCTAAATATAGAAACGCTCTTGACGAACACAACTGTCAACGTTCTAGGTCTCTTTGAGCTGAGCGGAGCGCGCGTGCTATCCCTGAGCACAGCCTTCTACCGTGAGGGCTATTTTGGTACAAGGACTAGAATTAGGAAGTGGCATGCGCCGCAAGAAGGCGTTCAAACAGATTTCAGCATACGTGCACAGAAAACGCGTCCGTATTTAGGCACTTAGCGGTTAGCCGGCGCGTAACTCTAGACGCAATCAAATTATGCTGTGTTACTCCCAAAAGCCACATTAAGGAAGACGCTGCCAAAGCATGTTTATTTTGTTCCGAACTTTCCTCCTTTGTGTGCCCTTGCACTAAGTGGTGGAAAATGAAAATACTTCAAGAAGGACTCATAGAGATTATAGAAAAAAAAACCAAGTTATCGCCTTAGATCTTCGTCGTACGCTCTGGCGCTCCTCTGCGTTATGGAGCGTAGCGCCAGACAACACTGAAGGACCACTCTGAAGGGCAGTCGGATGCAGTTTTACGCAGTGTTAGATGAGCATCTATGGGCTGTCCAAGGGGCCCACATTGGTCCCATAGTGAGAGGTGCCCACTTCGGCAGGAAACTAGCACGACCTAATGGACCAGAATAAAAAAATTTCCATGCATCATGATATCCATCTCCTAGGAGAATGTCGCAAAAACTTCGTCCAGCCAGACGCATCACCGCAACATCTTCTAGGCAATATCTTCAACGAAATTGCCTCATGTCTTGAATAAATATGTCCAATAAAACCGTCATAAGCAAGCGCTAACAATAACTTGAGTGCTGTTCTCAGAAGCGGTGCCGTATAATTGACAATAGATTACAAGGGCCAAATTTTAAAGCTAATGCGACCATTGTTTCGGAACATATGACAAAAAGATTATACTACAGTGGCCTGATACGCTCCAGGAGGATGGTGCCTACTTAGGGCCGTGCGATATCTTCTCTTACTTCCCATGTAATTATCTGCAGTCCTCGTCTGGATGCGATTGGCACACCGACAAGTAATGTGTACACGAGTAATGTCTATGTAGAAGTTCTCCGTGTAGCCGTCATCGTGTGGGTACACCGACAAAAACCACCGGAGCGGGACGGAACTGCGCACAGGGTTCACGACGAGCACGTACGTAGCGTTAGATTGACGTAGAGAAGGTAGCAGTGAATATGTAGGACGTGCACGGAGTCTTCACCGCCACCTACACGGTTAGCAGCTAGCAAAATATTCGAGAGAAAAGAAGAGGGGCGCAGGGGTCTTTCGTCAAATGCTCACACGACTTGTGACGGAAGCTTTTTCACAATATCATAGGGTTTGCTGGTTAAATGGGCCTCGCAGAACCTTCAAAACATAGTAAAATACGGTACTTATCAGTCGCCGATGTTTCTGTTAACATGTGAGCTAAACATTATTGCACGGCCCACAACACGGAACTCGTAAGTTCGTTTGAAATGCAGCTACTATGCACCTGCTATTCTTTCAACAAATGACGTCAGTGGAGCACTTACTAGGTGGCTTGAAGCCGAAGTAGCATTGGTTGAGCCCATAACCACAGGCAAATTCTATGCAGTGGTTTATGTTTATTCTGAGTTCAAAAAATAACGACAATATAAATGTGTATTTTTGAGAAGAGCGAGAAAATCCAGGCGGCCCTGCCGGATCTACCACATTATCCTTCACCGAGGAATGCGGTATGCTCTATAGTGCAGTAAATTATCGTCAACTGTTAACTAAATGGTAAGCACGCCATGTAATGAATAACCTATCGTTAAGTAACATGTCCTATCGGTCATGTTACTGATTAGTACCCTGTCATTGTAGTTTCGGCATAAGCCAAGAAATCAAGGAGACCTTCTTTGATGTCACCAGTTTAATAGCATCATTGATTATGTCTACTTTCGCATCCGATGAGCCGTCAGCTGGACCCGGCCAACGCTAACGCCATTAACATGTTACGCAACCCCTCTAGCGTCGAATTTACTCCACTACCTAGTAGCCTAGAAGCATTTATATTTTTACTTCATATTGACGCGATACCTACAATTTACGATGCAGCCAAATTTATTATATGTGCAAATTACACCAGTTTGATTTTTGCCGGATATTCACGAAAAGACTTGGTAAATACAGGTAACCAAGCGCCACCTAAAATAATGTCTGGGCTACTCAAAACTACTTAAAGATTAACACTGGCAAACAAAAGGCAATCTTATTTCGACCAGGTCAAAAGACCGCTTAGCTAGCGCCAATGAAGTTAAATGGCAGAAATAGCGATCACCATCCGTAACAACCTTGGTTGTCTATTACAATGAACGCATGACGTGGGATGACCAAGTAAGCCACTTAATGAATAAGTTATCTATAACTAATCATATGTTGTGTCATCTCTTCTTTGATTGCCTTAAAAATGCAGACACATAGTTCGCGCTTTCCCCCTTTTTTGGGCTTTTTTCTTCATAGATCGAGGCAAGGCAAAGGCGATGTTCCACGAGATGAAAACTGTGTTTATGCAACTCGTGCAGGGATTCCGTCCAGAGCGGCGGTGGACTGCTTCTCCAGTCAAGGACGCGACGCATATTCCTCCAAGAGATTGAGGCTCTCGTATTCTAACATTGTGAAATTCGTCCTGCGTTAGAAATAACTTTGCAAATAAGTACTCCGACACCAAGGCTTCGTCAACCAACAGGTCATTGCAACAAAATGAGACGCACACAAAGATTGCTGGTGTTGTCTTTAGTGTCCCCTTTGTAGTTTCCTTCGTCTGGCGTTATACCAGGCGCAATTTTGACTTCCCGGATACCTTCGTGCGTTTCCATCGAGAAAAATCCATTATTTTGCCTGTGATCCTCGGATTAGCTTTACACTGTAAGGAAAAAGTGACATCACTATGACGCGGCCACTGTAACCGTTAAGATTTACTGGAAATTCTGTAACTGTAACTGAAAAAGAAATAATTAAGCTTAGTTAACCGTATCACTTACTTTTTAAGCTTAACGTGTCCATGACTCCCTGTCAAGCACTCGTGTCCGTGGCGCTAATATCCCAAAGGGAAAGATTTAAAATAAGTGCTGAGGTTTTACGTGCCAAAACCAGGGCGCGACAATCAGCAGCCCCTTAGTTGCTGGCCCAGGAAAGCTTGGCCACCTGAGGTTATTTAACGTGCACTGAGAATGCATGGTACACGGGTCCCTGACATATTCCTCACAATCGAAAATACGACCTCCGCCGTCTGCATCGCACCCGCCTAATTTGGGTCGGCACATCATACCGCAGCGCAACAATGAGGCGGAGAGAAGGAATTAAACGTGAAGAGAGAAGGACGTAGGGATAAACTACGTCTGCCTTGTGGTCTCCTGCCGCTGTTCAGGCTGTGCGAAGGAGCATGTACATATGGAACCACTACAACTCTCTTTCATTTTACCTTTGCGAGTAGTGAGCTGGAAGCCTCCGTGAGCCTTAAGGGAGAACCTCCTAAGGCCACTGAAATGCTGGTGGGAAAAATTGAGCTTTTATATAATGAACCTGCTAAATGAGAGCCACTTGGATTGAGTTCGTGGCTATTCTGGTTACGAAAGCTTAAGCAAGGCATAAGCCAGCTCGGCGAGTTGGTATACTGTCATAAATAAAATGCGTTCTACGACCGGTGATCACAGATCACAAAGCTTGACGGGACAACGATAAAAAAGAAACACAAACGCGGTGATGCCCCCCCCCCCCCCTAGCAATAACTTATTTATTTCCATAAAACTATCTTATGATGCACGAACACGAAGACAGATTGATTGATTTGTGGGGTTTAACGTCCCAAAACCAGCCCTGATTATGAGAGACGCCGTAGCGGAAGTATCATGAAATTTCGAACACCTCGGCTGTGCCCTAACACAGTACAGCACACGGGCCTCAACATTTAGCCTCCATGGAAACACAGCCGTCGCGGCCGGGATTTCATCCCGCGACCTTCGGATCTGCAGCCGAATGCCATAACTATACCCCCATGGCGGAGCCAACACGAAGACAGAAATGCGTTGCTGAATGGTTGCAGGCACTTTTGCAAGCGGGGGTTTCTAGATGGACAGATGAACGCCAAGATGATCGGGTTCAAGAAGAAAATCATAGCAATAAAATGCGTTCTACGACCGTTAATCACAAATCTCGATTCTGTGTTCCCATCATATCCAATTTTAACCAGGCATTGCCTTTGAGGGAATGTATAAAAGGACTAGTGGAAACCTACGCCTCCGAAAATACCAATGAAGTGTTGTGTTGCTGCTCAGTGCGTCAGTTTCCAGTTATGGGTACGTTGTGGGTCGATAGAAACTAGCAATTTTTCTGATTTTGGGTAGGTTGGCGTGCAACCTTAGCAACAGCCGTTACAGCGTGACGCGTCCGGTCGCCATGTTCTCGCAATGATTGAAGCCATTTCTGTACTGGCCATACAGCGGCTGCTGCAAGGTCGTCGCTAGGGCAAATCACACTTGCTTTTGTGCCATTCCTCGGTTTCCATCATCCATATGGACAGTGCGTTGAGTATGATTAAGCGAAAGTGCAGCTGCTTCCAACGTGCACACTTTACCCTTTGTTGCGCATGTGCGCCGCTCTCGTGCGCCGGACAGTGTCCCACAGCTCCATCACACGACAAAAGCGTAGCAAGTACCCGCCAATCATCCAGCCTGGGTGTCGCTTCCATATTCACTACGCCCGTTGTGAGCCTCAGCGCTTGTCCACATCGAGCAGCCCTTCGCCACCGTTGGCACATGAAGTCGTCGTCCAGATCAGCAAGTGCGTATCGCAGCATAGAACCAGATTAGCATGATGTGGATATTATAGATAGATAGATAGATAGATAGATAGATAGATAGATAGATAGATAGATAGATAGATAGATAGATAGATAGATAGATAGATAGATAGATATTCGTCCAGAATTATCTGCACGAATTTCAATAATAATATCCTCCTACAAGGCATTGGATGATAGCATTGTCTCGTTTCAACCACGGTTCTAAATACTACTGTCCTCTGCAAAACATCCTCCCCGTTAACCGACTGAGAAAGGCCAAAGTGACAGAAAGCACTGCTCATGTGGGTCAATCAAAAATGTGCCTTTCTCCTAAGCTGAATGGCATGAGCATTTCCGCATGAACGTGATCTGTGCTATCCATAAAGCGGTCTTCGCCCTTTACCTCTTTATTTTTTTTTACAGTGCACCCACTGGACTATGCGACATTCCTGCTCCTAACTGGCACCGGTCTTGTGATAGGATGCTACTTCTCCTTCAGGAAGAAAGCTTCATACGGAAGAACAGCGGATGAAATCTTTCTGGGCAGTAAGAGCCTGCACATGATTCCATTGGCTTCATCCTTTCTTGCAACTGCAGCTTCTGCGACTGGTATTGTCGGCGTTCCGGCTCACATGTACGCGTACGGGCTTCATCTCACATGGATGTGCTTGTTGAACATCATGCTCATTCCATTCGCCATCGGTGTCGTTGTTCCTGTCTTATACCGGCTGAACGTGGCTTCTATATTCCAGGTAAGATGAAATGACTTTTCTTTCGAGTGATTGCATCAGCCGCACAACCTTTGCGAAATTTCACGTGAATCGACCATTTCACTACGGAGTATGTTGCATCGTAAAGATTAACACGAATGTGAACACACATCAGATTGAAGAATCGGTGACTGCGCAACTGGGAAGTTGTTGAACGTTTTTAGCGCGTTGTGTGACCTTCTTGCTTGGGTATTTTGTTTTCTCGTGCTGAAGATGTACGTATATCAGGCATTTTTGATAGCAACATAGATGGCTCGGCAAAGTGTGCAGATGGTACTCGCACGCACACGGCCGACAAACAGGACAAAGGTGTATGAAAGGTATTGCTTATCGCTGGCAAAATTCGCTGATGTGAATCTAAGTTACGATTTTCGTTTAAGTGCGGAGATCCGTGCTGCTAAGGTTCCATCCCGTGCATCCTACTACCCAAGAGCGAAAGCGGTGGGACAATGCCAGAGGCTCATCCAAGGTCGGGATTTTGTCCCAGCATTCGACACCATCGCCAATAAAATCCGCCGTTATAATGAGAAAATAACACCTTACGCGGCAAAATATCCAGGACAGAGCATGACGGCAGGTAGTAAAATTTGGCCAGCCAAGTGTGTATTAAGGCGCCTGCCGCAATTAATTCAGAGTGCGAGACAGTCTTACTGGATATGCCCTCCGCAGTTATCGCACGTTTCGAGGACACCATATGCGCTGTTACGTTTAGTAACCATCGAGTGAATATACCCACTGCAGAGACGACACCGTCCGGCTCATCCTGTAAATCTATGTTCTCCTGTGCCCCGTCATGGTGGTCTAGTGGCTATGGTACTCGGCTGCTGATCCGAGGCTCGCGGGATCGAATCACGTCGGCGGCGGCTGCATTTCGATGGAGGCGAAATGTTCAGGCTCGTGTGCTGTGCGATGTCAGTGCAGGTTAAAGAACCCCAGGTGGTCGAAATTTGCGGAGACCTCTACTACAGCGTCTCTCATAATCAGAACTGGTTTTGCGACGTTATACCCCACAGAACAACACCATATGTTTTTCTGCGTTCTAATAACGCTTGTTATAACAAAACGTGAAAGCTTCTGCTCGTCATAGTGACAGTGCTCGCAATCACCCTTTCGTTCGTTTACTCTTTCGCGGAAACTACCCACGCTCACCGGCTATAAATTACTGCTGTCGCTCAACTTGCCAAGGGCCGATTTCACACATGCACAATATTCGTAAATTTCCACGTGGTGGAATTAAGCAACAGTGATGGTCAACCAGATGATCGCCACTGTACATTGTTATCGAGAACACTGGGTCAGCGTGTGAAGAAAACGGGATTCTTGAAACCTTACTCTTTACTGATTTATGTGGTGAAGGGCAATGGTCTTAAGGCCTTAGGCAATACGGAGTGAGTGGGCAAGAAAGCATAATCTCATAATCCCCAAAATCCTGCCGATATCCCACATTGCGGTAATCGGTGTCAGGCGAAGCAGTCTACGTGGATGGCGGATGGAGGAAAGAATGAAAGACAGGGAGGTTAGCCAGTGCTACTCTGCGTGAAAATTGCCTATGAGGCTATGAAGAATTGTTTGGCATCCAGTATGGTACGAGCAGGAACAATGTCTTTGTCCAAAGCGCATGAGTAGGTATATGCGTGACGTGGGCTAACCAGGTACGTCGACAGCACTGTGGTGACTAAACTGTAGCTCATGGTAGAACGTAACGTTGCCACCCAGGTTGTTGGGTAGCGCACTCGTATCTTTTGTTGAGCTCGCTATTGTGCGCTACGGGATCGAGCAAGTTTCGACAAAAGTATTCCGAGTTACAGTAGAGCATGTGTAGTGCTTGTTACTTTGCGCGCTTGATTGATTTGTGGAGTTTTACGTCCCAAAAGCACGTATGATTATGAGAAACGCATACAGGACGGCCACGGAAAGTTGGACCATCCAGGGTTCTTCAAAACGTGTACTGATATCGCGCAGTGCACGGGCCTCAACATTTCACCTCCATCAACATACAGCCGCCGCGGACAGGATTCCATCCCGCTGCCTTCGTTCCCGAGCACAGTGCCGTAGCCACTAGACCACGACGGCGGCGCGACTGTTGCTGTGATAGCGCTTAAAAGATAGCGCTTTAGAAGCGAATGTGACGTTAGAGAAGCACATTCATCACACTTTCTGATAAACACGGTATTCGTTCACTATATATATATATATATATATATATATATATATATATATATATATATATATATATATATACCCCGGTGGAGCAGCCGCCGTAGCGTAGTGGTAGCGTGGTAGCGTGGCTGCTCGGCAGCAAGTGTTCGATTCCCACCACCCCCCCCTTCCATGAAGTAGCATGTGTTCGCGCCCTTGTATGCATTTCAGTCAAAATGTACGACGAACGGTATGTCTTTCTTGCATTGACGTGTGTTCTAATTATATTAAGTGTCCATATTTAGTGGTCCTTAATTGCTGTAGGCTGTATAAAATTCTAATATCCTTGGCCCATACCCATATACCTCGGGTCCAGAACTATTGGTATCTGCCGGACGTGATTGCGGTACCGTTAATCCACATGCACGTGACGAGTATATCATGCATATTAGGGGATATAAAGATCAATCATTCATGTTCTTGAAACATTTATACTCTACCACCCAAATATCAGGGGAAAGGGAAGACCAGAAGAACACCGAAACGTAAGTAGCCGATAGATAGATAGATAGGTAGGTAGATAGATACATATGGTAGGTAGATAGATACATACACACAGTGATTCACTTTCACGAATACTTCGTATCTAGTAAGACTCAGGGTAACTAATGCGACAATATATTGACGACGCTGTTGCCAGTGTTCCGGAAAGGTAGTCAGCAATTTCGCGGGTTTGTTCGCTAGGCTGCGCACGCGGCCCGTTCGCGGCGAACGCATCCAGTCTCAGTTCACGATACTGGCAGACCCGGCAGATGCTGCCAGTATCGTGAACTGTATTGGCAGTATTGGCCGGCGAACTGTATTATCGTGAACTGTATTGCCAGTATTGGCCGGCGACGGTATCGCAGCTGCGCAGCTGGCGCGGCGTGCGGCCGCTGCTTATCTAACCACCTCCCGTTGAGGGTGCGGCTGTTCAGGAACAGTAAGCGAGCGCTGGAGTTCCTATCGGACGATGTCTTCAGCGGAGGACATTTGGCACTGCGACGGCGCGAACAAGCCGCACAGTCCTTCGCGCGCAGCCCTTATGGCCTCGCGCTCTTCGACGGAGCAGGGTGCTTGAACTTCGGCGTGGTGTGGCGTCGAATGGCGGTTGTATTGGCGGCTGCGTATGCCCAGCGTCTGCTCCATCGCCGTTGCCTCCGAGAGGAATTCTTGTGCCGATTTATTTTTGTCCCCTATGAGGCCAGCAAAGTTTCTGGTTTACTTCTTGCATGAGAAGGCGAAACTTCTTTACTTCAGACAAGTCGGCGGCAGAATAGGCGGAAATTTTGGGTTATTCCTGCGTAAATATACCGACGTTTTCATTTGGGCGTTGCACCCTTGCTGCTAGCAATGATGCTGCCCTTTCCTTGCTGAAGACGCTCGCGAAGATTTCGGAAAGGGTGACCGAAAGAGCTCCCAGTTCCAAGCCAGATCCAGATTCTTGCGAACCAGATCCTTGCGGTTTCTTCAAGACAGAAATATACGTGGCACAGCTTGTCGTCGGAGTCTGATTTATTGATAGCGGCAACGCGATCTAACTATTCAAGACAAGACAACCTTCTGGGTCCTCGCAGGATGACCTCCGGAATGTTAGTAGCTGTTTAGGTATGCTGCGTGACAACTGTCGTATGTCGTGACCTTCGTCATAGTGTAGGCTTCCTCGTCTTTATCGGGACGAGGCCCGTACACTGGCGGTAGCTCTTGCTGCCTGAGTTAAGTTTGAAGGGGCGGGGCGGAGTCGTCCGGTTGACGGTGTGGGGTTGCCTCACGGCTGGACAGAGCTGTTCGGTACGCGGACAGAGAAGCACCTCCACCACGTCACGTGGTCCTGACGTTGAAGGACGGAAGAGAATTAAAATCACTGACAGTATAACAGTTTACATGACGAAGCCGCGCCCTGCAAAGCAAAGCAAATCCCACCACCCACTGTTAGCGCAGAGAACGCTCGTCGACCTATGAAAAAGCTGATCCGAATTAAAATGTGTCGGGTTCTATATGCACCGCCATACATTGAAGCACTAACAGTGGTGCTCGCGGCTAATCTAGAATATACTCAAACATACACGTGGGATGGATGGATTTCTGGGGTTTTACGTCCCAAAATCACGCCGTGATTATGAGAGAACCCGTAGTGGAGGGCTCCGGAAATTTCGACCACCTTAGATTCTTTAACGTGAACAGACATCGCACAGTACACGGGCCTCAACATTTCGCCTCCATTGAAATGCAGCCGCGGAAGCCAGGATTCGATCCCGCGACCCTCGGATCAGCAGCCGAGTACAATAGCAACTATACCGTCGTCGCGGGCCAAAACATACACGTCGGGAATACGAAGTTTGTATATCTGTCCGAATCATCCCAGAAGCAGCTTGAGAGATAAGGGTGGCCTACGCCGAGCGATAATGCGCGTGACCCACAAAAACTTCAAAAAATATTCGGTTGATTCCTCTGTCATCGGAATCGGTATAACACGAAAATGAGACATGTCTTCGCGGAGTTTCGCAATGCATAAGCGGAAGAGGAGCCATAAGCGGCCACCTGGTGGACCGAGGGGGGGGGAGAGGGCTTGGGTACTGGGAACTTGTGAAGAGGTTAAATGTAGACATCAGCGGCACCTCGACATGGCACAGGGATCCTAGACAGTTGTACAACAAGTAAAGTACTCTAGCGATACACATAGCTCCGGAAACACAGAATGAAGAACACAGAGCAGCACCGACCAAAGTTAAAGTAAATTTATTCGTAAAAGACGTTTCGGCTCCCACATGGGAGCCTTGTTGACAATTCGAAACGTCTTTTACGAATATTGTTACGTGGCGATTAATGACGCTGACCTGCAGTGGGGTGTACGGTTACAGGGGTGTGAAAGATACCCAAGAAAGAAGACGATGATGTATCTTGGGTGAGCGTGGTGTGACTCCCAGCTTGGTCGGTCTGAAATACAAACGCTGTAAATAATTCCACCGTTTGTTCTGTTCCGTTTCATTTTTGGTGGAGGTGCTGGGTACCCTTCAGTCTTCTACGACGGAGCTCCGCAGTGGACGCCACCTCGAGTCTACAAGCATAGCTCCGGGCAATGACACGCCTCCGTCCACTTCAGCTACGTCACCACGAGCGATCACACCTCAGTACGTCGCTCTATCACAACCCCGTGATCCCGGTATCTTTGCCGGCGCAAACAACGTTGACGTGGATCAGTGGCTTGGGAAGTATGAGCGCGTCAGCAAGACCTACGGCTGGGATCCAACCGTCATGCTGGCGAACGTGATATTTTACCTGTTACCTGTTACCGTGATATTTTACCTCGCGTCTGGTTTGAGACCCACGAGCAAGACATTACCAGCTGGGATACTTTTAAAGAACAGCTTCGCGACCTTTTCGGGAACCCGTCTGGGCGGCAGCTCGCTGCTAAGAAACAACTGGCGGTACGTACCCAGACGTCAACGGTGCCATAATTGTCCTATATACAGGACGTACTGGCCTTGTGCCAAAAAGCCGATGACAGAATGCCCGAGACTGAAAAAGTCTCTCACATACCGAAGGGAATTGCAGATGATGCATTCAATCTGCTTGTATTCAGTAAAGTAGCGACCGTCGACGCTGTGATTAAGGAGTGTCGCCGCTTAGAGCAAGCGAAAAGCCGGCGCATATCACACCAGTTTGAGCGCCTTCCGAACACGGCTCCAACGTCTTCCTGCGAGACAGTTCCTTACGAGCAGTCTGCATCTGAACATGTCACACGAATCGTCCGGCGCGAACTCGACGCCGCATGCCCTGCTGCGAACAAGAATATGTTTTCCGACGCACCGGCCCCAACCGTACATTGATCCAGGCCGTTGTTCGGCAAGAATTCACCAACCTTGGTCTGCTTCCTTCTGTCTGCGCCATAAACAATTCGGATACCCCGTTCGTTTCGTCAGACGCTCCTCGACGCTCTGCTTTCAACGCCCCTGAAGACAACGGCCGATACATTCCGTCGTCGCCACCTCACAACCGCTCATCTCGTTCACCGACCCGCCGCCGCTCTCCATCGCCCTCTTATAGTATGACTATAACTATTGTGGGCACTTAATGCGCTACTCTTCGTCATCTGTACATAATCATCATCACATGGGTTTCTTCTTCATCGATTGTGGGTTGTCACCTCGCATCTCTTCTATGCTTTGGGCTCGGCCGGTTCGCCGCATCATCCAGGCCTAATAAATACCCCGTGGTGACTGCATTGTCACCACGGGGTATCTAGCGACCATGGATCTAGCGACGCTAAGGACGAGGGACACGAGGTTGGAGTATTCGAGGGCGTGTCACGGAATTGATCCGAATGAGTACTGTATGGTGTCGTAGGCAGCGGACAGCGGGAAAGCGCGTCTGCGTCCATATGTTTTCTGCCGCTTTTATACACAATCGTGAAGTCGTATTCTTGCAGGCGAAGAATCCAACGACCGAGGCGTCCGGACAAGTTCTTGAGCGTCGAGAGCCAGCACAAAGCATGATGGTCCGTGACGATTGTAAAATGGCGGCCATGAAGGTAAGGTCGGAACTTCTGGACTGACCAAACGACAGCTAGGCATTCCTGCTCAGTGATGGTATAATTTTTCTCGGCATTTGTCAGTACGCGGCTTGCGTACGCGACGACCCTTTCACGTGAAGACTCGTCGCGCTGTAAGATAATACCACCAATGCCGTGACCGCTTGCGTCTGTATGCAAGAGTGTAGGCGCGGCTTCATCGAAGTGTCGAAGTACTGGTTCAGACGTAAGTGCGCGCTTAAGATGTGTGAACGCCGATTCACATTCTGGAGACCAGTAAAAGGGTACACGAGCAGCAAGTAACTTGTGCAAAGGTGCAGCGATGGAGGCGAAGTCTCGGATGAATCTCCGAAAATAAGATGCGAGACCCAAGAAACTTCGCAAATCTTTGGCCTTTTCAGGACGAGGGAAATGCACAACTGCCGAAACCTTGTCAGGATCAGGACGAATTCCATTTTTGCTCACAACGTGGCCCAACACCTTGATGCTCTTGCTGGCAAAACGGCACTTTTTGGTGTTCAGCTGGAGGCCGGCGTTGGCGAGACACGTAAGAACTTCGTCCAGACGTTGCAAGTGCTGCAAGAACGTTGATGAAAAAATAACAATATCGTCCAAATAGCACAAGCAAGTCTTCCATTTCAGCCCACGCAGAACGGTATCAATCATGCGTTCGAATGTTGCGGGAGCATTACAGAGGCCGAATGGCATGACGTTGAACTCGTAGAGGCCATCTGGCGTAGAAAAGGCCGTTTTTTCTTTATCATCCTCGTGCATGGGTATCTGCCAGCAACCTGACCGTAAATCAAGACTTGAGAAGTACTCGGCACCCTGCAGGGAATCCAAGGCATCATCAATTCGTGGCATCGGGTACACATCCTTGCGCGTTATCTTGTTGAGTGCGCGGTAATCCACGCAAAAGCGCACAGAGCCGTCTTTTTTCCGTACAAGAACGACAGGGGATGACCAAGGACTGGTAGATGGACGTATTATGTTTCGTTGTAACATGTCGGCAACGTTTTCTTCGATGACTTTTCGCTCTGCGAGCGATACGCGATACGGGCGGCGACGCACGATGGATCCGCTGTCTGTCTCTATCCGATGCGTGGTGATGGGAGTCTGTCCCAATGAAGCCGAGTGTACGTCAAACAACGACTTATGTTTTTGCAGTAAAGCTAGTAACTGCTCTGACTCTAAAGGCGTCAGGTCTGAGCTAATGGCAGCGGAAAGAGTAGAGTGAGGGGCGGAAGTTGCAACAGAAGGAGCTGCAGATGAAGCTGTCTCGAGGGAAACGACGGAGAGAGAATCGGATCCACTGGTGCAAGCTAGTGTAGCACCTTTAGGAACAAGCACCTTTTTTGATGTCGGATTGGTCACGCTGAGATGTGCTGAGCCATTGGCAAACCGAACTAGGCCCGTGGCGAAAACAATGCCTCTTGCTAGCCAGCGTGCAGACGGAAGAGCGAGCACGTCACCTGTGTCAATGACATCAGACGTGATGGCAACAATCCGCTGAAGGCCAGGAGGTATCTCGATGTCGGCTTCCGCAAGCAAGCGAAGAGGTGCGTCATTTTCAGAGTCCTGCGCATAAAGCGAATTGGTGGTTTCATCCATATGAAGAACACGTTCCCGGCAGCAGATGTAAGCAGATGCTGCAGAAAGAAAATCCCAGCCTAATATGAGCTTCTGCGCGCACGAACGTAGCACTGCGAATTGTATGTGATGCAGGATGCCATCGATGTAAACACGAGCGGTGCACATGGCGGAAGGTGTAATGGCGTCCCCTTGAGCAGAAAATAGTGTAGGGCCATCGTAGGGGGTCGTAACTTTCCGCAGACGTGAACACAAATCGCGACGTATAATTGATACACAAGCACCTGTGTCAACCAAAGCTTCCACATGAACACCTTCCACTATAACCATAATCACATTACACGGACATGCTGGAGGAATTTCTGTCTTTTCGTGCGATGCAGCTTTTCCTCCAAAAGCTGCGCAAGTCAGTTTTCCTGGCGGCGATCAGCGAAATGAGAGGCTGGTCGCAGGGGCGACGTAGAACGACGCAGTGGTGACGGTGAGCGGCGTCTGCGGGGACGGTAGTCGGGAGTCGTGTCACACGTTGCACCTGGCGACGCAGAGCGGGTGGGAGGCAATGGATATGGACGGCGTTGGAACGGGCCGCCCACAGAAAACTCGTCCCGTTCTGATACGTCGTATCCGCGGCGCTCGTTTTGCTGACGCTTACGGCAGAAGCGTGCAATATGGCCACGATATCCACAGTAGTAGCAGATTGGACGAGTCTGTCGCCATTGCGGATAGGGCCGAGCGCTAGGCGCGGCAGGTGAGATGGCAGCCAGGTGCGCGGGCGTCGGTTGCGGAGGCATCGGTTGTACTATGACTGGTGGCACTGCAGCAACCTGCGCATATGTTGACGGGGGCCTCGGGTTTATGGGCTCCGCGTAAGCAGCCCCAGCCACGGACGCCAATTCCTCCTTTACGACCTCTCGCAAGGAGGCACTGGAAGGGTGTTGAGGAAGTGGACTAACTGCGAAGCCGAGGGACTGCAGCTCCTCGCGTATGATCGTGCGGATCATCGTACGTAGTGACGGGTCTGTGTTGGATATGTTGTCGGTTGTGTCCGAGTGCAAACGTGCGGACTCAAGTTCGTCCAGGCGCTGGCAGGTGACGACGATGTCGGCAACGGTGTCAGGGTTCTTGATGGCCAACGCATTGAATGCAACAGACGCTATGCCCTTGAGAATGTGTCTAACTTTGTCAGCCTCGGTCATGGCGGCGTTGACGCGTCGACAAAGGGCGAGGACATCCTCGATGTACGACGTGTACGACTCTCCGTGTTGCTGTTTACGAGTGTCAAGCGTCTTCTTCGCAAGGGCGGATCGAACGGCCGGTGTCCCGAAAACTTGTCGAAGCTTCTGCTTGAAACACTCCCAGTCGGCAAAGTCAATCTCGTGGTTGAAAAACCAGGTTTTGGCCACTCCCGTTAAGTAAAAAGAGACGTGGTGTAGCTTGAGTGGCTCGTTCCAGTGGTTGGTTGAACTGACACGGTCGTAGTGGTCAAGCCAATCCTCCACGTCCTCTCCGCGAAGGCCAGCGAACAGGTGGGGGTCCCGCTGGTGGCCGTTGACAATTAAATAGGGAAGGGGTGCGGCAGTCTGGGCCGAGAGGGCCGATGTAGAAGGATTGGGCGGCGCGTCCTGCGACATCACGGCGGACAGCTGGCACAATCGGCGACCGGATCTGAGCTCCAGGAGGTAGATCGGCGTGGCAGATGACCGAGGACCGAACAGCACTCTCCACCACTTGTGACAATGCAGTCACCACGGGGTATTTATTAGGCCTGGATGATGCGGCGAACCGGCCGAGCCCAAAGCATAGAAGAGATGCGAGGTGACAACCCACAATCGATGAAGAAGAAACCCATGTGATGATGATTATGTACAGATGACGAAGAGTAGCGCATTAAGTGCCCACACTATGACTATAACTAACTAAAACTAGGTTGCGCAGCTTCTGGAGGTGAAGCTGCACTGTCGACTTTGTCCGAAAATCCTCTTTTGCCCTTACGTCTTCACCGGAACACTCTCGAAGTACATGTCGACAGTATCCCTGTGAGAGCTTTGGTTGATACAGGGGCTCATGTTTCTGTTATGAGTGCCACATTTCGTTGTCGTATGAAGAAGGCTCTTACGCCTCCTATGACCTGTGCCGTACGAGTCGCAGATGGTGGCACAGTCGCCGTTGTTGGCATGTGTACAGCTCGCGTTACAATCGCTGGCCATGACGTAGTTGTCGTTTTTAATATCCTGGTGAAATGCCCCCACGACATCTTCCTTGGCCTCGATTTTCTCGCCGCCAATTCCGCTCTCATTTATTGCTCCACCGGTGTCCTCCGTCTTGAACTGCCGCAGTACTGTGAACCCGATCACCAGCATCCGTGCCGTTTACATTGCAGCGACTTTGTTCATTTTCCGTCAAAAACTGTGACGTACGTCGAACTGTCATGTTCGCCAGCTGTCCCCGATGGCGAATATCTTGCTGCACCTCTCACAAACGTGCTCCTTACGCGTTGTGTCACTGTCCCCTATACAGTCCTCAGCGTTACAGCTAGTAGAGCCTACCTGCCACTTCTCAACTTTGGTCTCACCAATCAAGTGTTCCCACAAGGCATGTCCGTGGCTCTCTTTCACCCACTCCAAGATTTTCAGGCAGAAGCTTTCACTCTCGGTGCTGTCGTACCCGAACAAGGCGCACCCAGGATGACCAATTGTGAAAGCCGTGATATCCACAGCATGATTGCCACTGACCTTCCACCTGAGCAATCTGAAGCCCTCCACCGCATTCTGTGGTCCTATCGGGACGTTTTTAACTTCGGTGATCAGCCTTGAGGACAAACGTCAGTTGTCAGGCATTGCATACACACCGGCGATGCTAGTCCCATTCACCGTCGCCCTTACCGAGTGTCCGCGTCTGAGCGAAGTGTCATACAAGACGAAGTATCCAAAATGCTTGCAAAGGGCATTATTGATCCATCCTCCAGTCCATGGGCATCCCCTGTGGTGCTAGTTAAAAAGAAGGATGGATCGTGGCGCTTCTGCGTAGATTATCGCCATCTCAATACCATCACGAAGAAAGACTCCTACCCACTGCCGCGATTCGATGATGCCCTGGATTGCTTGCATGGTGCCACTTCTCTTCTATCGATCTTCGCTCTGGATATTGGCAAATCGCTGTGGATCCCATGGACCGGGAGAAAACGGCATTCATCACCCTCGACGGGCTTTACCAGCTTAAGGTCATGCCTTTCGGCTTATGTAACGCCCCAGGCACTTTCGAGCGTATGATGGACTCTCTTCTTCAGGGGTTCAAGTGGTCTACGTGTCTATGTTATTTAGACGACGTCATCGTCTTCTCAGCCACGTTTAAAACTCATCTTGCACGCCTATCAGCGGTCCTTGAGGTGTTTCGTCTGGCCGGACTTCAACTGAACTCGTCCAAGTGCCGTTTCGGCCGCCGCCGCATTACGATACTTGGGCATATTGTGGACGCTGCCGGCGTACAGCCCGACCCTGAGAAGATTCGCGCCGTGAAAGACTTCCCTGTGCCGAAATCTGCCAAAGATGTTCGCAGCTTTGTGGGGCTCTGTTCCTATTCTCGTAGATTTGTGCGAAACTTCGCCGAGGTTGCTAGACCACTGACAGATCTTCTAAAACAAGACGTGCCTTTTGACTGGGGTCCCCGGCAAGCTGCCGCTTTCTCTCAACTCACTACACTACTCACCACGCCCCCAATTTTGGCCCACTACGACCCTTCAGCACCAACCGAAATCCGCACTGACGCCAGTGGTTACGGTATAGGCGCTGTGCTCGCCCAAACACAGCGTGGACAGACTCGTGTGATTGCTTATGCCAGCAGGCTGCTGTCCACCTCGGAGCGAAATTATTCTATTACGGAGCGAGAATGTCTCGCTCTCGTGTGGGCAGTTGCAAAATTTCGCCCTTATTTCTTTGGCCGGCCATTTACGGTAGTATCCGACCACCATGCCCTATGTTGGCTGGCCTCTCTGAAAGATCCTACTGGTCGTCTCGCTCGCTGGGCGCTCCGTCTACAGGAGTATACCTACACCGTGGTGTACAAGTCGGGAAAACTGCACCAAGATGCGGATTGCTTGTCTCGGTACCCAGTGGCCGACGCTGATTCTACAGCTACAGTATCCATCAATAGCATATTTTCGATTTCTGAGCTCCACAACATTAGCGATGAACAACGCCGGGACCCATACTTAAGTAACTTGATCCATCGGCTTCAGTCCTCACCAAGTGACACTTCAGTACGCATGTTCACTCTGCAGAATGGAACTTTATATCGACGAAATATGGCACCTACCGGACACGAGCTCCTTCTTGTCATTCCGGCACGCTTGCGCTCCGCAATTCTCCGGGAACTTCACGACGACCCAACGGCTGGCCACTTAGGCGTTGCCCGCACCTACGACCGGGTACGCAACCGCTTCTATTGGCCTGGTCTAACGCGCTCTGTGCGGCGTTATGTCTGCCAGCGCCGCGAAGTCTGCCAGCGCCGCAAGAAACCATCAAGGCTCCCTGCAGGGCACCTTCAGTCCATCGACGTCCCTCCGGAGCCCTTTTTCCGTGTGGGCCTCGATCTCCTAGGCCCATTTCCAACATATGCTGCAGGAAACAAATGGATTGCCGTCGCTACCGACTATGCGACGCAGTTCGCCATCACACGAGCACTCCGAACCAGCTGTGCCACAGACTTGGCTGACTTTCTACTACATGATGTTATTTTAGTCCACGGTGCTCCACGTCAATTGCTGACCGACCGCGGCCGTACCTTCCTTTCTCAAGTAATTGACGATATCCTGCGGTCCTGCTCTACACAGCACAAACTGGCAACTTCATACCACCCGCAGACCAACGGCCTCACGGAGCCCCTGAACAGGACCCTGACCGACATGCTTTCTAAGTACGTGTCGGATGACCATCTGATTGGGGCGTTGCACTACCATACATTACCTTTGCATATAATTCGTCTCGCCACGACACTGCTGGATACTCGCCGTTCTACCTCCTGTTCGGCCGTGAACCAACTTTGCCGTTGGACACGTCCCTTCCACCAGTTCCACCTTCGAACACTTCTTACGCTCGTGACGCGATTTCCCGCGCTGATCATGCCCGTCAGCTTGCCCGTCGCAGACTAACGATGTCCCAAGAGACCCAGAAGCGACATTACGACCAGCGCCATCATGACGAACGTTTTCCTACGAACTCGCTCGTTCTTCTTTGGTCCCCAACACGGCGTCCCGGACTTTCTGAGAAGCTGCTATCTCGATACTCAGGCCCCTACCGTGTCCTTCGACAAGTGACAGAGGTCACTTATGAAATTCCACCCGCCGATCCCGCTACCTCTTCGGGTCTGCTACCACGTGACGTCGTCCATGTCTCGAAGCTCAAACGTTACCACCCGCCTTCCGCAGGGTCTCCATAGACGCGCCGGGTCGGCGCTTCCGCCGCGGGAGGGTTATGTTACGTGGCGATTAATGACGCTGACCTGCAGTGGGGTGTACGGTTACAGGGATATGAAAGACACCCAAGAAAGAAGACGATGATGTATCTTGGGTGAGCGTGGTGTGACTCCCAGCTTGTTCGGTCTGAAATACAAACGCTGTAAATAATTCCACCGTTTATTCTGTTCCGTTTCAATATATTTACTTTTAATTTGGTCGGTGCTGCTCTGTGTTCTTCATGTTATTCCCCGACCAGACGGGATTCCGTCCAACTCTATACTTCATAAACAGTGAATATCACGCGGTAGAGCCCTGTGCAAACATGCCATAAACAAGGATCGTCTGTAAACAGTGACACCTTGCAAGCCAAACCGAACAGATTGTCAGTGGATCGTTTTGTGAAAACACAGTCGCCTGCAAAGAAAGGCCAATCATTTGCTTGTCGACAGCCGCCGTCGCGTTCCTGGAGCAGTGAGGGTCGCAACTCAACACAACTGGCCACACAAAATAAATTTTGTAGCGGCCGCGTTCGTACTTCGCCCGAGGAACGCAAGGCCACGACGCAGCCATGCTCCTAACTGCCGCGGCGGTCGAGGCGCGGAGACTACCGAAGGGCTGACTACCGGCGTGAATTAGCATGATAGTCTGGCTCACTTTATGTATAGTCCGTCGAAGGCGGGACCTCAGCAGCAAACCTAAGCGTACCAAGTGTGCAGTGTAAGGGAGGCGATGTTAACTGAAGAGTAATTTTGCGCGTTAAAAACTATAGTTCACTGTACTAAACGGCTTCAGTTTACCAGGATGACAATTAAATGCAATTTGTGAAGCACTGTGGTGAACACGTAATGTCCATCTGTTCTCTATATTAGCGATGTTTCAGTGATATATCGGACAAAGGCGAAGATGCCGTTGTTCTAAGCGTTTGTGTTTTTGATGTTCCTTACCACTAAGGATCAATCGACGGTGAGCCGAGGTACTGCTCAGGTTTCTACCAGGAGCAATGAGTACCATATCGTGCTGCCCCGTCTTCCCAGTACTAAGCTTGTCGCCGACTCCGTTGTTCTGCGTGCCGACCTCGCTGGTCGACCGTACCGTGCGCAAGATTTCTCAGATGCCCTGCAGAATGTTATCGAACTTAACGGGCACAACGTCTATTGGACAGTTCCAAAAGTTCCACGTCTAGATGTTAACTTGCAAAACAGCGCTAGCTGCAACCAAGCTAGTCACGTGCGTTCAATTTCCCGTTCGAGGCCGCAGGTGCCTCGTCACAGACCCTGAGCCCACGGAAATTAAGATGGAGCTCTTGTGGCTATCGGAAAGAATGGAAGATACTTATGTGCACGAAGCGCTTCAGTCATTCGGGATGATCAAGTCTATTTAAGCAGAAAGTTGGAGGGTGTCGGATATGGAACAGATGCGCACCCTTAACCGCGATGCTGTACTAACAATTGCTGATGGAGTCCGCCTTAGTGACGTCCCACATCTACTGACGGTTTGTGGCCTACAAAACTTGGCGCTAGTACCTGGTAGGCCGCCATTATGCCTAAGTAGCAACAGAGTCGGGCACATCCGTCGACACTGCCGGACGCCGCGCTGTGAATATTGCCGACGGTTTGGATATACGGCTGAAGAATGTGTGGTGACGTATGCCAACAAATAACGGCATCGCAATTTCAAATATCAGCGAAAATACTTTCACGCTCCTATCACTACGGCTCAACCCGGTACGACCACTGGGATTGCGCACACAGTCAAAGTTGCCCATGAAGGGAACGATGCGATTGCAATCCAGCAAGTAAGCGAAGCTTTAGAGGAATTAATGCGCCGTGGTACATCGTTAAATGCACACTATAATGAACAGGACACCAGGGCCGCCGTTTACGCAGGCTGGTTACATCACCTACTCACTACATAAAGGACAGCGACTTCGAGTCCACCTCAGTGAACAAGGAACCGCCCCTCCATGGTGGTGTAGAGGCCATGGTACTCGGCTGCTGATCTGAGGGTCGCGGTATCGAATCCCGGACGCTGCGGCAGCATTTCGATGGAGGCGAAATGTTGGGGCCTTTGTACTGTGCGATATGAGTGGACGTTAAAGAACCCCAGGTGGTCAAAATTTCCGGAGCGCTCCACTACGGCGTCTCTCATAATCACAGCTGCTTTTGGAAGGTAAAATACTATAAATCAGGCAAATCTAAAAGGAACCGTACGTGGTTCCGAAACATCGGATCATTTCATGAGACTTAATCAGTGACCGTATAGGATCTCGTTGTTGTAGGTGAGACAGAAGGTAAGCAATACCGATATATAGTGAGTGGTGCAGTTGTAATGATTTTAAAAATGAAAATTAAACGGTTGCAGTTAATCCTCCAGCCGAAATGTACATGAAATCTTAGCCATTCCATTTACTTTCAGGTGCTATGCCCTAGTAAATGCGCCGTGGCGCTGTCGTTGTTCTTGTCTCGCGTTATTATCTCCAAATAGCGGTCGAGTGTACTTCTATAATCGTTTTTCTGTTGTACTCTGCATATGTTGTGTGTGTTCTGCAGCGGGATTTTATAAGGTCGCTTGGTTTTTCGTTTGACTTTTACCAGCAGCCTCCTCCATCGTTTGATAGAAATAAAACGTTGGTATATTATTATAACAAGGATAAAGACAACGGTGGAATAAAGTGCATTAAAATGGCTTAAAGCGCGTTTAAGTGCACTCGCGCGGAATAACATGGATAATGTGGTTTAAGGTGTGGCATTGGTGGTCCCAGGTGGACTAACCTAGATTCAAGCTGAAATTAGGTCTGGAAGAGATGTCGCCAGGCTGTCGCCTTGGTTTCTCTTAGGCGACAGCGAATAAAGCTATTGATAATTTTTTAATATTTCAGTATGTTCGGATGCGCTACAACCCGGCAATTGCCGCTATAACATCGGTTACCTACCTCATGCTGTCTGTAAGTACGCTTCTTTGTGTAAGAGCGCAGATGAAATTATTCAAGTTAGAGTGCTGCGAAATTTCAGCAGCATGGGACATATATTAAACTCATAGAAGTGACAGGGAGTGTGCGCATTACTCTCTAGCTGTTGTTAAAAATTCAGTTTGTCTTTCATACATGCTGTAAATACCTGACGAAGCTGTCCTAAACTTTACTGAAGGAGCAAATATTGAGTAAAGCAGCAATTTGAAGATTGGTAGTTGTGGTACACACGAACAAATCTAAGAAAAACTATGCCTTTTTCAGACCATTCTCAATACGTGCACTGTTTTGCACCTCAGTTCACGTAAACTTTTGGAGCGCCGCGGTTTAATGAATCATTGAATAACTCAATATTCTGTATGTCATCTCTTTTAAAGTTTAGCTATACCTACATTTAGTGAGACTTAGCTCTATATACAATGTTCTAACACGAAATACCTCCTATGTTACAGCAAATGGTGGGAGCCCTAGCAATTTTCTCGTCATCCGTGGCTGTGTCGACAGGTAAGCTTCTGAAGCAAGACGGTTCTTCTGCTTGAGAGTAAAGTCGTTCACAGAAAATTCTGAGAATTTCGTAAAAGAAGAGAAAATACTTTTTACTTGATATTATCTAGTTTATCCCCAGCACGCATATAAATTACTGGCGGGTAAGTGTTCGGTATGAGGCATTGCAGACATATCTTTTGGGACATTCGCTAAAGAAACTTCGAGTCGCTGCTTTAAACAGGATGTCTTGTTTTTTCGCCGACGCAACCAATCTTTTCTTTTCATTCGGACAATTTGCAGCACATGTCAGCGCATCTGATAAGCTGTGAATGCGAAGCACCACTGCTTAAGCGCCACTGGACGGCTATGAAATGCTGACCAACGCAGCGCTCGAAGTGTCCTCGGGTAATTTTGTTATTTTAACGCAAGTGTAGCAACCCGGGACGAAGCACGAACGCAAACGATGACGATAGCGTTGACACCAGCTTTGACTTTCAAAGCGTTTCCTGAGTATGCATACGTACGCGAACCCTCAGCAAGAACCATCAACGATCAGATTAGCTGATAGTCATCCATGCCCCTTAGTGCTTGCCTATAACGACCTGTCTAAAAGCGCGAGCTTTTTGCCTGCGTTTACACCATTGCACCATTACACCAATGTTGCTGCGTTTAAACCATTGTTGACCGCAAGTGCATGATTCATAACCTCCATAATCTCCATAACATGCTCGCTTTTGCGAGAGCTATTACTACTAATTAGTTATTGCCCTTATTGTCACGTTATTTATGCCGATGTGATATCCGCGTGGGTGTGTACGAGCAGCATCTGGTGGCGTTCAAAGCAACGAGCGTGTAATCACACGCAGCAAAGGTCAGCGTAGTGGGCTTCGATAACTGGTCCAAAGCACACTCGCACAATGAGACAAGGAATAGAATAAACGGGCTCAAAGATACTGATCATACCGTAGACGTGCCGCGACGAGAGCTTTTGTTCGCACGCCTGTTATGCTTTTTCTACTTTCTGATGGAGTATCCTCTATGAAGAAATAGTCATTTCCCTGACGTTGCAAGTCGGTTATCCTGTAATTATTCAAAGCTCACGCGAGCAGCAAGGCCCGCGTGAAGCTACCCTGCGTGGATGATTGCATCTAACGGCGATGCAAAATGTGCAAAATGAAGGCTACCACTTTCTGCTGTGTCTGCTGCTTTGTGGTAGCTCCACAATTATATACGAGTCCCACCGAGTTTGCGCGGCCACCGTCTCCCCATTTAACTTTTCTCATTAATTGGCACTAATTGGCGATCATGTACCATGTTGTGTAGTCTGACTACGGCTCGAAAACAACGATCAGCAAAAGCGCATACGCAGTTTCCCCAAGGTAACGCAATGTCATTTGAAGGGACAAACTGTTCGCTGTTTCTTTGAAGAAGTCGCCCATGATTTCGTGCAAAAGTCAAGTGAATGCTCACATAGAAGAGTAGCTGTTCAACCATAAAAAGCCTATCCAACCATAAAAATTCGCTTCAGAAGAAGAGCCTATCCAACCATGAAATTCGCTTCAGAAGAGCCTATCTAACCATAAAAATTCGCTTCACCGGCGGGTTAGACGCTCACTCATTTGCGTTTTAAATGCATTTCTTAGCAAACTTAAGGAAAGGGTTGTGTCTAGCGAACTTAAGTCATTTTGACCGTATTCTAAGAGAGAGAGAGAGAGAGAGAGCTCTTTATTGAACGGCAGAGAATTTAGCCGGCGTTGAAATATCGCTGACATGCTACTCTGCGTGGGGAGGGAGTTAGGGTAGAGAAAGACGAGTAGAAAGAAGTACAAGATATAGTGAAAAAGAAAAGAGAAAGAAAAATTGGGCTTTGTGTCTCTGACTGTGATGCCTAATTGGGTCCAATGATATTTCACGTTTTCACCAACCCGCAGTGATGTGATAGGATGTGTTGCATGATGGGTGAGTGATGGTGACGACGGAGATAAAGTTAAAGTCTATCGAGTTGACCTATACTATTTAAATATGTAAATAAAAAGTCCATCGCACGTCTCTTTTGTGTGGGGCAAGCTAAGGGGCCTAAAACACATTACCTAGGTATCTATTTGTCGCTCTGTGTATATATCTATCCGGTCACGTCTCGTTGCGCTCCTAGCCATCTCGTTCGCCTTCTATACACCATATATGGGAGGTAGTAGAAAATACATTGAAAAACAATGAAATGAGCGATCTCTGCATCAGTAGCACGATATAGTCGTCCTGTATACCACGATATTGAAGTCCCGTATACATCATACCCCTATTGCTCGATATGCAGGTATGCGCCACATGAATATGAACTTTATAGAGCCTAGTCAGTGAAGGACCACCTAAATTTACGTGTGAAATACCGCGGCTGCAGGAAATACACCTAAAAAACGCCGCCACTGCGGCCACTGAACCCATTTTCGTAAGCGTGTTGAATTTTAAACGCGATAGCGTTGAAGAAATAGTCATTTCCCTGACGTTGCAAGTCGCTTATCCTGTAATTATTCAAAGCTCACGCGAGCAGCAAGGCCCGCGTGAAGCTACCCTGCGTGGATGATTGCAGCTAACGGCGATGCAAAATGTGCAAAATGAAGGCTACCACTTTCTGCTGTGTCTGCTGCTTTGTGGTAGCTCCACAGTTATATACGAGTCCCACCGAGTTAGCGCGGCCACCGTCTCCCCATTTAACTTTTTCTCATTAATTGGCACTAATTGGCGATCATGTACCAGGTTGTGTAGTCTGACTACGGCTCGAAAACAACGATCAGCAAAAGCGCATACGCAGTTTCCCCAAGGTAACGCAATGTCATTTGAAGGGACAAACTGTTCGCTGTTTCTTTGAAGGAGTCGCCCATTATTTCGTGCAAAAGTCAAGTGAATGCTCACATAGAAGAGTAGCTGTTCAACCATAAAAAGCCTATCCAACCCCAAAAATTCGCTTCAGAAGAAGAGCCTATCCAACCATAAAATTCGCTTCAGAAGAGCCTATCTAACCATAAAAATTCGCTTCACGGGCGGGTTAGACGCTCACTCATATGCGTTTTAAATGCATTTCTTAGCTAACTTAAGGAAAGGGTTGTGTCTAGCGAACTTAAGTCATTTTGACCGTATTCTAAGCATTATCTAGGTATCTATTTGTCGCTCTCTGTATATATCTATCCGGTCACGTCTCGGTGCGCTCCTAGCCATCTCGTTCGCCTTCTATACACCAATATATGGGAGGTAGTATAAATACATGACAAACATGAATGAGCGATCTCTGCATCACTAGCACGATATAGTCGTCCTGTATACCACGATATTGAAATCCCGTATAAATCATACCCCTATTGCTCGATATGCGGGTATGCGCCACATTATAGAGCCTAGTCAGTCAAGGACCACCTAAATTTACGTGTGAAATACCGCGGCTGCAGGAAATACACCTAAAAAACGCCGCCACTGCGGCCACTGAACCTTGTTCGGGAAGCGTGTGAAGTTTTAACGCGATAGCATTGAAGAGCTCATTTTGCAGAAATTCCAGTTACGGCATCGGTGTCGGTGTTCTTGGTTGTGAGCGGAAGTTAGCGTTGTCCGTGACCGAAAATTCTAGGCAGACGCAAAGGAAGAAATGAGAAAAATACATTCGTTCCGAGTGTAAATCAGACGTGCGACCCCTTGCTCCGCAGCGCGATGCGCTGCGCGCTCTGCACCTCGCATATATACTCCTACCTTCTTCATCTTGAGGTGCGTGCAACGCTGCACGAAGCACGTACAAAGAAGAACATGCACAAGAGAGCTGCGTCTTCTTCGTAGTCCGTGCTTCGTGTAGCACTACACTCGCCTCAAGACGAACCATTACCAACAAGCTCAAGTCTCAATTTTAATGGTGCCTTCTTAGTCGGGGACTTGTGATGGCGTATGTATGCCCAATGGCTCAAAACGATGAGGAAGGCCACACAGTAATGCAAGGAACTCGCACTTTCTACCAAGTTGTGGCATGACAATTAAGTGATTAAGCAACTGAAGAGAATGGCAAGTGGAAGAGAGCGGGATGAGTGTGGAGCCAGGCATCGCTATCGCGTTCCACTCTTAAGGCGAAGTTTAAGGGCCCGAGCGGTTTTCTGCACTTCACACGGTGAACTGCCCCCAGGATCCGCCCACATTTTTTGTTCGTGGTTGCCACCGGACGGCCGCCATAAAGAGCTCCGCTCCTAAAACAATAAAGGAACGCCATTCGTCGTCTCTTACGATTGAAGTGTGTAATAGAAATTAGCGTCCTTTCCTAACCGAACCACAATCATCAATCATAGGAAGCACACAGACAAACATGCAACTTATCAAGCGGTAGGGGGTATCCATGAACAGTCGGTCTCGAGGTGCCAAGCAAACAAGCTACCATTACGCTACCTCCCATACCGTATATAGAGTAACCAAATCTATTGTAACAGCAGTTGCAATGATGGAACTTGTGGCCTTGTGAATAGTGCTAAAGTCTGCTGACCCTTCTGATGACCATTGTGAATTGAGCTTCTAATGTGTGATAGGCATTATCCTAGAAATACATGTGTTCTGCTACCTCTCGGCATTGTGGGCAGCATTGCGCCGTCCCGTAGGACTATTTCAACAAAACGATGCTTATAATAGCAGTTCAACGAACCTATTGTCACGTGGTCGTGGCGATTTGTGAGCAGCAGAACTCGAGAAGATGTCAGGTGTACTGTTTATTGGCGAACCTGCGCCCAGAAAAAAAAAGCCAATCACACCGCTCAGCAACAGCGGAGTGAACAGTCGTCGGCCGACGGAAAGACTGCCAAGCGGTGAAATGCGTCGGCTTTTATACACACGTCATAACGCGTTCTCGCATTATCTCTGAAATTCCACAAGTCACTCATGTGCGCATCAGGCATGCAAAGCTTTAAGAATGGTCAACACGGGTCCCGAGGTGACATGCAAGATAAACGCGGCTGGCACAGCGCGTAAGAGAAAGTGATAACGGCGCTCGCTGCGAGCAACCAAAACAAGCGGCCATGTCACAGGGAAGTGATAACAGCTTTCCACTTAAACAAGCCGAAACAACCGAACGTGTCACTACCCCCTCTGCTAAAAAAACAGAACATGAAACTGAGGGTACATGCAATAAATTATCAATATGTCACAGTGAATCAGCGCGCGTAATAAGTTTCAAGTCGCACCACGGGTACAACGTTAAGCCATCAGGCACGACCTCACAGTCCAGTGCACCCCAACTTCGAAGTACCTTGTAGGGTGTAAAGTAGCGCCGCAAGAGCTTCTCGCGTACTCCGCGTCGTCGTATTGACGTCCAGACCCAGACAACGTCGCCGGGTTGGTATCTGGTGTTGCGTCGGCGAAGGTTGTAGTGGCGCCTGTCCACCGTCTCCTGGTTCCTGATGCGCATGCCGGCGAGCTTCTCCGGCGTGCTCCAAGTAGCTGGCAATGTCGAAGTCTTCTTCGTCGATTACGACCGGCAGCATAGCGTCAAGGGTCTTTGCTGGGCTCCGTCCAAAGACAAGCATGTATGGCAGTAAGCTGCGTCGTTTAGTGCACGGCCGTATTGTATGCGAAAATCACGTACGGAAGTAAGGTGTCCCACCTCTCGTGTTCCACTTCGACGTACATGGCCAGCATGTCGGTGATGGTATTATTTGGACTCTCGGTGAGGCCATTCTTCTGCGGGTGATAGGCGGTGGTTCGACGGTGGTTTGTCTGACTGTACGTCAAGATCGACTGAGTTAGGTCAGCCGTAGAGGCCGTACCTCTGTCGGTGATGAGGACTAATGGGGCTCCGTGACGCAGGACGATGTTCTCAATGAAGGACATGGCTACCCCGGCGGCACTGGCGCTTGTTTCAGCGTAGCAGGTGAGGTGAGGTAGGGAGTTGGTACAACGACCCATTTATTTCCGAAAGTCGACGTCGGGAACGGCCCCAGTAAGTCCCTCCCGATTTTCTGGAACGGCCGTCGAGGTAGTGTGATGGGTTGCAGAAGTCCAGCCGGCCTAGTTGTCGCGTCTTTCGCCGCTCACAGCCTCTGCATGTCCTTACGTAATGAGTGACGTCTGCAGTGAGGCGAGGCCAACAGCACTTCCCTTGTATCCTTGATAGTGTACGGGAAAACCGAGGTGTCCGACTGTCGGGTCGTCGTGCAAGGCTTCAAGAACACCCAGGCGTAATGCTGAAGGCACTACGACGAGGCGCTCGGCTTGGAGCGTCGAGAAGTTCTTCAGGAGAAACGAAGCTATCCCTCGCCGTAATACTTTCGACACGACGTTGGTCTTGCCTTCCAGGTAGTCCATGAGGCTCTTGAGCTCTGGGTCAGCTCGTTGTCGTTACGCGAAGTCGTAGGTACTTATAGGTCCCAAGAACTAGTCATCGTCCTGATCACCCTGTGGCGGCGGATCGCAGGGGTGCGAAACAAGCAGTCGGCGTCGGAGTTCTTTCGCCCGCTCCGGTAGACGACGCTTATATAAAATTCTTAAAGTCTGAGACTCCCCAGTACGAAGCGTCCTGATGGACCTGTTAAGTTATCTAGCCAAGACAAGACATAGTGGTCACTCACGACTTTGAAGGGCCTGTCTTGCAGATAGGAGCGGAACACTGATGTAGCCCTGATGATGGCAAGGCATTCCTTTTCTGTGGTGGAATAATTCGCTTCCGCCTTCGATAGTGACAAGGCTGGCGTAACTGATAACCCTTTCAAGTCCGTTGGTCCTCTACACAAGCACGGCGCCCAGCCCTGCGTCTGTGTGAATTTCGGTGTCGGCTGCTTCGTCGAAGTGCGTAAGTATTGGTGGCGTTTGCAGGCATCGCTTTAGTTCTTAAAGGCCTCGACTTGCGGAGTTTCCCATTTCAAGTCGACGTCAGCCTCCGTGAGGTACGTCAGTGGCTTGGCGATCCGCGAAAGGTTCTTGACGAACTGCCTGTAACAGTCAATCAATCAAAATCTTTGATTTTCACCATTTCTACACAAGGTGAAAAAGGGAGAACTGCAGAAAAAGCCGAGAGTTCTTCGGTAACTAGTGCAGAGCCCAACAAATCTGCGTACTGCTTCTTGTCGGTGGGCGGAGGAAAGTCGGCGATTGAAGCTGTTTTCGTGCGGATCAAGGCGTACTCCAGAATTGCTAATAACGTGGCACAGAAAGGAGAGCTCCTCGTATTCGAAGCAGCCGTGTCACAAAAAAGTGTTAAACGCGTTCCCCTTAAACAAGTCAAAAGAACCGCACCAAAAGAACCGCAAGTAATGCAAATGCAAGACCACCGTTGGTCATTCGGGCAACGGAGTGGATCCCTACGGAAGTCAAGCGTGGCAGACTGCGGCAGAAAGTTAGGTGGGCAGATGAGATAAAGAACCTACGGGATTAGCGTGGCCGCCGTTAGCACAGGACCGGGATAATTGATGCATGTCAGAGGCCTTTGCCCTGCAGTGGGCGCAAAAAAGATGCTGCTTCTGCTGCTGCTAATGGTGATGACCTGCATTGGTCTTCGTTGTTGCCCTATTTCTACCAAGCAGTTATAGTTACGTTTCAATTGTACCACCAACCTTGTGCGTATAATTGTCGCAATGTTCTGTTTCCTTTCTCATTTCAGTTTTCAACACTTCAGCCACATGGTGCTCGGTCATCATTGGATTATTAGCAACGGCGTACACGGCAATGGTAAGGCTCCGAAATGGCATCGCGCCTCAATATAGAACCTACCAACTTGCTGAAAAATAGGATAGGTAACCTTTCGAGATTACTAAATCCATTATATTTTGTTAATTATTTATGCGTTTTAGTCATCGGATGTTTCCATGAGAATGTAGCGGAGGGCTCGGCGCGTGAAACAAAGCATTACATTCATATTACTGAGGAGGTGTGTTACTCTGGAAGACAAATTATCGCTTTCTGTGTTGATGCGTACTGTGACATGGCTCTTACGATGACGAACGGGAAATCAATACCTTTAAAATAGGCTAATTGGCGAACGTGCGCTCGGCAAGGAAAGTAACATTCATAATACAAGGATAGCGGCAAGCGTTTATTTATTTATTTATTTATTTATTTATTTATTTATTTATTTATTTATTGAAAATGCCTCAAGGACCCTGTACACAGGGTTTTACATGAGGGGTTGGAGAAACAAACAAGTTAGTTCATATTTACAAAGTGCGACTCAACGGAATTCTCGAAATGAGTGCGATTGACGTGAAGGACGATGTCTGAGGGAAGATTGTTCCAGTCGATAGCGGTCTTGACAAAAAATGATTGCAGATGCGTGGCGGTGCGGGCACGGGGAGGGTACACCGCTTTAACATGGCTGATGCGTTGAGAGATGCGATGAGCTGGGTTGATGGGAGAACAGTTACGCAAAACATGAAAAAACTTATGATAGAGTGAAAGCCTTGCGATTTTGCGGCGCATCTGAAGACTAGGCAGGCCTGCTTTTTTTCTTTAGGTTAGTTACACTAGTAGTGTAAGAATAATCAGAATAAATAAATCCAACTGCGCGGTTTTGTATTGATTCTATTAGTTCGGATAGAAAGCGTTCATGGGGATCCCAGACGGAACAACCTTACTCTAATTTGGGCTCGGATTAGTGCTTTATAAACTAGTAATTTCACAAGAGGAGATGCATGCCTTAGATTTCGCTTAAGATAGCCTAAAGTTCGGTTAGCGGCATTAGTAATATTGGTTATGTGAGTGGTCCAAGTGAGGTCGCTTGCAAGAACAGCGGGGGCTCCCTGTCAAAGCAATCCTTTGACCATTTGGCACGGTCGACTTGTCGCCAAGGGTCGTCCGTTCGGGGGAGATGACCCCGCCGTGGAAATGTACGGAAGTGATTTTGGGTGCAATAGACCTCTCTAGCAGTTCTCTTGAAGCGGCGGCTTGCTTGCATGCCGCCGGGTAAATAGAGTGGCAATATGGGCCTGCTGCAGAGTTCTGCTAACTGATCACGGGATGAGTGGCCGATGACATCTTTCGGAGAAGCTCGGTGCAGCGAGCAGGTCCACGTGTGGGAACGCGAAGGCGTAACCGTAGGCTGTGATAGAGAGAGTGAATACGTGTTTTTATTGGTGAAATGCTGCATGTGGGTTGGTCCCGGAAGGCGGTCGCAGAAGCGATTAGGTGTATTTAACGAAGAACAGAGAAGAGAGGAGAGCTTAGCGCTAACTCGGGTCGCAGACGCGGCAAGGTGGTCAGAGGTCGAGCTTGGCGCTGCCTCTGACGAGTTATGATGAAGTTTTAAAGCTTAGTGCTTAATCACGTTTGAGTGCAAACGTTGAGGGCTGTGAACGAACCGCTTGGTGTGGTTTGAGCCCAGTTGTGTTATGATGTCCGTGACAGTACTGGCCGCCCCGGCCAAGTTTTGTAAATAGTGTAAATAAACCTGAGTGTTTTGCTGTGAGGACATCTTGCTCCAGACTCCGTCCTTCAACGTGTCGCCGCGGTCATCAGAATCATCGAGAAAGAAGATCCACCATCAAAATTTAACTACGTCGACGCGCACTGTTAACATGTCGGCAAAGATTTTACAACACGCTCGCGGAGGTCATTCGTCGGCGGACTGTAGGCGGATGATCTGCAGTGACTTGTCTTGCTGTATAGCATAATGGCTTGCGTTAGGTCTACACTCATTCATACAAGTGCCAATGATTGAGCTCTCTGAAGGATTGTGAAGTGTAATAAAATAGCATGGGAAACGTTCCTGAGATTTATGACAAAATGTTGTTTATGTTCGCCTACTAGGGCGGACTACGCGGTGTCGTCTGGGCGGACTGTCTCCAGGCCCTGCTCACAGTTTCGGCTCCCACAGTGATAATGGCCAAGATCTTCTGGGATGCGACGACCGGTGACACACGTATTCAGCCTCTCGGCGAGATACTCAACAAGAAATATTTGTTCAAGTAAGCAACTTAGCCAAAATGTTACTTCACCTATTCGTGGTACAGTCATTTCGAGAAAATAATATAAACATCGTTTATCGTGTCTCATCAAACACTTATTTCGCAAGGAAGAAAGAAAAGTGAAAGTGAAAGGAGAGCACTCCAGTAACCTAAAAACATCTTCCACAACGAAGCTCTGTAAAACTAGCCTAACCTTGTGCGTCGTCATGCATTTTTGTCGGTGAAATCAGTGCGTACGCTCTGGTTTCTTCTCTTGCGGCGGAATTTGTTGTTGTCGTTGTTGTTTTCCTCAACTCTGGCACACACCCAGAAGTATGAAGAGTTAAGTCAGAAGTACTATGAAATAACAATCCGAATTTGCCTGTGCACGTCTCCCTTTTGTTCCGCTTGAGCCACTTTTGCTCCGAGTCCACTAATACATGTTGGTAATTACGTGAAGCCGAATGTGCATTTGAAGTGAACGCAGCGATAAACCCAAGTCAAACGTGTGTGTAACCTCTTAAAAAACAGGAATGTGTAACCAGTTTTGGGAAAGAATTGAATTAACGGTCCGGAATAGAGTGACAAACAGCGCGACCACGTAATTTTCTGTTCCTTGCTGTTTTATTGCGATCTCCATTACAGAAGCGGGCATCACTCTCCTGCATTCTAATCGCTCTGACGAAGCTGTCCGCCACAACATGCATATAGGAAGAAGAACAATATCTTCCTATATTTCAGGCTTTTGTTTTTCGTGACGACATGTGCGTATTTTTGAAGCAAGAGAAATTTTATATATTTCAGCTTCAATTTCGACCTCACCACAGACGAAACTATCTGGGGAGTGCTGATTGCAGCGGCACCGATATTCTTCAACCGGATATGTCTCGATCAAGGTACTGCTCAGAGGTACTTTGCATCCAGGTCCGAAAAAGAAGCAAAGTGGTGAGTGAATATGGCATTACGAAACATAAAAGAAATTACGCCCTTCCAGTTGGTAGTGATCCGCAATGCAAAAAAAAAAAAAGTGTTCAGGCGTGCTGACACGGACGCCACCATGACTCGACAACACAAACTCCTCCTTACATTATAGACGGCGAATTCGGCATAGGAGGAGCTTGCATGCGTGTGATCAGAGTGCCCATTCATTTGACAATCCGCGCTAGCGCTGACTGCCTCTCTCTTTTGATGTGTCTGCCACTTTGCACTGTACTGCATTTCATGGCTATCGATTAGACGACTGTTTAGGTATGCATGTGGCTTCCAGTGTTTCTAGGTTTCCTCACATAATGGCTCAATAGTAATAATTCCTGAGCTTTTACATCCCAAAACCGCGATATGACTTACCACAGACGCCGTATTTGGGAGTTACGAAAACTTCGACCACCTGGGGTTCTTTAACGCCCACTAACATTGCTCAAAATACGGACCTCGACATCGCGCCTCCGTCGAAATGCAGCCGCCGCGGCCGGTATTTGATACCGCGATCTTCGGATCAGTAGCCGAGTACCATAGCCACTTGACCACCATTGCGTGGCAGGGAAATATCTTAAGTCGGACAATTTTGTCGGTCATGTTAAATAATTTACAGCGTATATTCAATCTGTCTTCGTCAGTGCGGTTTTTGAGATTTATGCATTACTCTTTATTACAAATGCAAACTTTGACGCCAACTGAAACGACTGGATGTTAGCAGTGGTTACGGCGCTCGCCTACTGACCCTGAAGGACACGTATTCCATCCCGGCGGGCGTGGTACAGAAAGGTATATGCTATACATGCCCATGTGCTGCGGAAGGTCAGTTGACGTTAAAAAAGCCAGAGGTTATCGAGTTTCCGGAGCCTCGCCACAGGAGCGTGCATCATAATATTATCATGGTTTCGGCACGTGAAATAGTTCACAGAATAACTGATCGATGCAACTTGTTTGCTATTATTCTACGTGAACTGACCACTAATTTTCACTTAGTTCAGTATTATGCAGAATAATGGATTAAATTATCTTTGCATAAGGTGAACTGTGCGATTAATATTTAGTGCATCATTTAAAATACAATTTAAGAAGCCTGTTGTGAGGAGTTGCGGCAATTCCATTATTTGCTATTCAACGTAAAATACCTTCCTGTTGAATTGAATTTTCACGCGGATCTTGTTACCTCAGTTGAAAGACATATATATGGTACATTCCATTAAGTGCAGCGGAAACATAATGAAGGCCGTACGTGGAAGGTATTCCCTGTATTTTAACAGCGAAGAGGTTCTAGCTCGAGGTAAAAAGTCTGTCGGCGGAAGAACCTCGCGACGCCTATCAATCAGCCACAGCGCGCGTGCGCTGAGTAGCAGCAAGGACTGGGAAAGGAAAGTTAGGTTGAGGAGGGGGTGCGAAAGGGAGGTGAGAGGTGTAAGAATGATGTGGGGGTGGGGAGGAGAGAAAGGAAGAGGGGAGTGGGTGGAGCACAGCGTAGTTTGAAACAGTATAGCGTAGCAAGGAGTGGCAAAGGGACGTGAGCGTGTACTGTGTCATGTTGATGAGGAAGGGACAAGGTAGAGCATAGCATAGTAATGACTGGCAAAGGAAATTGGGGGTGAGCAGAAGAGAAAGAAGGAGTGTATCGGAAAGGGAGGCGAACGTGAGGAATAGTTATATAAGGGTGAGGCGGAGGGAAATAAGCAGGGTAAGCAGCGTAGTGTGTATAGCAAGGAATGGGAAAGGGGAGTGAGTGTGTGGAGGAGGGAATGGAGGAGGGGAACGCCACCAGCTACTCTGTACCTTCACTCTTAACACCACTAGTGCGTAGATGCCCAAAATGTTCTGCTTAATGTGATATTGAAATTCATTTCAGGACTGTGATCACTGGTACACTAATGGTGTGCGTCTTCTCGGCCCTCCTGTGTGGCGCTGGTGCAGCCCTCATATGCAGATACAGGGGCTGTGACCCTGTTCTCTCTGGATCTATCAAGAGATTCGATCAGGTGAAGCTGCCATCGCAAATAGAATCTATTTCCAATGGCGCAGTTTTGTGAGTACCTTTTTCAACCAAGTATTGGCTTACTCGTGTCGCCGTCGGTGTTGGAATAAACAATCATTGCCATTAATCCAGAAGAAAGGTTTCATGATGCAGATTCTGGGAAACAGCACGGGAAGAACGGCACGTGCAACCATGGAAGCCTTTTTTTTAGAGAAGCACCGCTGCGTGAGCGAGCCTTAAAGGGCCCCTAACCACCCAGAGGTCAAAATTTAGTTGTGGTGTTGCTTTTCTGCCGGTGTCCGCAACGAACACGTAGCCGCAAGAATTTTTCGGAACGGTGCCGAAATAGCGCAGTTACACGCGTTTGATTATTAAAACTTGGCGCTTGCTTGTTTCGCACTGTCCTGCGCCGCACCGGCCGCTTGCCAGTGCCACCTCCTCGCCGAGTGCTCCTCCGAATGTCACGTGACATACATCGCCGATGACGCGCAGTTCTAAAGCCTGCCCACTTCCGGTTGACGCACCTCCGGCGGGTTTTGTTGGTCCTGGGCCAACGCTCTGTGCTAGCTCTGTGCTGACAGTTGCTGCACTTTCTAGTCAGCTGTACCTGACTTGTGCTCATGCAAAGTGTGCCGCTATGGACCCTGCGTTGCGTTCTCGTCTCGAAAGACTCACGAGTGGCACGAACCCATACTGTGACACGCCGTGCCGAAGCACCTGCGCGGTCGTCGTTTAGCCACCGCAAACACTCTCGACTTGCGCGCAGCTGAACAGACAGCTGTGTACGGCTGTGTTGGAAAGCGAGCGATTTGGCACTTGCGTAGCGTAGCGCAGTTACGAATTCACCCGCGAACACCACAGGAACGACACACGACGAGGAAAAAGAAACAGGCAGGGAGCGCGTGCATTTACTAGCAGACTAATCGGAAGTCGAAATTTTCCTTCGACCAATCATCGGTGCTCGGACTCTTCTGACGTCACGAAAAACCACAATGTCGTCGCGGCTAACTTTGGTATGCCGGAAATGGCCGGCGAGGCGCACGGGATTGTTTTTCGAGTTTGTGGTGCGGCCGCGGCGCGTAGCCCTGCCGCACTTGACATCGTTCATCGTGGTGCCATTCTCAACTTTAAGTGCGCGTTAACTTGAAAATTTCAAAAAGTGTCGGGGGTGGTTTAGGGTCCCTATAATATGATTGCCTTAATTCCTGCGCAAGTCTCGTTTATGGATTTAAGACTGTGGCAATCATGGCCTGTATTATAAAAGCGTTACATCTATGTCGACGCTGATACTGCGCACGCTTAGTGCTGTATAATAAGGAGATGCATGTGAGCAGTACACAATTGCAAGTTAGCCCTGTGTGGCGTTATATTGTTTTTCATGCGTGTTGGTGTGTGTGCCTGTGCGTGGTTCTGTGGTAGTAAATTCCGAACGAAAGAATCGTTAGTGCGTGCTTGTCCTGTCTTTTATTTAATACGAAAGTGTATAATGCCGGGGTCCACTAAGAAATCTGGGACGTACTTCCGTAACGGAAGTAGATGTCTGAAAAGTAAACACGCATTTGGGATCGGAAAAGTGCCAACCGCTGGGATTGGAACCCACAATCAGCCAGGGTGCGTCGGTAGGAGCTGAAAGCGCTACTGACCGCGCCACCGACGGACTTGCATTAAGGAGGAAAAGACGGGCCTTATATATTTACTACAGCGCTTTACAATTTACATCTAATTGTCCTGTTAAAGCAAACGTATTTAGCAAGCAAAATTGGTCTTAAATTAATGTCGACTCCCTTTCACTGCACTCTTGGCTCTCAGAGGTGGTACCGCCACCCGAGAACGGTGGAGCCAAGTCTTAAATTGCCGCGTGAATATGCGCGCCGGCAGTTAGCGTTTAGGTACTTTCGACGCCTCTATCGCCGCGCAGGCTTCGGCCTCCTGCCGGCGCGTTGCTTCAGCCACGGGCGTTTCATAATTTGTTTTGTGCGACGTATATGATAGTCAGTTGCGTTGTCACGCGCTTTACTCCAGGAACGCAGACGACTATAGACAAGAAAATGATGCGCCTTTGGCACAGGGAAGTGTGGATTCACAAGGCGGCCCGGCGAGAAGCAGTTCGGTTACGTTTCCAAGGTATCTCCGTTGGCGGACGTTCCTGGTTAACGGCAGATTTGCGCAGCACACTGGCGTTTTTAATGCATTGTCTCCGGAGAAATGTGCCATTTGAGAGCTTTCGTTTGCGTACAACTGTCGAAGATCCCTGTACTGTGCCAAGGCGCCGCTGATGTGTACATTCGAGGGAGAGTCCAGAGTAACAAACCCAACTCCCGTCCCTTGATTCCCCAGATTGCCGCTTATGTGCGAAGACAAGTTTCACTTTCGTGTTATACCGATTCCCATGACAGAGGGATCAACCAAATTTTTACAGCGAAAGCTGTATATGGCGAGGAGAAACGAAAAACCACTCGGCATCTGTGTCACGAGCGGTCTCCATTGGCTGCACCGTCCAGTGACGTCGTTCTCTGCGTCGTACGCAAGCACGCGCGCCGTTGGCTGCGCCGTAAGTAGAGCGTCGCGAAGTAGAGCAGAAGCGAGGTAGAGAGGAGCTGTCAAGCAAGCCACAGTGGGACGCGTACAGCTGCTGCCGACGCCGACCGCGTTTCCCCTCGCTCGCGCCGAACGCGTCCGTGCGCCACCAGTGACGTCTTTCATCCCGTGGCAGCCGTGCCGCCGAGACCGCGCACAGCAGTTTCAACTTACAACTTCCACATGGGTAGGGAACGGGTCGTACCACGGCCGGACTCGACTCTCCTCTCCTCCGCGTGCAGGAGAGGAGAGTCGAGTCCGGCCGTGGTCGTACGAACTGGCGAACAGCAGACAGCTTTTGAAGAACAGCACCGACAGCAGAACCGATAAAGAACTCGTGTTCGCCGGGTCGATGCTGCAGCGCGGACACAAGAACTGGTCCCGGTAGCCAAGCGACGGCAGCAACTGCGTATCGAGGCTACAGCAGCCTTCCAAGCCGCGCTAAATCACGAAGCGGAACGCAAGCGCCAATGGCGGGCGGATGCTGCTAACCACGACGCCGAGCTGACTCGACGAACACAAGCGGCAACGGCAAGCCGTGGAAGCGTCGTTGCCGGCTGAGCAGTGTCAACGTGGCAATGGCGGGAACTCGTTCACCGGCGCCAACGCCCGCTTTCTGCCTGAGTTAAGCACAAGGAACCGCTCATTTACACTCCTCCATGACCTTGATCATGCGAGGCACAGTATGCGGCATGTGAAATAAACGCCGTAGTAAACCCAAGCAAAACGTGCGTGCAACCTCCTTAGCAAACACAAACATGTAACCAATTGATGAACAAATCGCAAAATACGATTTAGAACAGGGAATGTCGCAGGAGCCAACGCAGGAGCCAACGACAAGCGGACTTGTCTTCGCCAGGGCGGCCGCCCTGGCGAAGACAAGTCCGCTTGTCGAAACGTTGGCTCCTGCGACATTCCCTGTTCTAAATCGTATTTTGCGATTTGTTCATCAATTCAAGCATCCATCTTCCCCTGAGCTTCTCTTCTAGTTTGGATTTAAACATGTAACGAGTAATTTATAAAGGCTTGAATACACGGTAGTGATTTACCTACTGCCGAGGACCGCGGACGCACATTCCAGCTTCGCTGGTTAACCATCTGTACGGAGTGCTTGGGCTGTGTTCTTCTTTTTGCCTTTTTTATTTCCGCACATTGTGATATTTCTGTTGCTCATTGGATGTGCCGTTTGAGCTTAGTGGTGTGCTGTGCGCAGATCAATAGTTCACAATATTCGATGGCTCCGATGTATTTGTCAGAGAAGTCATGTGGCACACTTTTTGATAATCATATCGTACACATAAGCCCTAATAGTGTACGGCACGTAGCTGGATGGGTGCATAAAATTTGGGCACTCTGTCTCGACGACGACTTCTCTCGTACATCATTTTCATAGAGATAAGGATAACAATGCGACATTTACTGATTTAATTATTCGCTAGGAAAATACAAGTTCTATTCAATGAAAATAAAACAGCAACACCAACAAGAATTTTGTGTGCACGTCAACCGCAACTGAATAACATTGCGGTTGAGCACAAGCTTTTCTTGAGCATTACTCGATAGTTAGAATTTGGAAGACAATGTCTGTAATTTTTGCGTCGCGGGAAAGTTATGTAAACAGCGATTCGTTTCTGTATGTCTTCGTTGTTAAGGATATTGCTGCGGTTGCTTGGTCTTCAGAGAGATCAAAATGCGCTGCGATTACGACGTACACAAAACGTTGGTTTGTGCGATACCTCTTCCACCTTGCCCAGCTTAAGGAGGATTATTGTTTACTAAGCCCTGATAAGCATCTTACTAGTAATGCTTGTATGCAACATTTCCGTGTTGCGAGGCTTAGAGGTTATGCTAAGAAAAGTAACCGTGTCTTCTCGCAGTAACTCAAAAATATTCAGCCCTCAATTGCAAGCTGCTTCAGAAGAGTGAAGTGTTGGGCCAGTTGGTTTGACATGCTTGCAGGAGAGAGCGCAAAAAAATTGGTGGAGAACAGGATTGGACGTCTTTTTTGTCCCCACCGGACCTTCTGCGAATTTTCTGCGCTCTTATCTGCAAGCGAGCTGCTAACATGTTCAAAACTCTCAAATAATGCAAGGCGTCCAAAGCCTCATTGAAACTCACAAGCGCAAAGGTGTATAGCCATGTGCTAACCATATATCATACTTCAGAATATCATACTATCATGCAATATCAACTGACCAAGAAGTAAGCAAAAGATCTTGATAACAAGAAAAAGTACAAAAACACGGAGAAAGAGCTCTGTTCAATATTCAGCTCTCGTTAACTAATCCAAATTAAACTAAACATATACTTTTCAGCGACACCTCCGCGAATGCTATACTGTACTTTCGGGCAGATGGCGCGAAGGCCTCGAACACAAATTTTATTTAAGGCACTCGCATCCTCCTGGCGCAATGATTCGTAGTTGATTTTTAATATGCCTGAAGTTAGCCAAATGCAGGGCTACTAGATATTAAAATACATTTCTGTACTATTCGGAAATACTACATGTAGCGAGCATTTTATTACAAATAACAAAGTATTGTATCTAATTTAACCTTGTTCTACTTCGGGTGGGTCTACGATTTCATTGAAATTATAGAAAAATTTGCACTACGACGCCATGGAATCATTGCAGTGTTTGAATGTGCGAATTTTTAAATGAAGAGAGTTCTAGTCATTTATTGAAGACTGGACACCTTTATGAAGGCTGTGTAGTGAAATTTTACCAGGCGAAATGACTTCCGTCCCCTCTGTGGAAGCGTCTGTCGCCTTAAAACTATTATTCATTATCCCGAATAAGCGTAGACTCGCTGGTGTTTCGGAGCACATTCCCCATGCGAATTCAAGGCAGTTTCTGGCTGTTCAGAAATTACGAACGGAAAAGCACGCACCCACCCACTAACTTACCCTCCCCCCCGCACGCACGCACGCACGCACGCACACACACACACACACACAGTGGAAAACAAATGTGGAAATATAACACCATACATCCGTTGGTGTGTATGTGCGTGTGTGCGTAGTTTTGCGATAGTAAATTCTAAACACTACGTCTCACCCACTAGCCCACCAACATGTCCTACCTTCTGGTTTGTTTCACGTGTGTACTCAATATAAATAAAGAAAAAAAGACATTTAGTGGACAGCATTCCTTTCTGGTACCGCTCCGCGGCTAGGACGTAGCCTAGCGTCTTTCAAGGGGAATAAATGAGGACCTGATTCATTATTGGGTGCAAAGTATAGCTCAACTCGCAAGTTCTTTCGTAGGAAGGTTTGTGTGAAATGTCGTGTGGGTTTATTTTTCTTCGAACGCAGCTGGTGCCATTTTACCTTCTCCAAGACATCAGTGTGTTTCCCGGACTCTCGGGAATCTTCCTCGCAGGGGTCGTAAGCGCCGGTATAAGGTATTTCATCCAATTATTTGCAACACTTAGTGTGAAAAAAACTTAACAGCCGCCCGCAGACCATAACAGAAAATCATTCTTTTAAATGTCACCACTAGGTACGCATAATGTCATATTTTCTGCCTGATGTGCAAACATGAAAAAACTCGGTAAGACCAGCACACAACGAAGTGCAATGCGATTCCCGGGTTACACTATCGCTAGCCATAAAGGATCTGGATCTGGTTACCTAAGGTGGTTTAAGCCTCATACTAAGCACGAAAGCAGAAGAGTCATGTTCGGACGAAGCTTACTAGGCAAATGTCACGCCATGACCTTGCAGCTTTGTTACATATACAAATTTTTCAAGATGTCTGTGTTAAAAATCGATATATATATATATATATATATATATATAAGCAGTGAAGAACGGACGAACGTGCAAGAACTTTATTACTTCCCAACGTGTCGGCCGGTTGTCCGGCCTTCGTAAATGTTGGTACCAACAATCTGGCAAGGAGCACTGGACGTGTGACTTTCGAAAAGTACAAAGAACTGTTTGGTCTCAATCTGAGGAAAAGACCACACATTCAACGGCAATACGCCAGCCTCATCCTTTTCCGGTGCGTCAAGCTCCACCGCCGGAGCCACAACGAAGCAGTGGTGCGCCACTGCAACCGCGAGGCCTGCGATTCCAACAGCCGCCTGCGAGTGTTCTGCCGACGTTCCCGACAAGTTTTCTTCCTTGACCACGCCTTGGAGTGGTTCCTGCATAAACGCGTCCTGGCCGCCGACGGAGTGCACCCCAGTTTTGAAGGTGTAGCGTTGATGGCCAGTCACATCAACTGCTTGGTCCTCCGTCATGCTTCTCATCCGTGGTCATCTTCCTGGTGCAACCACGCACCTATCAAGCCTGTGCAGCAAGCTACGTCTACTCGCCTGTACCTCCACAGGACACCTGCACCTCCACAGGACAAGACCAGCAAGCCCTCCGCGAATGCACCGGAACCACAAGGGACTTCTATCGACGCCAACGCGCCGCCCCAGGCCCGGAGGCAACCACGCCCCTCAACAAAAAGGTGTGAGATTACTCTCTTGTCTTCTCGTCACTATGACTTAAGAAGTGCCAAGCGTTCCGCCACGGTGGCGCGACCCCAGGACTAACTGGTGAATGCGCCAACTGCGGCGACTTTATATTCTAAAAACTTCCTAAGAATTAGGAATACTGTGGAGGAGCGCGCTCATTATGAGATGCCTGAGTCTATATTAGGTTCATATGTCGCTTCAAAGAAAATACCGAAGGGGCTTAAGCTTTCGCTTAGACCAGCCACCTCTGAATTGAGTTAGTTAGTTAGTTAATTTTAGGTTTTATGGCGCAAAAGCAGCGATGGCTATGATGCGCCAGACACAAGGTGATAAATTCATGTGTAAGCAATAGGATGATCCATGATACAGATGTGGTGCAAACGTCTAGAACGCCTAAAAGCCTATAGTCTGAAATTTGCATGGGTATTTGTATTAAAATTATGACATCGACATGAAGTGTGAGCAATGAATAGCGCGCTAGGTCCACTTTATTTCTGTATTGAGTGTAACTGAAGGCTTAGCATCTATTTAAAAAACCAGCTTCTTGCATATAACTGATCACACTGGCCAGGGGTACCAGTGGATCATCTCCTAATATGAGTCTGGGGTGTAGAGGTGTGTGTGATTTATATAGCTCGTGAAAAAATTTTCGCCTCTCTGTTTCCATATGTGGGCATGTAATTAAGATATGGATTACTGTTAGCGGTTCTTGGCACTTATCACAAATCGGCTGTTCATCTTTTGCAAGTAGGTAGTTGTGAGTGATGTGCGTGTGTCCTATTCGTAACCTCGTTAATATTACCTCTACAGAGCGTTTCGGGTGATAGGATGTATTCCATTCACAGAGTACAGGTTTAACAAGGTAAAGTTTGTTATTTACTTTCTTATCCCATTCAGACTGCCACTTACGGATTATTGTTTCTCGGCAGGCTCGAAGCCCGTCCCTGACAGGAATTCTTGTTTTCGACACAGCTTTGTATTTCGCTGCCGCCGCACACTCATCCGCCCTTTCATTTCCTGGAATCCCTACGTGGCTAGGGACCCAGCAGAAACGAATAGTGTGGTCCTGGCTAACGTCTAATACAGTCCTTAATATGTCGCCTACCAGAGGTGTACGGTCACATTTTAAGTTCAGAGGCTTTTAGCGCACTTAGTGCATCTGTAAAAATAACTGCCTTCTTATGCTTTCCATTTACAACTTCTTGTACTGCCATCCACAGAGCATAGCACTCTGCTGTGAACACTGAGACGAAACTTGGCAGTCTAACAGTTCTTTCCCAGTCACCTGATACGACGCTGCTTCCTACGTAGTCGTGTGCCTTAGAACCATCAGTATAAAACTCGGTGTAACTGTTATACTCTGCTTGTATTGCACGGAATTCCTGTATAATATGCTCCTGTGGCATGTCACGTTTCTTTAGGCTTGTTAAGGAAAAATCAAGAAATTTTGCAAAGTCGTTCCACGGGGCCAAAATAGGAGGTATGTTAGCAACATGACGTACCTCCTGTGGGATATTATAGTCGTGATACTTTTCTTCATAGCGAAGTGAAACCGGTCTGATAACATGCGGCCTGTTCATGTAGTGAATTCGCTTGTTGCAGGATGTGACTATGTCATAGCAGCTGTGTCCTGGTGATGCCTGAACCTTGAGCACGTAGGCTAGCATGAGTTGTGTTCTTCTATGTTCAAGGCACGGTTCATTGCTGTCTACATATAAACTAGGAACAGGCGATGTTCTGTACGCTCCAGTTGCTAGGCGCAGACCTTGATTATGAACTGGATCGAGCCGCTTGAGGTAAGACTGTCTAGCTGACCCGTATACTATGCATCCATAATCTATTTTACTACGTACCAAGGCCCGGTATATGAGTAGAAGACATTTCCGATCGGAACCCCAGTGCTTGCCTGACAGGACCTTGAGAACGTTTAATGCCCTGGTCGCTTTGATTTTAAGAGTGTCTATGTGGGCGAGAAAATTGAGCTTCGAGTCAAAAACCACCCCTAGAAATTTATGCTCCTTCTTAACCGGCAGAACTGCATCGCGCAATTTTAGGACAGGGTTTGGATGCAAGCCTCTTTTTTGTGAAAAGACCATCGCCACAGTTTTTTCAGGGGAAAACCGAAAACCGTTATCTGCTGCCCATTGCGTCAATTTATTTATAGCGACTTGAACTTGTCGTTCGCATGTAGCCATGCTGGATGCTCGGAATGCAATCTGCAGGTCATCGACATATAATGAGTGCATAAGAGAGCCTGGTATTATTCTATTCACGGAATTCATTTTTACCACGAAAAGTGTTGTGCTTAGAATGCATCCCTGTGGTACTCCATTCTCCTGAACAAATATGCGTGATAGTGTTGAGCCCAGGCGGACTTGAAAGGTTCGATTTGAAAGAAAGTTGGATATGCAGTTCAGTATTCGGCCTCGGATTCCTAGATCTGCTAAATCACGCAAGATCCCGTACCTCCAAGTGGTGTCGTACGCCTTTTCAAGGTCAAAAAAGACTGCTAGGCAGTACTGCTTATACAAGAATGCCTCTCGTATAGTATCTTCAAGACGCACCAGATGATCGGTTGTGGAGCACCCTTTCTTGTAACCGCACTGATGGCAATCTAGCAGATGATCTCTTTCGATGACATATGTTAGTCTGATATTTACAATACTTTCATATGTTTTAGCCAAACAACTTGTTAGTGCAATCGGTCTGTAGCTGCTTGGTGACGTGGGCTCTTTTCCGGCTTTCAGGAATGGGATTACAACGGCTTTCTTCCATTCAGCGGGCATTTCGCCCGTTTCCCATATTATATTAAAGAAAGATAATAAGGCTTGCACTGCTTTCTGGGATAGGTGCGCCAGCATCATGTAGTGTATTTTGTCCGGACCCGGTGCTGTTTTCTTCCCCATGGTAAGGACTCTGTTAATTTCGTGGATAGTAAGAGGTGCGTTGTATGATTTGTCTAAATATCCTGTTGTGGGAAGCTTCTGCCTTTCTGCAGACTGTTTGCGTCTTAAGAAGTTGGCCGAGTAATTAGCAGAGCTGCATATAGACGCGAAATGCTCACCTAATATATTTGCTTGTTCCTGTAAGTTTGTTGGGGTCCCTGGAGGTGAAAGCACAGGGATAGTGTAGGCGGCATAATCGCCATTGAACTTACGAACTTGGTTCCACATTCTCTTTGATGTTATGGAGCTATTGATTGACGAGATGTAATTTTTCCAGGACTTTTTTTCGGCCTCCCTACGGATATATCTTGCCTTGGCTCTTGCTTTTTTAAATGACAGGAGGTTCTCTTGTGTTGGGTACCGTCTGAATATGCCCCAGGCTTTGTTTTGTAGTTTTTTAGCGTTTGTACAATCGCTTGTCCACCAGGGTTTCAGTTTTTTATATAGGGAGCCAGATGATTGTGGGATAGCGTGTTTAGCGGCATTAAGAATGCAGGCAGTGAAGTTTTCATTTATGTCATCTACTGTTGGGGCATCTAAGCAAATTTCCTCCAGATTAGCTTTTTCAGTGAAAAGAGACCAGTCTGCTAGATGAAGTTTCCAGCGAGGTGGTCTTGATGGTGTTGTAGGGAGTGCGGACGCAAGTTCTATGAAAGCAGGCATATGATCGCTCCCATAGGGGTTGTCAATTACATTCCACTTAAAATCTGTGTACAGAGACGGAGAGCACAGTGCCAGGTCTAGGCAGCTAAAAGCACGTGTGGCAGGGGAGCAATATGTGGCAGCACCATTGTTTAAGAGACATATACGGTTAGTGAGAATAAAATCTTCGAGAATTTGTCCTCTGGAGTCTGTGTTTTTGCTCCCCCATAGAGGGTTGTGTGCATTAAGATCACCGGCTATAATAAAAGGTTCCGGCAACTTATCTAAAATCATCTCTAAATCTCTTATACTAAAAGGTTTATGAGGAGGAATGTAGAGTGAACAAATCGTGATGGCTTTATGAGCTAAAATGGTGACAGCAACTGCCTCTAGGTGGCTATTAATGGACACTTCTCGCACTGGAATTCCATTTTGGATAATTATGGCTACGCCGCCCGAGAGCCGGCTTGCCTCAGTTCGGTCACGACGCGCTACAGTGAATCCTTTTAAGAAGTTCTTATGTTGTTCACCTAGATTTGTTTCCTGTAGACAGACTGCTACAGGAGAGAAGGTTCGTAGCATTTCTTTGATGTCACCCAGGTTGCGCATCATTCCTCGACAATTCCAGTGGATTAGGAAAGCCATTTTGAAAGTAAAATATTAAAAGAAGAGCGAAATATCCGTAAATAATACATAAAAGAGTCTTAGGTGACATGGGTTTATATGGTCAATGCAAAAGAACGATAACCCTTTGGGTTATCGCTTAATTTGTGTGGTCACTCGCACTTTATCTCTCTTCACGCGCTCCAGAGAGCGCTTGTCTTTCGGTGTAGATGACACCGCGGTCGTCGCGTCCACCTCCATTGCCCTCTCTGAGGCGCTGGAGGACCGACATTCGGGTGCCGAGACACGGGTCTCGGGCCTTCCTGTACGATTGATTTTAGGGCCCGGGAGGACTGGTGTCTCCGAGCCCTTTGAGAGCGGTGGGGCAGCTCGGGCTGCTTCCACCGAGGGGGCGAGAGGGGTCTCTGCGGGAACACTGTTCGTGGGCCCGCTAGACTCCTGGAGCCTCTGTGACACTGCCCCCGTCTTCGTCACATCGGCAAAACTTCTTTTGGAAAGGTAGGAGAGACGTTTTCTTGCTTCATAAAACGAGATTTTTTCTTTAACTGTTAGTGCAATTACTTCTTTCTCTTTTTTCCAGTTAGGGCAGGACCGTGAGTAGGCTGGGTGGTCTCCTTTGCAGTTTACGCATTGTGGAGGTGATTTGCAATTTTCAGTCGTGTGGTCATCGGCACTGCATTTCGCGCATGTTGTTTTGCCCCTGCATGAGTGTGACGCATGTCCAAACCTTTGGCAGTTGAAGCAGCGCCTTGGGTTTGGAATATATGGTCTTACATTTATTTTGATGTATCCTGCATCTAGAGAGGTGGGCATAACACTGGTACCGAAGGTCAGTATAACGTGTTTAGTGGGAATTTCCTGGTCATTTCGACGGATTACAATGCGTTGCACTTTTGTGACATTCTGCTCGTGGAAACCCTCCAAGAGTTCTTCATCACTCAACCCAAGGAAGTCCTCCTCGGATATCACTCCTCTACTTGTATTTAAGGATCTGTGGGCGGATGTTGTTATTTTCGCATTGCCAATACTCGTAAGATTGGCGAGCATTTCAACTTGTGCTTTGTCAGTTAGTTCTAGGAGGAGATCGCCACTAGACATTTTAGATGCTTTGTATGATGGTCCTATGGTGTCCTTGAGGCACCTAGCCACCAGAAACGGTGAGAGTTTTCTGACAGCTGTGTCACTTTCGCTGTGCACTACGTGGTACTTGGGGAATGTTGGTTCGTTGCTCCGGAAAGAGAAGGCAAAAGATGCTTCGGTGCGGCCTCTTTTCTGAGGCCGATCAAAAATTAAGGATGCTTGAGAGGCCATATGGACATGAAATTTTCGGCAGCAGCGCCGGCCGCCCACCACGGAGCCCTACAAGGGGGCGCGGCAGGACTTGTCACCAAGCCTGCCTGACGCCAGCCGTACGCCACCACTATAACCAAATATAGAATATCCAAGGTAGGGTATCCACACAAGGTTAACCCTTGCCGCCAGGAAAAGGGGAAGTAAATGGAAGAGAGGAGAAGACAGGACAGATGTAAAGGAGGAGAAAAAGACGAAGATGTGGAGAAAGAGACAGGAAAAGGCGACTGCCGATTTCCCCCGGTCGGGTCAGGCCGGAGGTGCCGTCTACGTGAAGCCGGGGCCAAAGGGGTGTGTTGCCTCTTCCGGGGGGCCTTAAAGGTCCAATCACCCGGCGTCGGCTCAACCCCCAGGATCCCCTTTTCCCCGGACACGGCTAAGCCACGCACGGCGACACGTGGGAGGGGGTCGAAACCCCCCCATTGGCTCGGGTCCGTGGTGTCGCCACACACCAAACGCCTGCTCACGCAGACGCCCCTGCGGGGACCTCTGAATTGAGTAGCCATAACATCGACCGATGGAACGATACACTGCGGAATGCCTCGCTAAACCTCATGCGTATTGTGATGAACGATTATCAGTCATCTCTAAAGGATTTATCTAACCGAGAACGCCAGCTAGAGAGTGATCATCCGGTAAGCTCATAGGAGCGTTCTTTGCATGAGGAGTATGAACGAAAGACGCGATCAGGAATTCAAGCTAAAGAAAGTCTAAAAATGGTTCGAGACAACATTCAAGCATCAATAATGCCATCACTCCCATCTATGAACACTTCACTTAGTTCCAGTTCTGACGAAAGGAACCGCTTTACTAACATCGTTAACATCTCGAGCATCAAACTGTCTAATCCAGAAATGTCCGTCCTTTCTCGTGGTCTGAACTTCTGCCCAGCGACTGGCGGGTACAAGAAATTCCAGCTTGTCAAAGACCTTGGTGACTTTGCGCGGAACATGCACCTACGAGAATTCTTTTACGGTCGATCCGCGTCTAACAGCTTGCCTTCTGGTCGGCACTGGACACCACCTGTCCAAAGAGACAAATATCTAGACGTATATATTTCGGCTGTCCAACAGGACATTCCTCATGCTTACAACCACAACAATTGTTTCAAGCACAACCTCTCCATGGAGGAAAGGCAAGCCATTAAAACTTTGCAACAGCGCTCCCACATCTTCATCAAACCCGCCGACAAAGGTGGCGCCATAGTGATAATGGACGCCACCGACAACATCGCCTAAGCTTTAAGATAGTTCAGTGATACCAAACACTACAAACTGCTCGATCACGACCCAACTAAGGAATTTAAACAGATTGTCACCGACACACTGGGAAGCCTTTTCCGAGATGGCTGCATTGATAAAAAGACGACGGAGTCACTGATTCCACTCAGTCCGGTTGCGGGAAGATTTTATTTACTCCCAAAGATACACAAGCCTAACAACCCTGGTCGTCCTATAGTGTCGGCTATTGGCACAGTGACTGAACCACTTTCGAGCTATGTTGACGGTCTCATTAAAGGGATTCTCCCGTCCTTTTCCTCGTATCTCAAGGACAGTAACCATTTCTTAACTGACATTCTTGATCTCTACGTCCCCGACAACGCAATACTTGTTACGCTAGACGTGGCTTCTCTTTATACTAATATTCCACATGACGACGGCGTTCGGTCGGTAATTAGCGCTTATGACAAATCCCTTAAGATAAACCCATTGACAGCTCAGCTCGGGCTTCCCTTTTAAAGCTAATCCTGCAACTGAACAATTTCGAATTTAATGGCACCCACTACGTGCAGGTGAGCGGTACCTCGATGGGCACCAAGATAGGACCTAATTATGCCAACACGTTCATGGGCTTACTTGAAAACAGATTTCTTGGCACATGTGAATTAAAACCACTATACTATAAGCGCTTCATTGATGACATATTCCTTGTGTGGCCGCACGGAGAAAGTGAACTTTCGTCCTTCATTGCAAAGTATAATGACTTTAATCCATCCATCACCTTTTCGCCAGTCTACTCAGCTTCTTCCATAAACTTTCTCGACGTCAAGGTGTGCCTTTGTGGAAACAGACTAACAACCAAACTTTACAGAAAACCGGCCGATAGACACCGCTACCTTCATTTTGAATGTAGCCATGTAAATCATAACAAGTCTAGCAACCGTACAGTCAAGCACTCCGTTTTAGAAGGTTGTGTTCTGCAGATTCAGACTTCCGGGATAATTGTGACAAGCTTCGTGATGCGCTCCGAGTACAGAAGTACCCGCCTCAACTAATTGACGACGCTATTAAACGTGCCACTGCAGCTGACAGAAGCGAGATTTTCAACTCGGACAAACGTGTTCCACAGCAGCCTTGTACCAATGTAGTCCTGACACATTCCGCGTCGATGCCGAATGTCGCCAATATCTTATAAAGGTATCACAACATTCTCATGCAGAGTGACCGTCTGAAAAACATTTTCGCAGAACCACCACGCTTAGTATACCGTCGGTCAAGAAATCTGCGCAGTATGCTGACATCGTCTAAGATAGTCCCGTCTGTTTATACCGGTTGCCGTCCTTGCCGAAAGCCACGTTGCAAGGTGTGCCTATACATGACCACCTCGCAGTCAGTCCAGAGTTCGGCGTCCATTGTTATGAAAATTAAAGGTGACTTCGACTGTGATACCTGCAACTGCATATACTTGCTTCAGTGTTCCACTTGTAAATTTCAGTACATTGGACAAACTGAAACGCCATTTCGTTTACGTTTAAGCAATAACAAGGCGCACGTCGCTGCTCTGCCCAATCTGCCCCTATCTAAGCTCGTCACCATTCCGGGGCATTCACTCGACAAACTAACAACCAACATATTAGAGTCCGACTTCAGATCCCACCACGAACGAGAAGAACGCGAATCATTCATCTACACATTTAAGGCTGTATCATCTGGCATAACTGAGAGCGCAGGAAAACTCATGTTCCTGCCCGTGTATCGGACTGCTACATCATTGGGAGTTCGTCAGTAAAGTTACTCTGTGTGTGCGATGCATAAGAGCAATCCTACCTATGTTACATATTTTATATTGTGACGTGCCTTTTTTGGTTTTACATTTTTATAATTTTATATTTTACACTTGTTTTCTGTTAGACATCGCTTCTCGCTGTGTGACACCGTTCTTTGAATGCCCGCTTTTATTGTTTTACGTTTGTTCTTTTAGCTGTTTTAGCGCATTCTTTTCTTCAACGTAAAATTCATCGTTGTTTTTTTCATATTTTGCACTGGTTCTCGTTGTTTTACTCCAGCTTTTCTGTTAATTGGCGATGTTCATTGTTATACCGGTTTATTTCAATTCTTCTGTCATACATGTATAATCTTTCCGTATGCACTCGTCGTGTGCCTACCTGTGAAATCTATATGTCATTGCGCACGCTTCACCTTTCATTATAAACATTGTCTGTTTATCTGATTTCATGTTGTCATCTTGCAATAACAATGCACGAGTGTTCAGTCGTCCAATACGCAAGCGATAGCAATGATACTGGTTACGTCTCTGGAGGCCCCCTCTTATAGTCATGCAAATATATAAGCAGCACATTTCTACATGCACTGTATTCCCTGAGCACGTGTCAAAATCATTTAAAACTAGGCAGTGACACGTTGTTCCCCGTGTGTTTCGTATCATTTTTTGTATTTTTTGTATTTTGTACGGTGTGTTATCGGTTGTCCTACAACATCTGGTGCTTGCGCATGCGCGGTGGAGTTTAACTAGAACAAAATTTTCCAATAAACTTCACTTGTAAGTCCAGCTCTGTCCTGTGCATTCCTTCTTCTTGGTGCTTGCGTCGTTTTCAGCTGGAATTTTTTACGCCATGAACCAACACGCCCAACAAGCTACCCTACTCCCTGACGAAGGCCGGACCACCGGCCGAAACGTTGGAAAGTAATAAAGTTCTTGCACATTCGTCCGTTCCTTCACTGCTCATATTCGTCTGGATCCGCAGAAACGTTTACTGGATATATATATATATATATATATATATATATATATATATATATATATTTCACGCGAGTTTGTCTCTTCGCGCTGTGACTTCTTTTTTTCTGCTGGCATCAGTAATTATTTTTAATGTATTTTCAGGCTGTTCCTTCTACATTACACGGTCGAAAACTTCAGGTTGACATGCATTGTTTATCATTTGAAATGGCCTATAATTGTGTGTGGTATTCCTAACAGTATGCCTTGTACAGTTGTACTGCCTTTTTCCCAGTGGATGTGCTGGTCGACGTGATCAGGCGCATCGAGCCCTGTTAACTTTCTTGAACGCTTCTGGTTCGGCATCCCGCCTGTAGTCGTGTTTATGTGTTCACTTCATTCTGTATGCGTTTATTCCTCTTTTCTTTCTTTTTCTACCTAATTTCCTCTTTCCTCCCATATTTCCTTTCTGTCTGTTCCCTCCTCCTGACAGAATAAGCAGGTGTTGTGCCCCACGGGGTGGCAGTTGACAGCTTGCTCCTTCCTTCTTCCCTTTGTGTGTTTTATATTACCATACCTAATAATAATAATAATAATAATAATAATAATAATAATAATAATAATAATAATAATAATAATTGTATATGAGGGCTTCGGCGCTCTCAAGTGAATTGATTTTTCCTTTTTGTCCGACCAGAAACACATTGTGATGATGCGAATAAATTTCAACGTCCGCTTCAACGGAAAATAAATAACGCGTTCGGCTAACTCAAGCTGGCGGTTACTTGAATTGTCTATGAGATTACAGGTTTGAGTGATGAGTTCCAGGCTGGCTTTAACTGCCCTTCGTTCACTTGTCAATACAAATCCACGACAGGAAAGTAGAGAAAGCTGCATAACGCATGCTCTAAGCATTATCTTGGTTTGACACGACCACAGGCTATTACGATAGCAAGTTGTCGTTTCGGAACTGTTCATTAATCACCTGAGAGGCAGAAGCAGATACTTTTTGTTGCATGTCCACTATCTCCCTTTTTAAGGGCTGCGCAAATGTTGCAAAATTCGCCTACATCACTTCTACCTTGCGCCACCGCAGCTTATAATTAAAGTTGCTTCCGTGTGTGTCCTTCCACCTGGCCGATCTTGCACGCAAAGCCTACCTGACAAATACGTCGTTGCATTGCACATAATACTAGAGCGACAGAACATAAGTAAAAGGTGGACGGACGTGGCGAAATGCGTCTCCTTTCTGCCATATGTGCGCCCACATTTTCATCTTTGCACTTTTGCTAAATACGCAGTATTATCCTACATGCTTGGTGTCTCACGGATGCATAACGTTCCTCCTCAAGGCAGCTAGATGAGAAAAAGGGCGAATATTATACAAAAAGATGTATTAGTAGGCCTAGTTGTTGCATTGAAATGTAGCTAGAAGCGCCGCAGGCGAACTTGACTTGCCCAGCATGTTATATATATATATATATATATATATATATATATATATATGAGAACTGGTGCTCAATGGGCCAAACGTATTTGGAGTGAAATCGCAGACACGACTTCGCAGTTATCGTTTTATTGCCAACAGTGTCGACCGCGGGTCCGGTCTTTTTCAAGGCATAGAGAGAAGTGAAGTGATCGCTGACAAACTGGTCGGAAGAAGAAAAGGGAGAGAGTGGTACTAGAGGTACACAATCGCTCACCTACAGAATGAATTGTGTGCCTCTAGTACCACTGTCTCCCTTTTCTTCTTCCGACCAGTTCGTCAGTGATCACTTCACTTCTCTCTATGCCTTGAAAAAGACCGGACACGCGGTCGAAACTGTTGGCAATAAACGATAACTGCGAAGTCGTGTCTGCTATTTGACTATATATACATATACCTCTACGGTGGTTGATCCGAAGGTCGCGGGATCGAATTTCGGCCGCCGCGGCTGCATTTCGGCGGCGGCGTATTGTTGAGGACCGTGTACTGTGCGATGTCAGCGCACGCTAAAAGAACCCCATGCGGTCGAAATTTCCAGAGCCCTCCGCTACATCTTTCATAATTATATTGCGGTTTTTGGACATAAAACTCCAGAAATCTACACACACGCACACACACACAGACACACACACACATATATATATAACTTAATGATAAAACAGACAATGACCCCTTCCCTTTCGTTATATATATATATATATATATATATATATATATATATGTAACCCAGATTTTAAAAATGCGTGTTAGCGAGTTGTAAAAATTCATCCGTGTTTAGGATCAAGCGCCCTAGTGTTACACATTTTTTGCTGTGCAAAGAAAACAGATAAGTAGGGGTGTGCAAATATTCGAAATTGGTAATGATCAATAAAGACATTATCTTTTGTGACAAAGGGCCCATTCCCGCACCGCATACCACCGGTGTACTGTGGCGAAGCTAACACACGTGCACTGCAGCGAAATTAACACTCGCGTATTCCGGGGAAGCTGCGGTACGCGAGTACACAGCGAGAACACTGGCGCGGAGTTAGCACTCGCGTACTGCGACAAGGTTAGTTCCGCTTTCTGTTGCATAGTTCTCTGTTGCACTGTTCTTCAGGAATTTGGAAGGACACTGTGGGAACACACTAGTCACGCAATAAGTTTTTGCTCATGTTTAAGACAACATTTCTCCATATTTATATATGGTAATATAAAAAAAAACATTCGGAAGTTATTCGAAAGATATTCGATTCGATTCGCACTTGAACATAAATATTCGAATTCGCTTCAGCAAGAAATTGTCAATACGCAAGCTGTAGATCAATCCTGAAGAAGACTGACTGAAGCATTTGCAACTAAGTACTACTGATGCTTCTTGTACGTGTCCTGAAAGAAAGCCCGCGAAATGCAAGAATAACCATGTCATAGCGCCACTAATCCAGCGCCCCAGACGACTGAACAAAAAACTATATATCGCTTGCATCGGAAGCGCTCTCGCTATCGGACAGACAGAGCGTGTGGTGATGAAGTCCGTCGCGTTTTAAAGTGACGTGGCGTAAAAAAAAAGTCACAGTTTCGCCAGAACGGCTATGCAATGAATGCGATAGCAATGCATGATACGAATCAAGGCTAGCAGCGTTAGGGACAATCTGAATTGTAGTGGACGTGTGCTTATTAAGTAAGCATGCAGGTGCTTAAAGTATCCTGTGAGGGTCGAGCGGCAGAGGCAACGGCCCAGCAGAGCTGCGAGCTGAGTCACGGTGTTTTCATGTCTTCTGGCACGTGCTTCAGACCGCGCGACCGCGCTAAGCAGCGTGCACTTCGCACTATCGAGAAGCTTGGCCTAGCACAGCGGCATCAAGGGAGCGCGCTCCTTCCGGCACTCGTAGACGCATTGGCGTGAACGCTATGTGACGAGGGTATTGCCGGTGTTGCGAATATGCAATGCGCCTGGAACGGAGCAGGCGTGTGTGTAGATTTCTACGCAGTACGCGGCAGTTGCCACCTAGCGCCGAATGGACGAAGCTCCCGAGTGTGGATAGCTCCTTGCGTCGTCGGCTAGCCACTGCGCTTTTACATGCGCGCGTACTCCACACGTATCCTCTCCACTAGTACATTTGATTTCCCTGAGCCGGGGCAGTGTTAATTGCTTTGACGTATTCTTATCGAAGCAGCAAAGTATTTCTTATAGTATTATTTGGCTTTGCGCTGCAGTCGTCGCTCTTTTTTTAAAATTGTGGTATCATCATCAGCAACAAGCGGAGCTCGCTCAGAACGTGACGTTGGCGCCACGAATGACCTGGGTTTTTCGCCAGAACGACCTGGGCGATCGCGAACGTTCGATTAAAGACCGTTACTGAAATGTCCGACTGACTGCGTGTCGTGCGTTGTAACAGTGGCGACGAGCACGACGGGGACCTCAACGAGTGGCGAACTCGCAGGCCATGAGCGTGGGACGGCCACCAGTCTTTCAAGGAACGTACTCAACGTTCCGGATTCGTCTCGAAGCCTACTTCAAAGCGCAAGACATCTCGGACTTGACGAAGCGACGAGCGCTGCTAGTGGTCGCGCTACCAGACAGTGAGATTCAAGTTATGCAGAGCCGTTGTCATCTGCAGCAGATCAACGCACTCGACTATGACAAAGCTGCGAGGTGGCTCGAGGAATACTACGGCCCGGAAGTCAACGAAATAGCGGCAAGTTATGCTTTTTTCACGCGTTCGGGAAATGAAGGAGAGAGCATAGAGGAATTTATTGCCGCAAGGAGGCTTGCCGCAATCTGTAACTTTGGAACGTCTCTCGAACGCATGCTGCGAGACCGAATCGTGTATGGAGTATCGGATGAAGACGTCAGGCGACACTTACTGACATTGCGAGCATTAACGCCAACCGAAGCACAGGATTTTGTTATCTCAGCTCAAAACGCTGCCACTAATGCGCAAAGCATGCAGCCAATAGGTCAGAGTGGCATCCACTACGCGGGATAGAAGCCGCGTATAGGAAATCCGCGACCGAGGCCTGAAAGAACCACAGCTTGCAACCGGTGTGGCAGTGAAACTCACCAGGAGGATCAGTGCTACCACATTTGTACTGTATGCCGCCGATGCGGTAAACGAGGACATATAGCTCGAATATATCATATACGAACTGGATGTAAGCCTCGAGGCGCGTACGCCCTGTCGGCTGCTCCTAATGATAGTTCGGAGACTGCCCTCTACACTATTGTGGCCCATCAATCTACAAACGGTCGCACTATTAAACCAATTTTCAATGACATCGTTTGGAATGGAGTGCCTCTAACTATGCTCGTTGACACGGACTCACCGGTTAGCGTGATTTCAATGACCGCGTACAGGCGAAATCAAAGCAGTTGGCCACCGCTAAGCAGCACTACTGTCCGATTATCGTGCTTTTAGGTGAACTTCCAGTGGTTGGAGAATTGCGCATGAAAGCCACTTGCGAAAGACGTGATGTACGCGGCACCTTGGTGATCGTCTACAGACCTGGACTAGTGCTATGCGGAAGAGATACCATCAAAGCGTTCAACTACTGCGGAGTAGCCATGATGAAGCCAAATTTCTCGAACCTCAACACGTGCACAGAAGACCGCACCAGCCAGGAACTTGGATCTTTGCTTGCGAAGTTCAAGGATGTATTTGAGCAAGGCCTAGGACTCTACAAAGGTCCACCTGTGAGATTAATACTAAAAGAACACGCCACGTCTCGTTTTTCCATATCACGTACGGTGCCGTACGCATTGACCACTAAAGTGTCGGACGGTTTAGACCGGCTCGTTGTAGACGGTGTCCTATCACCGGTTGTTGCAGCTGAATGGGCGACACCGGTGGTTCCAGTTGTGAAAACTGATGGGACGATTCGGCTTCGTGGCGATTTTTGGCTGGCAGTGAACGCGGCCACCGTGACCTAGCAGTACCCACTTCCTCGTGTGGACAATATCTTCGTCAGTTTGAACGGTGCTGAAGTATTCAGCACATTAGGTTTGACTTCAAGCGTACAACCAACTGCTTCTGGATGACGAGGCTAAGAAGCTGACTGTTATAAACACTTATAACGGCCTCTTTTGCTTCAATAGGCTACCTTTCGGAGTTTGCTCAGCGCCGGCTATATTCGAAAGACATATGTACGCGCTGTTCAAGGAAATGCCGGGGCTGTATGCCTACCTGGATGACATCATAGTGGCTGAAAAGCGCAAAGACACTTCACCGCTGAAGGAGGTCCTGGGACGCTTACGTGACTATGGTCTCAGGTTAAATATCAAGAAGTGCAAATTCAGACAAGAAGAAGTTTCGTTCCTTGGACATTTAGTGAATTCCAACGGTATCAAACCAAAGGAAGAGAACATTGCAGCAGTTCTCCATGCACCGGTCCCGAAGTCGGTGAGCGAACTGAAGTCATCTTTAGATTTAATCAACTATTGCGCCAAATTCTTACCAAACTTGTCCATGGCATTATCTCCACTCTACAGTCAGTCCTCTAACAAAGGGAGCTACGTGGAAATCGCAACCGACACATGAAGAAGCGGTTCAGAAAGTTAAGCAAGCCATAAAAGCGTCAAAGTTTCTGACACACCTTAAGCCCAAGAAACATATGAAGCTGGAATGTGATGCTTCGCCTGTAGGACTTGGAGCTGTACTCTCTCACCTCATCAACGCTACACATTATCCTAACGGATTCCGCTGCAGGACGCTATCCAAAGCAGAACGCAACTATTGCCAACTAGAAAAGGAAGCGTTGGCTCTTGTTTTTGGTGTGACACGATTTAAAGACTACTTATATGGCAACCATTGTGTTTTGGTCACGGACCAGAAACCCTTGACAGCTTTGTTTATCTCAGGAAAAGCTATTCCGCCCATGGCAGAGGTGGGCAGCTCTCTTGGCGCCTTTGTCATAAGCGTGCTATGTCGTCGTCGCAGCTCCCGTTCGGCACAGTTGTTTGAGTTTGGCTGTTCCTGTGCATTTGAAGTACGGCAAAGTGCACTTAGATATCGTCTCGCCATATGTGATTGTGAGCATGACGGAAAATAGCAGACGTTCCTCGCTTGAAGAACACAACTTTTTTATGTGCATAAAAAATGAGCCTTTTCTTGTCCTGGTCACGCAAGTATTAATGCGACGAAAGCGATGCGTTGGAATATTAAAACGTTATCGTGATAGTACACAAGCGGCGTATACAGTCACGTAGCTTGGCTAGGTAAACCAGTTAACTCCCTTGAGTTTCATGGAACATGATATGCAAGGCATTTAAACGCAAGTATGCGTGTATATGCGCCTATATGCCTATGTGTATATGTGCCTACATGTGCCTATGCGTGTATGTATAGCCTTCATAGACTACGAAAATGCATTTGGCTGGGTCGATACCTCAGCAGTCATGCAGGCATTACGGAATCAGTGAGTAGGCGAGCACTACGTAACATCTACAACGGCTCCACAGCCACCATAGTCCTCCATAAGGAGAACAGCAAAATACCTATAAGGAAGGGCGTAAGACAAGGGAACGGAATCTCTCGAATGTTATTCACAGCATGTTTACAAGAAGTATTTAGAACTCTGGATTGTGAACAGGTGGGCGTAAGGGTTAATGGGGAATACCTGAGTCACGTCAGAATTGCTGATGGCATTGCCTTGCTAAGCAACTCGGGAGATGAATTACAAAGCATGATTACTGACCTAAAGAGGCAAAGTGGAAGAGTGGGCCTGAAAATATTATTCAGAAAACTAAAGTAATGTTCAATAGCCTTGGGCGACCACAGCGATTTGAGATAGCTGGCGAGGCATTGGAAGTAGTAAGTGAATATGTCTACTTCGGCCAGGTAGACATATTCTGATCCGAATCATGAGGCTGAAGTAATTAGGAGGATTAGAATGGGCTGGATTGCACTCGGCATTGTCAGATAATGAATGGCAGCTTACCAATGTCTCTGAAGAGGAAAGTGTATAACAGCTGCATATTACCGGTACTCACCTACGGGGCATAAACTTGGAGGCCAAGAGGGTTCAGCTTAAATTGAGAACGACGCAGCGAGCTATGGAACGGAAAATGGTAGGTGTAACCATCAGGGACAAGAAGAGAGAGGAGTGGGTTATGGAACAAACGCGTGTTAGGGACATAATAATAGAAACTAAGAAGAACTGGGCGTGGGTGGGCAAAGTAATGCGAAGACAAATCAACCTTTGGTCATTAAGGGTAACAGAGTGGATTCCTAGAGAAGTTAAGCGTGGCAGGGGACGGCAGAAAGTTAGGTGGGCAGATGAGATCAGGAAGGTTCCGGGGATAAATTGGACCCAGTTAGCACAGGACAGGGGTAATTGGACATCTATGGGAGAGGCCTTTGCCCTGCAGTGGGCGTAGACTGGCTGATGATGGTGATGATGATGCGTGTAATTTATGCAGCGTATTGCAAAAGCTGCTACTTCAACGGAATGCGCAGATACAGTCCTTTTTGTTGTTGTAGCCAATAGTGAAAAACGAGCGAGAACACAATACTGAACTCTTTAGGTCGCATAACAGCAATGCCAACATTGTAGATAGAAGAGAACTTAAATATGGTAAAAGGAAAACAGACGGAGAGAACGTCCCAGGAAATCAAACTTGAGGCTGGGTGATGTCAGTGCCCCGTCGAATGGCGTATCACGCTTCGTTCACGTGCAATAAAAACGTTTTCCGTGCTTCCTGCACTGACGTGAGATTGAAGGACCCTTGTATTACCGTTTGACGGCAATTAATGCTTTATTTAGCTAACAGATGCCTCAGACCACTCACAACACAGCGCTGCTGAGCACGTTTCAATGCGCGCCGGCGAACGCCTACCCACACTCACGCGGTGACGATGCTTCCACCTGCATGTCGATCTCGAGGCCAATACGTACCAAAACAGCCAGGGTGAAAACACGAGCTTCTAGAAAGATCCCCGAGATGGCAAGAGCAGTCTAAGCACGGCATCTTTGTGTTTCGGCGCGAATTTTGGAACGCACGGTATCGTACCTACAGGTACGTCAGTGCGAGCGAAAGGGCTAATTGAATTTTTAAATCTAAGAAGATGTGTAACACTACTGCAACCGCTCCTCAACACGGTTGAGTTTATTGCAGCTCGCTAGCACTCTCGGTCATTTTTTTAAAAAAACTTGATTATCTTTAAGTGGGTCACTCTGTATGTGTTCGGTGCAAGGCGCTTTGCTACAACGTGCAAAGGTGACTCGCAGCGATATCACAGTGGTCACAAAACCGCGTACGAGGGATCCGCTAAACAGCCGTACAGTTGCCACTAACATCACTCACATGACCCAGTGGAACTTTCTGTAGCTTTCACCACTCATGGGGAAAATCCCCAATGACGTGTATCCCGTTGCAGCGAACGCGAAGTTCAGAAATTCCAGGAAAGATTTCATAGCACGATATAACCTCATGCGCCTGCTCATGTTAAAAGGAAATAAGGGTGGGGGGCCTTCTCGATGAAGTCCGACTTCATCGAGAAGGTTTAAGACATGGAAATCCACAAGGGGGAAATTATGGTCTCGTTCGATGTAAAATCGCTATTTACAAGCTTGCCGATAGATCTTGCCGTGGAAGTTTGTACCTCCTCTCTTGAAACCGACCGCACGCTGGCAGAACGATCTCCAATCGACGTACAGGATTTGGCGCCACTTCTCGCATTCTGCCTTTCAAACACTTACTTCACTTTTGAGCAAGCAACATACAAGCAGATTCACGGAAGCAGCAATGGGGGCATCTACTTCTGGCATTTGACAATGGAATACCTCGAGACCCGTGCACTTCCATCCTCCACTCATGTCCCCAAAGATTTTTCTGAGGTACGTAGACGATTGCTTTGTGTACTGAAGAAGGAGTCACTGGATGCCTTCACTACACACCTCAACAATATGAATCCTGCAATACAGTTTACTGTTGAAGAAGAAATCGATGGCCTGCTCCCGTTCCTGGATGTACTTGTCTCCCGAGAATAGTCAGGTCTCACCTTCAACGTCTACAGGAAACCGACTCACACTGGCCACTATCTTCATTTCGCGTCCGTCCACCCCGTTACCCAAAAGCGTTCCGTGGTTGCCTCGCTCCTCCGCCGAAAAAAAAGAATTTACACAAAATTAAAAGACAAGGCTGCGGATTCGTTGCACATACGTCGCGATTTGTCTGCTTGCGGCCATCCCGAACATTTTATTGATTCCATGGAACGCCAGCTTGCCCGTCCCCCGCTGCATCCGACCCCACGCAACCAAAAGCGGGCTTCAATTCCATATGTGCCAGGTGTCAGCGGAACGCTGGCGCGCGTACTGCGTCGCTACGGCGTACAGATCGCGCATGTGCCAGCCCGCAAGCTCAGAGTTGAATTGGTACAAGTGAAGGATCGGCTCGGGAAGGAGAAGTTTCCGAGCGTCGTCTACGATCCCGTTTTCCAACTGCGCAGCTGTGTTCGAAGGTAACTTCGAACAAAGATTTTGAGAACATCAAAATTATGTCAAGAATGCAAGGGTGTCTTCTAACGCGCTTGTCGAACACTCGGTATCTATCGGCCACGAGATCGACTGGGCACAGGCACGTGTGCTCTCGAGTCGCTGATTATTCAGACGACAGCCAATATGCTGAACCGCAGTGATCGTAATCTGTCCCCAGTATACGCAAAATGTCTGGGATCTGACATGCGCCGTATTTAAGGCAACGTTTCTTCGTTTTGCCTCATGGTGAACAAGGCTCCCATGTGGGAGCCGAAACGTCATTCCATCTTTATTTTGGTCGGTGCCATTTATTTTTGTCATTATGTTCCATCCCGACCAGACGGGTTTCCGTCCAACTCTTGACTTCACACACGAGAAGCACACCGCGCAGAGAAGAAACACATCACGAGCGACCTCGTTGAAGAGGAATGGAATCAGGAAATGTAGGGGGAAACTCACACATGAAACCAGGCATCCTTTTACGAACGTTAATCGTAAACACGCCGCATTAACTCAGTGATATGCAAAAATAACATGGCGCATTAAATATTATTACGTATGCGAACAAAGCTCATTTAAGTTTTCATGTTTATGATGATGTCCTAGCTCGCCATTTTCGTAGCCTTAAAACGAGGGCCTATTCCATTCTTCCAATCAAGCCATTTGCAAAGGCAGGGACGGATAATGCTACGGCTTCTTTTTTAATTATTTCACTATGAACTACCTGGACACGCCCTCGAGTTTCTAACACGAACACGAAGTGGTTACGTTTGATGGACAGATGGAGCAATTCCCCATCCCCTTTTCAAGGTGACCATCTAAAATCCAGGAAGCAGCAGGGGTTCCTATAATAGAGGAATGTAATTCGGCAGAAATGGTGGCCACGCACCATGCCGCCAAACATCGGTACGTTGCGGGTCCTTAAATGTAGGAGCGCATGCGGAAGCCGTGTATTCCCATTAACAAATAGTCCATTATATGGAAGACAGGGCTGGCGCACAACGTTAAAACACACCACCTTGGGAAAAGAAAAAAACAAGGCCGCCCTAGGGGTGGCTTGGATGTTCAGCAGACGGGCTCGGCTAGACTTCGCCGGGCGATCGCAGTGGCGGCCGGAATTGCGCCCGAGCTAGCCGGTGAGGATGTGGTCTGCCCGAATGGAATGCAAAATATTATTGTTATCAGCACAGCGTCCCAGGCGAACGCCGACTCCTACCTGAGGATGAGTTGTCTTACACTGGGAATCAAGCAGTATGAGATCAGCACCTATGAGGCTGCTCCGCATGCGACGTGCAAGGGGTTCATTCCAAAGATTGATATCTCCGAGAGCCAGACCGATCTGGAGAGGAGTATTCTCACTGATCGAAACCCCTCAGCTTTGGGAGTGAAGCGCAACAATAACAGTAAAACAGTGGTTACCGTCTTCGATGGCTACTAGATTCCGAATTTTATTTATTACAGCACTGCTCTAGTCAGATGCTCTCTCTACCGTCGGCAGCATGACTGCTGCTATGCCTGTGGCAGACTGGGGCACAGGGCGGATGTTTGTCCGACACCGGACGAAGCCGTGTGCAAGCAATGCGGGATCAGCAACCCTGACACGAACCATGCGTGCTCCCCGAAATGTGGGCTCTGTGGTGGCCCGCACGCTACGACTGACAAAAGTTGCAAGCAAAGGTTCCAACTTCCTTTTATTGTGGGACTGCGGCGACGAGAGCGACGGGCGGAATCCGAGCGTCGTAGCCAGCTATCGGTACCTGCCAGCGCCGACGTACGTCTCACCCAGTCTACGTATACACGCTCCTGTTCAAGAAGCCGCTCTGCTGAAGCTTGACAGGCCGGCCGTGACTCGTCGCAACGGCCAAACAGCCGCTCCAGATCCAGATCACGGTCCAGGAGCCGTTCCCCAGGCAGGAAGGATAGAGCCTCTTCTGACGGCCGACCCAGGTCACGATCCAGGAGTCGTCGTCTGTCCCAATCGAGGGGCCAATCTCGCTCGAGAAACCGGTCCAGGGACCCGCAGGGAAGGGCCCGTTTCCTGAGCCAACCCGAACCGGCATGGCAAGGTGACACCTGGGCTGACCGGGCGTGCAACGGAGGAAGACCTGGCGGAAAGGTAATGGGGGCACTGCGCCAGAGCATGACCTAGCGGAACTAAATCGACTTCTGAGGGAGTATGCTGAAATTCGCAGCGTTACTGAGTCACTGAGGGCCGAAATGGCAGAGTTTAGACGTGACAGTAAACCTGAGCCTATTCAGGCATGTGCTTCTCAGACCACAGGTTCTCCGTCTTCTCAATCCACGGAGGTTCCCATGGTCGTAAAAGCGGGCACCTCGGGCAATCCAGCCAAGCGAAAGGCTGTTAGCAGTTCAAACAAGACTGTACGGGCTAAGGCTAAATCTGAAATTAAGGAGACCTTAATTCAATTTGCCTTGAGATTCCGAGACTTAATGAGCACCTGTCGGCGGTGTATCAGTGTGTGATGGAGTGAAGTGGCCGTGCGGGGCAAAGTGAAAGTGTAATGTGTTTGAAGTGCGCGCCACCGATCCCATCAACATAGAAGACGACGAGGCAGTGCGTCATTGCGCGTGGTGGCGCGAAACTGCCCGACGAATGAGGAGGCGCCACAAGTACAGCTACGAGCAATCGGAATTCAACACGAAGACACAAGAACACCAATGATGAAGGCCCACGATGAAGATGGGGATTAAAAAGCGCCAAGAGAACGGGCGAGGGAGAGACCAGGGAGAGACCGGGGAGAAGAACCGGAGCAGACGTGGCTGAGGCGTGGTGGCAGGAAGAAGCGGACCAGGGCGCGGGAGTGGCGGCCGAGTTCCTGTGACCAGGCCGCTGCAGGCTTCCACCTGGGCGTGTACCCGAGCGGTACAGCACCTGGCGTTGGCCAGGCTTTCCAGCATCTGGCGTTGGCCAGGCTTTCTACCAGCTTCCCATCGCCTGTTTGCCAGGCACTCCACCGGCTTCTCATCGTCTGGCGTTGGCCAGGCACTCCAACGGCTTTCCATCGTCTGGCGTTGGCCAGGCACAACTGCGGCCCCGGCTCGTGGTCTGAGCGTCGGCTGATGAGGAACGCCGAGAGGTTGCTGACCTCGACTCGCCCGACGCTACCTTCCCAGCGAGCGACACCTCGATCCAAGTCCGCTCCAAGTGCGTCTGCTGCCTCCACCTCGCCATCTACTTTCATGTGCCCACCAGAACGGTGACAGCCTCTTCTTCTGAACTATCTCTTTCACACCGTTAATTATTCTCTCTATCATTCATAGTTGTGTTAAGTTTTCCTCTACTTCTTATGCTCCGTCTTGTCTTTATCCTTTCTCCTTTTTTCCCGTTTCTGTAAATACAGCGAGTGTTGTTTGTTGTGTTTTGCACAAACGGTCTCGTCTATCCTTCCTCGATGACTGTCAAGCCATCGACTATTGTACACACGAACCTACACGAGGGCACGCTAATTCGGTAGCCCCGTGACAAATTGGCGTCCGCGACAGGACAGGACGAGACCGTTTATGCACTTTATTGGTTTTCACGGAAAAAAACAAAATGAGCGCATCAGAATCCCGCCAAGTTTTTGAAGAGTTGGCACGTCGCATAGGCTTGGAAGGGGAGGAATTTACGGCATGGGTTGATGCGCGAGAGGCTGCGCGACTACAAGAAGAGAAGGAGCGGTTAGAGTTTGAAAGGGAGATGGAGGAGGAAGAAAGAGAGCTCGAAGAAATGAGGTTAAGAACACTTGAGTTAAAGCTCCGACTGGCAGATGTGGAAAAAGCCCGGATGGCGAGTTTGATGCGTAGCGAAACGCCGCACAATAGCACATGTGATGAGGCGGATGAGGTTTGCTATATAGGCAGCACTTGGTTAAAGGAAGGATCTGGGTCTCTCTTTGGATGTAGCATAGGACCATACCACAGCCTTTCGATGGGGTCAGAACTTGAGCTAGACGATAGCATCCGCGTACACAGCAGGCAGACTGGAATGGGTTCGAAGGTGCTCGGTGAGGCAGAGGCCAGCTTTGCGAGCTTGGAACAGGGAAGTTCCACAAACGCTGAGGGATACTATGGAGCCTCTAGGGGGCTAAGTGTTGTAGATGAGGAAAGAGTTCCTCACAAAATATCTAATGCAGAAGATCTGCTAGTTTGTCTTGGTGAGGACAGCGAATGCCGTTGTCAGGAGTGTAGTAGGGCGATGGCCACGAATACTACAAGTGTTCCGCCACCAGCGGTAACATATAATGAAAGCTTGGTCCTCGAAGACCACAGAGATAATTTACCTCCGGGGAGGTTGAGATTAACGGCAGATGAAAGTGCAGATGGTGATGTGTCTGACATAGAGCGCGATGTCCAAAATGGAAGCGCTGATGTCTCGTGTGATAGCTTCACTGGCGTGGAACAGGAAAATTCCACCTGTGATGGTTTGTACTTTGGGACCCCTGGGGGGCCAAGTACAGATGATAATGAGGAAAAGGTTCCTCAAGGTTGCTCTGACCAAAGAGCATGGGCAGTTAGTATGAGGGACAATGAAGAGTACCCTCTAGCGGATTCTAAGGTGATTGTCTCCTCCTATTCATGTGGACCGCTGGATGCGGCAGCCTGCGACATGGGCTCGGTCGCTGAGGACCAACTAGATGGCTCACATAAGAATGTGATGCTAACTTCAGATAGTGGTGAAGACGGGGACGTCTCGTGTGGTACAAAGGTGGTTAGCCGAGGTATTGAGAGGAACAGTGGTGAGTTCCATAAGGGTCACAGCGGCTTTGAGAAAAAGTGGGATGGACGTCCCATAGAGAAGGTATTTGGATCATTCGGAAGGATAGGTACAATGTACCAAGAGGTAACAGTACGTCTCGACAATTACAGAGTGTGTCATATGAACTTCGAGATAGAAGTTGACGCTACTGAATGTGTGCCAATAACTGTGGGCACGTGCGGAGCGGGCATGGTAGAAGACCATGCGGACGGCCCTCACATACAAGGAGTGACACCGTGTAAGGTCAGTAATGATAGGGTTTGTCAGCAAGAAATGAAAGAAGGGGACGGAGCACTACTACTGCAGCTCAGAGAGGAGCCGAAGGAAGAGCCAGGTGCTAATGATGGTGTCGACTGGAAGGGGTTTCTCATTGGCGATGCCAATTTTAAGGAACGTCTGGTTTGGTTAATTGGTGAGCCAGGAAACGGTGCTAGTTTGCAAGAGCAGGGCTTCTTACGAAATATCGCTGAAGTGAACATGTCTTATGTCGCACCAAGCGATGCCAAAGCCTTTTCAGCTAAGCATGGTGCATGTTCCGGTGATTGGCTTAGACAAGGCATTGCCATGCTTGAAAGGGTCATGCGAAGGCATCTCGCTGGGTGCACATGGCAGCGTTGGCTCCATTTGAAGTGCAGTCATTGCTTGGTTAAGGCTATCACATCGGCTACAAGCCCGATTGTTTTCGCTTTCTCTTACAGAGAGGCAACTGATGCCGAACGCTTCCAAGTGTTTCTAGCAGTAGCCTCTGCTGAGCAGGTAAAAACAAGTATCCGTCTGGTGTGGGATGCAATTACTTAGCTCCGCTTCCGATATCCGCTAGCTTTTTCGGTTTTTGACAGTGAATGCGGTATAGTTTTTGTTCTGGATTTTTCAAGGAATTCAGTTGTAAATATGCTGTAGATACAAAAGGCTGCATGTAATTTGATCCGGTGAACTGTAGCACTTAAACATGTCGGTCCTATTCGCTATGTCTTCTTGTTAACATGATTTATACACCTGCAGAAAACACACAGCCATAATGAAATAGTTGACTACATGTTTCCATGTTCTGGTTTCGTTTGAGTGTGTGAACATTTACAGAAGACATTCACCATATGTGTTGTGTTTAATCGTGCGGTGCAGTGGTTTTGACGGACAAGCGTTGACTACGGTTAAGAACTAGAAAGTTTTTTTATATAAAAAAAACTTTTTCCGGAAGGAGGGGCATGTGTGATGGAGTGAAGTGGCCGTGCGGGGCAAAGTGAAAGTGTAATGTGTTTGAAGTGCGCGCCACCGATCCCATCAACATAGAAGACGACGAGGCAGTGCGTCATTGCGCGTGGTGGCGCGAAACTGCCCGACGAATGAGGAGGCGCCACAAGTACAGCTACGAGCAATCGGAATTCAACACGAAGACACAAGAACACCAATGATGAAGGCCCACGATGAAGATGGGGATTAAAAAGCGCCAAGAGAACGGGCGAGGGAGAGACCAGGGAGAGACCGGGGAGAAGAACCGGAGCAGACGTGGCTGAGGCGTGGTGGCAGGAAGAAGCGGACCAGGGCGCGGGAGTGGCGGCCGAGTTCCTGTGACCAGGCCGCTGCAGGCTTCCACCTGGGCGTGTACCCGAGCGGTACAGCACCTGGCGTTGGCCAGGCTTTCCAGCATCTGGCGTTGGCCAGGCTTTCTACCAGCTTCCCATCGCCTGTTTGCCAGGCACTCCACCGGCTTCTCATCGTCTGGCGTTGGCCAGGCACTCCAACGGCTTTCCATCGTCTGGCGTTGGCCAGGCACAACTGCGGCCCCGGCTCGTGGTCTGAGCGTCGGCTGATGAGGAACGCCGAGAGGTTGCTGACCTCGACTCGCCCGACGCTACCTTCCCAGCGAGCGACACCTCGATCCAAGTCCGCTCCAAGTGCGTCTGCTGCCTCCACCTCGCCATCTACTTTCATGTGCCCACCAGAACGGTGACAGCCTCTTCTTCTGAACTATCTCTTTCACACCGTTAATTATTCTCTCTATCATTCATAGTTGTGTTAAGTTTTCCTCTACTTCTTATGCTCCGTCTTGTCTTTATCCTTTCTCCTTTTTTTCCCGTTTCTGTAAATACAGCGAGTGTTGTTTGTTGTGTTTTGCACAAACGGTCTCGTCTATCCTTCCTCGATGACTGTCAAGCCATCGACTATTGTACACACGAACCTACACGAGGGCACGCTAATTCGGTAGCCCCGTGACACAGTGTCTAACGGTTATGGACCAGAAGATAGATGCTCAAAATGTCAGGATTCAATGTGTGGAGGCTCAGTTACAGAACGCCGGTCCTATGGTGCAGAGTCCCGGTATCAGAGCAGCAACTTGTGTGCACCCAGGTTTTTTTCACGAGGGGACGCAATTATGGGCTCCATCTCCCATTGGTATCACAAATTCGAATAGTAGAGCTCCTTCTGTAGCGAACCTGACGGTGGGGTCAGGGAGTACCTCCAATGAACAAGATGGCCTCGCCCACTGAATTTTGTATCTGGCAATGGAACTGCAGGGGGATCCTTAGTAAAAACGGCACCCTGCAACAATTTGTCCGCTCTCACAGCGAGAAGCCACAAGTAATCCTACTGCAGGAGACGTTGTCCGACAGGTTATCTCTCCCGGGGTACAAGGCACATGTAATTAAAGGGGAAGGTAGGGGCATCGCCACGTTGGTTAGCAGCAAATTCACATTTGTCGCCCATGATCTGGGGATTAGGCCCAGAAAAACGGAGATCTCTTTGATTGAGGTCATTCCGAGTGCTGCCAACCGTTCCAGTATTTTTATATTGAACATTTATAGCAGCCCTAGTGATCACAGGCAGCGTTTTATGACTATCAGAGCTAAGGCAAACAGATTGGCTGGGTTCTCCCCTCTGGTTGTAGCGGGGGATTTTAACGCGCCTTTCCGTGCGTGGAACTACCCGCATGATTCTGTTAAGGGTAGAAGCTTGTGGCAGGAGACCGGAGATGCAGGTCTCTCATTAATGACGGACCCGGCGTTTCCAACTAGACGCGGCACATCCACCGCAAGGGACTCCACTCCGTCTTCGTAAAAATGCGGGCTCGGTCGGGTGGGAAAACCTTCTGACGGATTTAGGTAGCCGTCACTATATTACAGTCACTAAATTACAAATGGAAGCAAAATACTGAAGGCAGTTCTCTTATCCGGACTGGGATAAGTTTCGGGAGTCACGCAAGACTCGAGCTGAACAGGGGGAAAAACCGGATTCTCTGGAGCAGTGGACAGAGATGCTGCTGCAGGATGTTCAGGTGGTTACCAAGACCATTGAGACAGATGTACAGACAGACAAAATGGATAGTAGACTTGCACATTTATTGGAGGTCAAGCAGTCCCTGCTGACACGATGGAAGGGCCAGCGGCTTAACTTCGGAAAAGGATTGCCGAGATAAATAAGCAAATTGAAGAACATTGCCAAACCTTATGCAGGCAGCAGTGGGATGAAATTTGCAATTCAGTCGATGGACAAATGCGAACAAGGGGTAAATGGAACCTTAAAACATCTCCTGGATGAGTCGGGCACTAAAGCTAATCAAAGGAGGGTCATTGCTAAAATCCTCCACGTTGCTCAAAAGTCCTCCACAGGTGCAGAGATACTGGCGCATCTATCTCAAAAGTATCTACCGCTAGCTCCCGATTCCAACACGCGAGCCTACCCGGTGTATGACGGGACGCCATGTCCCCATTTGGATGAACCATTCGGAGTAATCGATGTGCGACGAGCCCTGCACGAACTCAATGGCGGATCGGCACCGGGTCCGGATAGGATTAGCAACAAAGCGCTCAGGAACTTGGAAAATGACTCTGTTGAATTTCTTACTGCTGAGATTAATAGGATTTGGAAGGGAGGTGATATCCCAGAGGAATGGAAGCTGGCCAAGGTGATACTCATACCCAAGCACGGTAAAGCGCCGAGCATGGATAATCTTCGCCCTATCTCTCTCACGTCATGCGTGGGAAAGGTGGCCGAGCACGTTATCCAGATCAGAATTTCGGATTACATAGAACAGAATAACCTCTTTCCTCATTACTTAATTGGCTTTAGGCCGGGCCTCTCTACCCAGGATGCTACGAAAATCATTAAGACTCAAATTTTAGATAAGCATACCAGGGAGACCAGGGCAAACCTGGGCTTGGATCTAAAGAAAGCATTTGATAATGTCCGTCATGATTTTATTTTGAATGCAATCTCTAGTCCCAACCTAGGTTCTTCGTTTCATGCGTTTTTCAGATCCTTCCTGAGCGGTCGGAGAGCCATCCTTAAAGTTGGGGATCTGGAAACGGATGTGAAAGACCTCGGCGATAGGGGCACACCGCAGGGCTCTGTTATCTCACCCCTACTCTTTAACATTGCCATGGCTGGTCTCTCGAGGCACCTTAGTGGAGTTCCGCATGTTGGTCACACAATTTATGCAGATGATATCACCATATGGTGTACAGGTGGTAGTGATGGCGCCATGGAGGCTGCCCTGCAGGAGGCGATCGACACTACTGAGCGTTTTCTGGAGGGCTCAGGTCTTTCCTGCTCCCCGGAAAAGTCTGAACTTCTCCAGTATAAACCGGTCAGGAAGGGTCCCCGACCGAGAGGCTGGGTGCCGCCACTAGAGACCGACAGTCACCTCCGCACCAAGAGTTGTGGGTTAATACCCAAGGTCGCTTCCATTCGAGTCTTAGGTATGACACTCGAAGCTATGGGCACCAATAACATTACGCTCCAAAGGTCAGTGCAAAAGACAGATAGTGTTATTAGGCTAATTAGGAGGGTGGCTAATCGAACGGCAGGATTATCAGAAGATAACTTGGTCAGGCTTATACACGCCTTTCTGTTGTGACACTTTACATATGTGGCGGCAATGCACGTTTGGAAGAGAGCAGAAAGGGACAAGCTTAATGCGATGATTAGGAGGGGGGTAAAGAGTGCCCTGAGTCTCCCCAATTACCCCTCCACAGATCGTCTCCTGAAGTTGGGAATTCATAATACATTAGAGGAAATCGCGGAAGCGCAAGAAAGAGCACAGGTAATTAGACTCTCAGGCTCAAAAGAGGGAAGGAGAATTCTCGCGGATATGGGTACTCCACCGGCTCAGGTTGACGCTCTGTACCAAGGATTGACAAAAGATCAAAAGGAGAACGTTATCGTCTCGCCTGTACCGAGGAACATGCATCCACAGCGAAATGTAGGAAGGAGAAGAGCGCGAGCTCTGGCCCTTCGCCGGGTTGAGGGTCTCCCTAGGGGTGCCCGTTTCCTAGACTCGGCAGAATATGATGCAAATAGGAACACGTTTACGATAGTTGCAATCAACCACAAGGGACCATTAATGCGGCGTCGGTATGCGCCCAAACTGCTAATGCAGCCGAGCAGGTTGCCGTCGCAATGGCTCTCTTAGATCACAATTATGAAAATATTTATAGTGAATCTAGGGCAGCTGTTCGGGCTTTCAGTGTTGGCGCTGTGTGCAAAGAGGCCAAAGCCATACTCGGTGAGAAGTCACTTACAACTCATACCCTAACATGGTTCCCTGCTCATATGGGATCCATGGGAGTAGGGATTATCAATCTCAATGAGTTGGCCCACTCCAGGGCGCGAGGGTTAGCTGTCCGCTACCATGGAGGACCTCTGACTCGACCTAGAGGATTGGTAAATAGGGATCAACCAACTAGTTATAATGAAATTACTCGACATTTCGCGATGGATAGAAGAGCTTTTCCTCGTCCAGATAGGAAGTTAAACAGGGCGCAGGCGCTGACATTGAGACTGCTTCAAACGGAAACCTATCCTAACCCTGCCTTTCTCCACAAGTTTTATCCTGATGTTTACTTAACTAAGTCATGTATGAAATGTGGTGGTTTAGCCACCTTAAACCACATGCTCTGGGAGTGCCCCTCGGTACGTGACACTGATACAGCATCGGCCAGCAAGTGGGGCTCTGCGCTGAGGAGTGCGGATATACATTCGCAACATTGGGCTGTCCAGAGGGCCCACGATACCGCAGTCGGTCTCGGCCTGACTGTCCCGTCGTGGGAGCGGCCCGCTGTGTGCTAAGGCACACACCTCCGGACTTTTATCAATAAAGTTTTTCCAAACCAAACCAAACCGATGACAAGAGACGTCAAGCAGCAGGCAAAGGTATTAGCGAGGAGGATAGAAAAAGGGGCGACTGCATATTTCTCCCGTGTGAGTCGGCCCAGCGATGCCTTCTGCGTGAATCCAGCGACAAAGGGGCATGTTGCTTCCGTCAAGTTTCCGGAAACTTGCAAACGATTAGTATCCACTGAACACCCATGATATTGTTGTCCAGCAGGGCTCAGACACGCACGGTACGCGAGGGTGTTGATAGATCTCTCCCCTCTCCTGCGTCCTATACAATTGCATTGCTTCCGCTGTGTCGCTAGAAAACGGGCAGCTGCAGAAGCAGACGTCACTGCGGAGTGCGCAATCCACGTCAGCCTCTGCAATATCGTTGCTCGGTAAATAAATAACCAACATAAGTATACCACCTGCCGTATAATACAAGAGATGAATGTAACCTGCTTTGTGTGATTTTGACGGAGTAAGTCATGGCTTTTTCCTCAATTACTTTCAAGTTAGCGTTTCCGCATTGCCATCTCAGTGCGCACGTCTGCTCCGGTAACCGCCACCGAAGCCATCACGGATCCCCGAGCAAGCCACTATCCCAGAGCGGTGTGGAGAATGTTGCCGAGATCATGGAAGCAAAAACGCGTACATTAAGCTGGCTGATAGAGCTTACTTTTTTTATGGATTTGCTGGGCACACAGGCGTGCGTTAAACAACTCCTTTTTTTAGACACATGTAGTTTGCTTGCGTAAATGGGCAAATGAACACGTGTACTCTTGAGTAAGAGGTAACGTTTACCGCATAATGTAGCGAGTGCTCGCCCTATAGCCGCCCGTTCACTTTCACTTAATTTTCCCTAAAAGCGCGAATGAGAGGCATTGAATAAGGGGTGCGTTTACAATAAAGATTATATTTGATCATTCAAGAAGAGAAGTGAGCTTTCACAGCGTCAACGAAACCATGTGGTTGGGCGATGGCAAAGGCCGTTCCACTCTAGAACGGTGCGCATGAAGAAAAGAAGAACACGAGAACGTTGGAGTTGTAGGAAGAGAAGAAGACGAGAACGTTGAAGTGACTTGTAGGAAGAGATGTACAAACCGATTGCTGTAAGGTGCCTGATTGAGAACTGTGGTAAATTTCACGAAATAGAGATACAGAGAGAGTGTTATGGAAATAGGAAAAGGAAGGCAGACCCGCCTCCACCTTGAATGATAATGTAATTATTCACACGAAAACGACGTCGCATGAATGCGATGTGTTTATGCTAAAGATATCGCCCCTGCAGAATCAATATTTGGGTTCACTAAGAAGTCAACCTTCATAAAAATTCTTTGGCAGTAGTTGTCTGTATTTTCTGCTAATGGTTTGCATTCACCTTTTGTTTTCCTTTTTCTTTGTCCGAACCACAGCACAGTATCGTCACTGGTGAATTCTGAAGCTGCCGTCATATACTTTGATATTGTGACACCGTTCTGCAAGGATGGCGGTGACCACGTTGATGTCATCGTCAAGGCACTAGGTAAGAAAGGGGGGGGGGCTATTTTACGCTGCCGGTTTGCTATTCTTCGTGGCAAGACCTACAGACGTCACAATATAGCGAATATGCTAGAGCAGGCTTGACGGTAATGCAGATACGCGAGGAAACATCACTGCTGCGGAGGACCACAGAATAGACGAATGTCCAAGAAAGCGTAAAAGTCGCCCTTCTCCTGTTAGCAGGGTGGAGATTCAAGGGCGTTCCTACGGACTCTTAAAGAATTCGAGCTAGCTCCAGGCTGTGAAAGCAGTTGGAGCAGCGAAGCTGTGTTGTTACCGTTAAGCGTGACATAACTGGCAAGGAGGTGAACTTCACTATCACTCTCATGCATCAGTATCACTAACATTTATGTTTGGGCTGAGGGCAAGGATCTGGCTATTGGGTCGGGGTTTAGAGCGGGTGCCTTCTTCCCTTCTCTGTAATCCGAGATGGGAGACGGCCGTCGCGGCTCTCTCTGCTCCTTCCTTCCTTCCTTCCTTCCTTCCTTCCTTCCTTCCTTTTATTATGTCCCTTCGCATAATGACTATGATGTAGCAGAGGGCTGAGGCTACTAGCATGAGCGATGCGTCTACTTGGCTGTTTTTTTTTTCTTTTGTGGGACAGCGGCCGATGGGGACAGACACTCCGAGCCCTAAATAGCGTCGCTTTTGACATTAAGCTGACAAATCACGAGATTTTTTCCTGGTGAGAATAGGTAAATTATGGTTCTCTATTTAATGTGTGCGTACGGGTAATATTTTTTCCCATGCCTGATAACGATAGCACGCCGATACGATATAGTCTGGCTAGACCGCTTGCGATTTAAGAAAGAATGTGGCGCTCTGTAACCAAGGAATTTGAAGGGCGACGGTATTCGAATGGAAAGCTGGAAAACGAAGCAATCCAGCTTCCAAGTGCACTGATACTGCACGCTAGATTTGTCTGAGGAAAAGCTGAGGAACTTAAACATTCGGCGTTTTTCACGCTTTGTACTTGTGATTTCTGGGCGTATGTTTCCTTGAATTCCATTCGTATGACTCATAACCGTACTGAACCGAATTCTAGTAACATCGCACAGTGACATCGCGCGATGTCAGTGTGATGTCAGTACGTTTTTGAACCGAAGTTATTGGGAAATATATCGATGACCTTTGCTTGCTTGCATAGCGATCTTGTTTTAACGATGTCTGGACAGCCTTTGCAGTTGGCGCAGTTATGACCGGATGCAGCCTGGTGGTTCCATACATGGGCTCTCTTGTGGCTGTAAGTAGCGCACGTGTTTTCCTCAAAACCGTGGACAGACATTTCAAAACGCAAACCTTTTGGTTATTTAGGTTGTTCCTTCGCTTATTGGCCCTGCCACGGTGGTCTAGCGGCTATGGTACTTGGCTGCTGGTCCGAAGGTCCTAGTATCTTACCCCCGCCGTGGCGCCGCATTTGGATGGAGGCGGAATGTTTAGGCCCGTGTACCGCGCGATGTCAGCTCATGTTCAAGGATCCCCAGTGGTCGAAATTTCCGGAGCCCTCCGCTACGGCGTTTCTCATAATAATATCCTGGTTTTGGGGCAGAAAACCTCTGAAATCAATCATTATTTCGCGTATCGCTTGTACCGATGGGCGTGGTCAACCAGGCTGGGCTCCAACACTTTAGGGGGGCGTGTCGCAGTGACCTTTAAAATTTTCGTTAGGTGATCCTTTACCAAGAAAGCCTCCTTGCCGGCAATGACTACGTGTGCAGTCCTGAGCTCCAAGCTTTAGGATTTTTATTATCATCAAACATCGTCTCAATTCATCCCAAATTTCTTGTTACAGTAATGCACAGTGGATCACTAGCAGTCCAAACATCTCAAAGTCGAGCGTATACTCATTTTAACTTTATATGTTATTTTTAACTCTGAAAATCTACGGCTTTAGACTGTTGCAATTACAAAATTATTGTGCGCGTAAATTTGAGGCCCCCGGTCTTAGCCAGACTGATTGTGCCTGTTCTTCCATTAATGGTTATTCCCTATCAGCTTCGGTGCATTGAATATGGTTATCCAATGAAACCATTTGTACGGCCGCTCTGTAGATGTGTTTGTACTTTATAGCGTGTTACCTTATAGAGCTGTGCGCGAACATCTGTACTAAATTTTGCATTTGAGGAAGACACACAGCATCTAGGATATGCTTCTAGAGAAAGAAAGCGGCTGAAATACTACATATGGAGTCGTATGTGAAGACATGTGTAGCATAATAAGATTGAAGGGTGCAACGAAAATACTGTAGGCATAAAACGGAATCAGCTTCAGACGCAGCTTTCTTTTCGTACTGCAGTGCATGTAAGATATACTGATGACGACAGTGATGGTGGTGGTGCAATATTGCCTATCGATATTTACATGTATTTAATATATGCCTTCATATGGTCATGTTCGAAGGCAGCGAAGTGTGGTCTTAATACGCACACGCTTAATACGCAGAGATCTCCTTGGGAATCTTCATGCCAAGAGCGCACAGGGCGCCATAATTTCTACATAAACCATTGCATTACCTTAAATGGCGCCGTAAAATTTATACAATACACACTTGCCGAATATTTTACGAGTCTTAAGTTAGGCTTGTGAGATTTTCATTCCTTGCAGGACCAACATTTGGTGCTGCATTGCAGTACGAACTGATTTTAATTATATGCTACTTACGTGTTCATATTTAGGGTATAAAAGCCAAAAAGGTAACCTTGTAGGTTTTAATAACGTAGGTTTAAAAAAAAGGAGTGACCATAATATAAGGTCGGGTGGTCCCATGCCGCCCATTTCCCACAAGGGTGGGTGACCTCTCAAGCGTACAGTACCTTCCAACTGCAGAGCACCAGGCGGAAGCGTGCTTGTCCCTATTTTACCGGTAGGTACCCGGCGGCAGTGGCGGATGCCTCCCTGCCTACCACAGCAAAGCAGCGAGGCAGGTGGGTGCCCGGCCGGCTCCGGGATTGCACCACCGCGTCTATGGCGCAATGGTTGAGCGTCCGTTTCCAGTGCGGTAGGTACCGGGTTCAAATCCCAGTGCCGGCCGGACATCCACCGGCTCAAAAATGGGTAGAGGTGTACACCTGGCGCTCGGTTTACGTGTACTTATCTCGAAAGGTGGCCCCATAAGGACGTGGCAGGTCCCCTGGGCATACCTTACCCACCACGGCCTTGGTGAAATAGTTGAGCGTCCGCCTTGCTGTGGTAAGCAGGGAGGAATCGGCCACTGCCGCCGGGTACCTACCGGCAAAATAAGGACAAGCGCGCTTCCGCCTGGTGCTCGGCAGTTGGAAGGTACTGTACGCTTGAGAAGTCACCCACCCTTGTGGTAAATGGGCGGCACTGGAACAGCCCGACCTTAAATTAAGGTCACTTCTTTTTTTTGCTAAATCTTGCTTAGAAAGATTTCTTAGCAACAATTGAAAACCTGAGAAAAATTGGATTCATTCTAATCTTGCACTTTGAATACAGTCATGACTGAGATTGTGTAGTTATTGCCAACAGGTATTAGCATTAAATTGTTGAAGTGCGTTTTCCTATCACATTTCCAAGAACAGGTCAGCATCTCCACGTTCCACATGTTTCCCAACTGGTATCATTACTGGGTTAACCATGTTTCCAATCGTTACAAAAATGCGTGCAACGAAGTTGTTATCAACAGAAAGACTTATACCTCTCGATCGCGTTCGACAGCCTCCATCGCAGCAAAACTGATCGGTCGTATATCCATCTTGAGTATTGACAACATATGCCTCAGCGAGAAGTGCTTACAACCTCAAAATGACAGAAAGGCTGAACGAGTTAGTAAGAATTCATTGAAAATCGTTACGAACTTTTACCATCCGAAACGTTTGGAATCTCCTGAAAATAATATTAATTCACAGTTTACAAGAGAGAGCAAAATTGCTTGCAGCGATGTCCGCAATGGCATTTTAGCTGAGTCTACCATAGAATACGCGGGAAGCATTGTAGCACATCGCCGAGGATGTCCTGCATATTTCATTGAAATGTTTATTTATTTAATTATTTATTTATTTATTTATTTATTTATTTATTTATTTATTTATCTATCTATCTTACTATTTCAGTACCTTCAGGACCTGAAGGCGTTACAGAAGGGAGTGGGTACAATATATACAAAATGAAGAGAATACAGAAATTACAAAATGAAGCTGCTAAGAGTATACAATGCTTTCGACAGCGGCCTTAAAAGCTGTGACATTGTTCAGTTGGGCAATGGAGGTGGACAGGTGGTTCCAATCATTCGAGGTGATGGCAATAAAAGAATCGGGAGAAAGTTTGGTACGTGAAAAAGGAATGTGTGCTTTGTGTGGGTGGTCACACCTATGAGATATGTAGTGTGGCTTCGAAAGCAGGTCTTGTTTTAATTGTTGATTGTGGAAAATTTTATAAAAAAGAACGAGGCGAGACACTTTTCTGCGCGTACAAAGAAGTGGAAGGCCCAAATCTGCTTTCATAGATGATACGCTAGATGTGCAGGCATACTTTGAGATAATGAAACGCGCACTGCGAATTTGGACTCATTCTATGGCTTGAATGAGAGTGCTAGAGCCGGGATATGACGCACATACGATATGCACATTTGCATGTGCTTGTTGTGGGATTTGCTTCAATGCTGTGGAATTTGTACCAGACTAAATAGAGCGTAATTTTACCTACACACTACAAGACCACTGCCGTTTTTCTCCCGCGATCTGGTGTCAGTAAAAGGTGTTTCCGGTTATTCCTTTTGTTCTACAACTGCTGTAGGTATCTTTAAATGCGAAGAATTTCAGGCTCTCATAATCTACGCATCCGTATCGTAAAATTGTCATCGTCATTAGTTCAGGTACGGAAGAGTGAGTGTGCACTTCTATGCAATGCCCAATGTGTTGCGTTCGCACGTGCGCTCCTTTCTCTTGCGCACATGACCTCAGCCCACCACTCCGCTGGCGGGCACACGTGTTCGAGCGAAAAAAAAAGGAGACAAAGACTGTGTGCGTCGATTTGTCCGGCGCACAGCATCTTGTAAAGCTATGCGATTGTGCATAGCTTCGCACCACGAAATCATGCGCGCTCTAGAGGCGCGAAGCTATGCACAAACAGCATAATGTAATTAGCAAAAGGGTGGGACGGCGTCAACCCGAGGCCACGCGTTCCGTGTCTGCCACCGTTTGTGGTTCGACGGTTTTGCACTGAGCTTGGTGCGCAACGTTGAGAAGCATTCGCTGGGCCTCGCAGTGCTTTGCGAAGTGTTTCCCGAAGCCTCGGACTGCGACGAAATGCGGTTGTGCCGGAGACAAACTGGGACTAGCCAAGTGCCCGTCACCTTCGCTGCTTGGTTAGCCTTGCACACATAGCGCAAGCTTCACAAATTCTTTCTCCTTAATTTTCGTGAAGCACGAAAAAATCGATCTTCGTTTCTGCTACCCAACAGATGTTCATGGCTGTGAACGCAGCAATCACTGGTCCGTTTGTAGGCCTCGTGCTGCTAGGACTAACGGCGCCCTTCGCAAACAGCAAGGTAGGCTATTTTCCTCGTGTACGTAATCTGTTCGAACACCTGTTATATATAATGAGAAGGCCAAATGCTCTGATTGAACTGACGGTCGTCTACGTGACGGGAACTATTGGATGAACATGGAACTTATGCATAAACCTATAAGTGTGTCTTACCCTACCAAACGCGCGTACATATTCACAATATCAATGGCGAAGTATATCAAATAAGTAACGTTTAAAACGGTGTATCACTTTCTCTAGTGCCAAAGAGGCCGGAGAGATCTGTATGCTTGAGGAGCTATATGCTGTCACCTTCCTGCTCCCGAACCCTCATTGAATTCCTCGTGATGCAAACACACTGGTTTAGTCACGCACTAGCTAGGTGCACTTTTAATCAGCCGGAGCGGGAAGGTCGCCGTGGTGTCGGTGAAGTGTGTTCGCTTGGCACAACATAGTCTAGGACGCAATTGGCCCGAGAATGGCAAAATTCCTTTTGAAGAGCAATGTTTGAATTTACTTGCAAGAACCACTATTGATAAGTCACCTCGATGAGAGACATCTGTGCCGTATCATCAGAGTTTAGAAAAAGGCAGGCAGATTAGTTTTCGGTAATTATTGACGGCCCCTTAGGATGAGAGAAAAGAAATATAAACACAATGGTATGAGGTGACGGACCATGTAAAAGACATAAAACATATTCCATGACACATTTTATTTGCCAACAGGCGTCCTCAGCGAATGATATACAGGGTGTTTCGCGCAAACTTAGGCGAGACTTCAAAAATGAAAAATGCGTCGGAAGTGATTTGAACTAGCACTATCCCACAGTCGCCCAGGTTGTGTATTATGTACCCCTTATATGACTCATTATTTATTTTTAATGAGAATTTTCTTAATGAGAATTTTTTAAATATTATTGACTTAGGACCTAAAGTGTTACAACCACCCGTATAAAGGCACCATATTAGATACCGAAGTGAGTGCGTCTCTGCTTGGCAGCCCCAGTATTTTGTTTTGATGTTGACGTTATCCGTTACATGGCCCTACAACGCTTTTCGAACGCTGCGCGCAGACGGTGCCGATCAATCAAGGAGCTTCTTGCGAACGTGCGAGTCAAACAACATTCCACTGCGCCCACGAGGGAATTTGCAATTTGATTTCAAACACAGCTGGGAAGCGTCCGCACTTCTTTCGACAAATTGCGTCAAAAGGAGCACCGATTATGTCACTTGAGGAAGAACTATCCTCGGCGATTCCATGACCGCGTAGTACAATTAGTTGTTCGGTTTTGCTGTCACTAGTAAAGAAAATGTATATATGTACCTTCGTGTACAGCAAAAACAAAAAAGAAGCCATGTGTTTATTGCTCCCTGTGACGGCATTAATTGAAAGAAGGACAGGTGCTTTCCACATGCTTTTCAAACGAACCAGGAAATTCTTACGTGCGTTTAGTGACCGCATCAATACTTGGCTCACTTTTTCATGGAAGCCTCCACGACTGAGTGACACCGTTTTCTGACTCTGTTCGAAAAGTGTGGCAGGGGTCCTTTCTTTCCCAGAACTGTTCGAGGTTGTAGTACAGTTGAGTCGAATATGGCACATATCACGTCGAATGGTGCGTTTTCCCAGTTATTGAAATAAGTTCTTCAGGTACGTAGATAAGCAGACAGTCTTCCTGCTCCAACGCCCCGTGGACCGGTGCAGCTAATAAATAAATAAATAAATAAATAAATTCGTGCTCACGCCTTAGTCGCTTTCTTTACGGCACCTGTTATTGCTGTGAATGAGGCATGTAATGTTTCAGCTTTAACATGAAACTCCTCGGCTTCCATAACTGAACTTACATTTTTGCCTTTCCGCAGGGCGCTGGCATAACTGCTTTGATTGTGGTAGCCTACCAAATGGTTCACCTATCTGTTCGGGTAAACTCCGGCGCCCAGGAACAGAGGATGGCAGTAAGCTTGGAGTTCTGCGCCGAGAACGTAACGACCGCAACAGGAAGTCCCAATGTTACATTAGAAACACTACAACTAAGGTACGTAATCGCAAATCGTTGTCGTTCTCGCGTACGCGCGTATGCAGCCGACACGAGAGAATCGATATCTCGAATAACGCTGTATCTCGGGTGGCACTCCTGAGAGCGTACAACTAGTTAATAAGTGCGCTGCCGTTGCACAAAGCTATGCAGGTCAGAGAAAGGACACTTGTCTCACTGCTTCAGTAAATAGCGGGAAACTGTATGGCACATAAACAGTTGTGCAGTAGCCTGGAAGAAGGCATAGGTCAGCTATTTTGTGACACTATAATGGAACAAAATAAGGCAAAAATACACGGCGTAAAAATTCCAGCGGGAAACGACGCGAGCACAAAGAAGAAGGAACGCACAGGGCTGAGGATGGACTTAGAATTGCAGTTTATTGGAAAAATGTTTGTTCTAGTGAAACTCCATCGCACGTGCGCAAGCACCAGATGCTGTAAAACAACAGATGACACACTATACAAAAGACAAAAAGTGATACAAACAACACAGAGAACAACGTGACATTGCCCACTTTTAAATAATTTTACACGTGCTCTGCATAGCATCCTTAGTGGTTTGTCAGAAATTTCATCTCTTTATCATTGAGATGTACCGAAGGTTCACTAACAGATAAATCGGCACCCAACTTCCTGATATGGAGAGCTTCGCCTATCTTCCTTTCCAATTTGCCGTGCTCTCTCCCCACTATCGATACACCCTCAAAATCTGCTTCGCCCCGCCACGGTGGTCTAGCGGTTATGGCACACGGCTGCTGATCCGAAGGTCGCGGGATCGAAATCGGCCGTGGCGGCTGCATTTCGATGGAGGCGAAATGTTGAGGCCCGTGTGCTGTGCGATGTCAGTGCACGTTAAAGAACCCCAGGTGGTCGATATTTCCGGAGCCCTCCACTACGTCATCTCTCATAATCAGAACTGGTTTTGGGACGTTAAACCCCAAAAATCAATCAATCATGAAAATCTGTTTCACAACCGCAACTTTTGCAATGCAAAAGTAAATTCCCACTGTACCTGTGGGCAGCAGATTGCGATGCTCACTCATGCGTTCATTAATACACCGGCCAGTCTGACCCACGTAGGAGCCACCGCACGAGAGAGGAATCTGATGAATTACGGATGTTGCACACTTGGTAAACGTGGACCGTTTCGTGTGATTTTTTCCACAGTTGCTGCTTGAAAGTTTGCTCTCTCCTGTGATCCGCCTGCATAGCTTTATCAGTTCGATGGGCGCTGAAAACACTAGGGTTACTCTGTTTTTTGTGGCCACACGCCCCTGTCAAAATGGGACAAATATATGTGACATAAAGTAGGGGCTACCTTAGAACCTATGCAAATGCCCCGTTTTTGAATAAAGAGACGACGGTTAAGACACTAAAGTGTTCGATAGGTAAAAAGAAAAGTTTCATAAAAGACTCGAGTGTTAAGGCACATGAATTCCTAAAGGTTACTTGCCCTTGTTCTTCAATAAGATCACGTACAACAATAAAAATGTCCTTATGAGGAATAGAATGCAACAAGTCCTCAATATCAATAGACATCGCAGCATTAACCAGTCAACAACTTCTGAGGATCCCAGGACTGCAAACGGATCCGAAGTGTCCAGTGTCTTCAACGCACGCAGCAAGAATCCAGTAACTAAAACCACAAAGAGTCTCCTTCTGTGACGATAGCCCGAAAAGAAACCTCAGGCTTGTGTGTTTTATCCCCAAAAAACACGGGTAGAACATCTCCAATACTTTGTTCCACGGCTTTCGCAAGGTTCCGAAGCTATAGATTCTGAAGGGACTGTAGCGCTTCAGCCTTTGCCTTTTTGGACGACACATGAATGGGCCGAAGCTTTTTCACAATCGCACAGCCGGCTTTTTCTTCAAAAATTGCTTTTCAAAGGAAAACAGACCCACCTTCTTTGTCGGACTGCACTAGGCTCAGACCTCTGCTCTTGAAGTGCTCCACAACAGGCGCGAGTACTTTTTCCTGAAGTGCACGACCTTTTCCTTGGTTCCTCAGGAAGCCGTCGACGCCTTCAGAAAGAGCCCGGTCCTTTTCTTCATTTGCAGTTTTGTCCAGTATCTTGTGAACGGTGGCCAGCAGTTGCGCTTTTGTAATACGTGGCACCGAGCTAAATTTCGGACCTCTTCCTAGAAGTCTGCCAATTTCTTCGGGTAGCTCAAACCCACTTAAACACACGACACTCACAGAATCAGTATTTTCTTTAGGCTTCTTCGGAAGGCTAGGGATCCTCAGAAGTTGTTGACTGGTTAAAGTCAAGTAGTGTGTGAGCCAATGTTGCGATGTGTATTGATATTGAGGACTTGTTTCATTCTATTCCTCATAAGGACCTTTTTACTTTTGTACGTGATCTTATTGAAGAACAACGGTAAGTAACCTTTAGGAATTCATGTGGCTTTAACACTCGAGCCTTTTATGGAGCTCCTTTCTTTTTACCTGTTAAACACTTTAGTATCTTAACCATCGTCTCTTTATTCAAAAACGGGACATTTGCATAGGTTCTAAGGTTGCCCCTACTTTGTCACATATTTTATCTCATTTTGACAGGAATGTAAATTATATCTCGGCAGGACAACCATATTGTGCGCGTCTTCAGATATGTAGACGATTTGCTTGGTGATCTTAAAGCTCAGCCCAGATGACTGTTTAGACTCAAGTGCAAAATAATTTTAAAATATTTCGAGGATTCCTCTCGGGAGCTTAGCTTCACCAACAAACTTTGGCAAGGAAAACTCGATAAGATTTCTTGACCTGGTTGTAAAATTTCAGTGTGACAGTCATGTTTGTTGGAGGTACAGTCCTAGGTCGACGAAAGCACTTCTCCCGTACGACTCATTTCATTCGAATTAGTAAAGCGAAGTACTGTTTCCTTGTCCTTTAGTCGGTGCAATGAACAAGAGCTGTCTACATGTATGCAGGAAAGTTTTGACGCTCAGGTGGCCAGGTTACGCTCGGCAGGGCACCCGGCATGAATCCTGACAACTGTGGCCGAAAGATTATTCAGGCGAATGAAAAAAAGAAAAGAGTGTCAGCAGAATCTTCAACAAGGAAATGTTCGTAGTCATGCAATACTTGCATGGCTTGTCCAACAACCTTAAGCGTGTGGCCACAAAGAACGGAGTAACCCTAGTGTTCTCAGCGCCCATCAAACTGGCAAAGCTATGCAGAAGGATCACAGGAGAGAGGAAACTTACAAGCAGCGACTTACAAGCAGCGACGAAACGGTGCGCGTTTACCAATTGTGCAACATCCGTCATTTATCAGATTCCTCTCTCGTGCGGTGGCTCCTACGTGGGTCAGACTGGCCGGTGCATTAATGAACGCATGAGTGAGCATCGCAATCTGCTCCAAACAGGTACAGGGGCTGAACTTACCTTTGCATTGCAAAAGGTGCGGGTGTGAAGCAGATTTTCAGGGTGCATCGATAGTGGGGAGAGAGCGCGGCAAATTGGAAAGGGAGATAGGCGAAGCTCTTCATATCAGGAAGTTCGGGTGCCAATTTATGTGTTAGTGAACCTTCGGTACATCTCAGTGATAAAGAGATGAAATTTCTGACAAACCACTAAGGATGCTATGCAGAGCACGTGTAAAATCATTTAAAGGTAGGCAGTGGCACGTTGTTCTCTGTGTTTTTGTACCACTTTTTGTCTTTTGTATACTGGGTTATCTGTTGTCTTACAACGTCTGGTGCTTGCGCATGTACGGTGGAGTTTCACTAGGACAAATATTTTTCCAATAAACTGCAATTCTAAGTACAGCCTCAGCCCTGTGCGTCCCTTCTTCTTTGTGCTCGCGTCTTTTCCCGCTGGAATTTTTACGCCATGAGTCGTACCAACACGCCCAGCAAGCTACCCTACTCAAGGGAAAAATAGCGATGTCCTCATATGAAGAGACGAGAGAAGCACACCGCATACACCGGAATATGAAGTCGAAGGAAGAGCAGTCCCGCTAAAGAATGTAAACGTAAAAGCTTACACACATGCTGATGATTCGCAGGTCCACTGGTTAATCAGGCGCCCATGAAGATCTAAGCGAGATACACGCAGTTGCACCATTTATGGTCTCTCTGTTATAGCAGTCGAAGACTATATAGCTTACGTTTATAAGTGTCCATCGCATTGATGAGCCGTTCGTCATTAATTCAGCGCATGTTTGTTTGTTAGCCGTTCATAAAAGTGTGAATTCATTACATATCTACACGTGAAAGCGCGAAAATTCAAATAAATTGATGTCATTTATTGTCAGCTACAGCGACGGCATTGCTAGGGTATTCTCTGATGAAACAATGTCATGGTTTTCCGGCGTAGGCACGACATCAGTAGTTATATAGCAGCTACATTAATTCAGTCGTTCATTCTCTATTCAATATTTACAATCGTCTTCGGAGATGCATGTAGCAGAAGAGCCTATATGTTCCTGACTAGGTTACATGAAGGCGTCTCCTCACTCATTGAACAGCTCTAAGTGATAGAATGATTTCGCTTTATCACTGCAAAAACTGTAGTCGGTTCCGCTTTTGTCGCAATAAAAGCTGATTGATTGATTGAGTGATTGATTGATTGAAAAGAATGTTACCTACGCTTCTTTTATTGTCTTGCTTGGAGCGCAGCATTCTTGCCGCGCTATCTGCCTCATATCTCGCTTCCCCTTTACAGGTCAGCCAGTGTGTTTCCACTGTTTAACCTTTCATACAACTGGAGTAGCCTGTTCAGCACTTTGGCCACATACATCGGTGGACTTGTCATGAGTCGATTGCTGGGTAGGTATCACAGTGTCTTTTTTTAAAGTTACTGCCCTCGCTCTTTAAATCGCTGTCTCCATGCCTGCATATCCGAATTGTCGAGGCTGGCATGGTTGTTCTTATTTCGCTTCGAGTAGATTGGACAGACGGTTATGAAATTTATTAACGCGCAAGTGTTTCCTGGCTAGGCTGGCCAGAGGACGCGCCAAGCTGCCGTCCTCAAAAAGCGTCCGCAAAAGCCGTGCCCGGGAAACACGTGATATCTCCCACCAGAATTGACGCCGGCGCCAACCCTCGCCGCAGCGGCAGTCGGCAGACACAGTACGGGCCGCGCTCCGCTGGAGCACGGCCGGGCTAGACGACTGCGCCGCAGCGCGCGCGTGCAGGCTAGCCCGGCCGTGACTGGAGCTGCCTGCAGCGGCGTACGGCCGCGTCACTGAGTTTCTTCGCTGGGTTGGCGATAGCGCGAGCACAGCTGCGTGGCGTCACCGTAGCACTGAGGACATCACGACGTCGAGATGTACGTGCATCGATCTCGGATTCGCCAACGACCCATACATGTATGTCTCTACCTACTACTCAGATCACAAGTCCATGGTACTGTATGTACCCCGGCTTAAGTACGCCGTCACCGGAACGATAAGAGGGTGACGACAACGGCGACTGTCTAATGACGCCACCCACAACGCCGGGGCGGTCGCACTACGATATGCCCGAGACCTGCCTTGTGCATATCTGCATGTACGGCCTGGATGACGAAATCGAAGAGCACATGTGAAGTGTCGGCACCACCTCGACGGCATCAAATCATGTAAATAACACAATACGGCTTCCCACATTGCCTCATTCTTTATAACACAACTCGGCAACACCAGTTTGCAGTACGCCTCCGCAACAACAATCTAGCCAAATGAAACACTTTCGCGTTGTCGTCTCATAAGAATATGCTTAGGAATTATCTAACATTCCTTTAAGTTAATTTAAGTGTGGTTGTGTCCAGAGACGTCGAGCAGGCCCCTGGCCGACATCCGCAGGCAGGCGCGGTCAACCAGCCAGAGCTGGTCATCCGAGAGCGGCCTTTAACGAGGAACGAGAAGGGTCGGGAATGGGTTCTACCGCCTTTGGCTTGGGGAAGCTCCACATACAATGGAAAAGATCTGGCCTGGGCGCTCGGTACACTCTTAGCAAACGATCGCTTGAAACAACGCATATACGGCGGAAAGTAGGTCAAATTTTCGACGTTTATCAGTGGTTCTCCATACTGCCTGTTTTATACGGCTCTTTTCTATGCGTCCCAATTTTATATGAACCATGCCAGTACGGCCCTCCCATATGCGTGGTCAGAACGCCGCTTAAAAGTTACTGCTTCTAACAACGCACACCGTAGATTTGGTTAAGCGGTATTTTAAGTCAAATTTGCCCGGCTTACCATGCGGCCTAAAATTATTCGGCTCCAAATAAAAGCGGTACTTCTGGATACTTAAAAGGGAAAAAAAAAGGATGCGTTCTTTCCCCTCGCCGCCGATTTTTTGGGCCAACACTTTTTTCACACCTTGAGCCATCACATAGGAAATAGCCGAAATCAGCGCCGTACTGTACCTCAGAGCACGAGCTACCATATGCACACAAATATGTAACAGCGAGGATTCGAACCAGGGGTCAGCCGCGTGAGAAGCAGACACTGTAACCATTACGCCACGACACTGTACATGCTAAGTATTTGCGTAGTGTGGCTATGTATACTATAGTAGTGTGGCTATATATATGCACGTCTTAATAATTTCTGAACTAGCTTGTTTATATTTGATTATGTGCTATCAGCATTCGACAGAAAATGGTATACGAGATACATTGACGCGTCCTAAGCGATCATCATAGACCGTCGGAGCTAGCTAGTAGGTATGCTGCCTTAATCTACGTGAATGACGCATACGGTTTGACTATATGTGAATCCAGGCTTTGTCAAGCGAAATGCACACCCGTATCCCGGATATCACGGGTGATTTACGGCGTTCGCAACGCATCGTGATAGCGATCAGTTTTCAAGTGTATTTCCGAGAGCTGGCGTCATACTGCAGCTGGCCTATCGGGAGCTCATGAGCTACCTCAGCCTCCAAATGACTGCTTTTGGAAATGTTTGTCGAAAGGATCGTAAGACTTGGTATCTGGTAAACCTGACGACTCCAATGTCGCCTCTAGTCTAGCTGCGAAGTTCTTACGTCTTCGTAGTTCTTCGTCAACAACGCATCGATGCGGCGCTCCTGTCTCGTATCATCAGAATTCGACGCCCTGTTAAACAGCTTGTGTTCCACTGCATTTCCGCTCAAGGAATCTCACGTCCACGCAGCACAGACGTAAGCATCGACGCGTCAGCTTTCACCGAGATGCGTGAGGAAGATACAAAACCAAAAGATTTCGACAATCCCTAAGCATGTTCTTATGAGATGAGAATGCGAAAGCGTTTCTTTTGGCTAGATTGTCGTTGCGGAGGGATGCTGCAAACTGGTGCTGCCGAGTTGTGTTATAAAGAATGAGGCCATGCGGCAGGCCGGATTGTGTTTATTTGCATGATTTCATGTCATCAAAGCGGTGTCAACAATTCACGTCTTGTCTTCTATTTCGTCGTCCAGGCAGTATATGCAGATATGCCCAAGGCAGGTCTCGGGCATATGGAAGTACTACGACCGTCACGGCATTGTGGGTGGTGTCATTAGACAGTCACCGGTGTCGTCACACTCTTATCGTTCTGGTGACGGCGTACTTGGGCCGGGGTACATAGACACTAACTACCATGGTGTTGTGATCCGAATAGTAGGTGGAGACATACATAATAGGGAGTTTAAGAATTGGGGCCCCAAGGAGCTTGGGGACCCAAGAAGCTTGCGGCCCCAATTCTCAAAGTCCCTAATATTCGCACAATTTATGGCTCGTTGGTGAATGTGAGATCGACGCACGTACCTCTCGACGTCGTGGGCGCCTTCAATTCGAAATTGAACTCGTCACGCATGGCGGCGAGGAACGATGGGCTACCTGGTGCGTTCGCGCGCCGAGTGTTGTTAGGGCGACGCCACGCCACTGGGCGCGTGCTTTTGCCAACCCAGCGAAGAAACGCAGAGACGTGGCCGCACGCCGCTGTGGGTAGCTGCAGCGGAGTGTAGCATGCGCCGACGGCCGCAGCGGCGAGTGTTCGCGCCGGCGTCACTTCCGGTGGGGGAGGTCGTATGCTTTACGGGCACAGCTTTTGCGACGCTTTTTCCGGACGGCAGCTGGGCACGCTATCGCCAACCTAGCCAAGAAACGCTTTCGCGTTAAAAGCTCTTCGCCTAGAGAAAATTGCACACTGCAGTGATTAAGCGATAAAGCCTGGCAACGGAGATGAGCGATCCCGCAGAGGCCCCGGGTTGGGCAAAACGGCCAGTCGAAGGTTTTTCTCATATTCCGCGCATTGTTGATGGTGAAAAAGATTCTGTGCTTGGTTACGACGAGTACCAAATGTTACCGAAACAAGCAGTTGAACATGCTTTCAGCCTAGCGACACTTTATAAAGTACAGCAAATGCTGAAACAGATTGAACTCACACAGTGACGTTGGTTTCAAGGACAGAACAATCGCGTGTCCTAACAATGTGCAATCAGTGAAAGCGGCCGGCTGCATTCGGATCACGAGACGCGACATGTCAATACACACTATACAGGGTGTTTTTTTTAGCTGCAACACATTTTTTAAATTAGAAAAAGATAAATTGCGGGAATGTCTCGTGTACCACTCGACTGTACGGAATGGCGGCCTCTAGATACAGAACAATTACGGCACCTTATGCATAATTAGCAAAATCACGCTAAATAACATTTTAATAATCAGTAGTTTGGTGGCTACAGCAAATGAGCACTTTGGAGCCCGTCCTCGACACTACCTATCCCAACGATCAAATTTTGAATAGCGGAGTGCATGTCGGAGCTACGCGAAAAATTAGTTCCCCGTGGCAGTCTCCTTGAAACCGAAACTGGCCGCGAAAAGATCGTCTGTGACGTCGATGTCGCCGCCCCCGCGATTTATGTTTTTCTAATTTAAAAATGTGTTGCGGCTAAAAAAACACCCTGTATAAGTACACGGGTAAAACCTTGCTTATGCTCAATAGGTGTCAGAAAGTGCAAATAGCCGCAAATTAACAACACGCCTCTCACACGTGGATGGTGCGTGAAAGTTTAGCTTTACAACGTGTCCCAGTCGACCTTCCTTCTGCTACACAACGTCAGGCTTACGTGCATCCCTGTTTAAATACCACCTGTCATGCAATGTCAGATTTTGCTAGTGCAGCAGCTGATGGGAACTCTTCTTGAGAACGAACGAATTCTTGCCAGTGTCATCACTAGCTATACGTAAAAACATGGTACAGAAAAAGCTATAAAAGTTTTTTCTTAGCATGCCTTTTCACGCAGCACTCGACTTACCTCTGTTTCTGTAGTAAGTAAGCTTGCACACACATGCAGCATACACTTTCTCACTTTTAAAGATCTTATTTTCAATCACTAATGAAAAACACCGAACCTATAATCAGTACTACCTTTCGAGATATACAAACGATCAATACTGTGCTTTTAAATGTGCAAGTTAATTCTCCACTCTTCACAACATTCAAGCTAAAAAAAGGATACAAATAAAAGCAAGGCAGAAAAAATATTTGGAGAAGACACACTGTTTTGTTATGCCTCTGGAGTGTCACTGACATTTAACCAGAATTATTCTATAATGAACTGAATGTTCTTCAGCAGGCCTTCACACTGAGGGGGCTACATTTTTTACAGCTCGCATGAAAATTTCAAATAGTCTAGATCACCCAGGAATAAAGTGCGCGCGCAGCTATATACTTACTTAATAAAAGCTAACATTTGGGTGTTTGTACGATAAATAATGGACACTCAAAGTAGTGCTACAGAAATCCGTGCAAAGTAAGACTAGATAGAAAACACAGCTCAAAAGTAAACTCAAGAACAGGTTACTCAACAATGGTCCACAGCCAGGTTGTCAACCTAGTAATTGATAAGTACGCTGAATATAACAAACCTTTTTATATGGTGTTTATAGACTACGAGAAAGCATTTGACTCCATAGAAATACCAGCAGCTCTAGAAGCGTTACGTCGACAAGGGGTACCTGACGTATACGCGCAAACCATCAATAACATCTACTATGATTGCACAGCCACACTACTCATACTTGAGAGAAGCAGGAAGAGATCCCAATCAAGAGAGGTGTCAAACAACGAAGCAGGATCTCCCCGATGCTATTCACTGCTTTTTTAGAGGACGTATTTAAACGCCTAGACTGCGAAGAAAAGGGAATTAGAATAGACGGATAATATCTCAGCAATTTAAGCTTTGTAGACGACATTGTGCACTTTAGCAATGATAGAGATGAACTACAAAGCACGATCGATGACCTAAACCTGGAAAGTATTATAATTGGACTAAAACTTAATAGGCAAAAGACCAAAGTGATGCTCAATAGCCTAGATAAAGAAGAGGAATTAAAAATTAACAGTGAACCCTGAGAATATGTGAACGAATATGTATACCTGGGACAGCTATTAACAGGAGCACCTTCCCATGAAAATGAAATTCTCCGTAGAATAAGGATGGGCTAGAGCGCATACGGATGACATTCCGAGATCATAACTAGAACTTTGCCGCTGTGACTAAAACGAAAAATATTTAATCACTGCGTTCTCCCGGTACTAACGTACGGTGCAGAAACGTTTGCGATAAGCAAAAATCTAGAGATGAAATTAAGGAGCACACAACGTGCAATTGAAAGAAAAATGATAAGGTGTAATGCTAAGAGATAAAAGACGAGCAGAATGGATCAGGGAACAAACAGGAGTAGCTGATATTATTATATATAAATTAAAATAAAGAAGTGGATCTGGGTAGGACATGTCATGAGGAGGGAAGATAACAGATGGACAGTAAGAATGACGGAACTGATACCAAGAGAGAGAAAACGCAACAGAGGCAGGCAAAACATCAGATGGAGTGATGAAATTGAAGAGTGTGCGAGCATGAAGTGGAACCAACTCCCTCAGGATAGCGTGCATTGGAAATCGTTGGGAGAGGCCTTCGCCCTGCAGTGGACCTAAAATATGCTGCTGCTGATGATGATGATAGCAATGATGTTCCTCTTGCATATTCCTATTGTCGGCATTTCTCCGGCACTGTTTTCCAACTGCCATCATATGCCTACTTTATCCATAACAGTCCCTACAAACACAATAAAAGATATCCAAGGCAATAATATTACCATAATTATACAAATTTTCCTAAACACTGCATGTATAATCAGAAAATGGATTGTCAATGCCATATATATGCCACGAAAAAAAACTGAGCCAGAAGGTATGCGTTTGTGTTAAAGTTGTAGGGAATCAACGCTGTAAAATGTGCGGTAAAGGTAAAAAAAATGCTTGAAAGCTGGGGACGCTGTCAAGAATCTTGCTTGTCAGGAATAAAATCAATTGCACTCCTTAGTTAGGAGAGAGAATAAGACACCAAAATAGTCCACGATGACAAAGAAAGAGTGTTGATGGAACATTATTCTGCTTATCGTTAAACTTTAGCTAGTCCACCAATGATGAAAGTGCTCTTATTTTGCACAAGACGCACTGTTTATAATTGGCATATTTATGGGAGGTGGTAGCCGTTACTGAACGAGAATTGCTAATCCTGCTCTGGTGAAGGAGTGCATTACATGTAGCACGCTCCCTCAATTTGGCGCGATAAACTACAGCACTAAAGTTCCATCAATGATGTCACAGTTATGAGGGTGGTTAGAATACTGACTGACAAGAATAGCATGTGGATGCGGTAAAAAAGAAAAAGTCGGCAGATCCCACAGTCAGTGGGAATCAAGGAAATGCGAAGCACGCATCAGGAACGTAAAATGGATCTGCATTGTTCTCTCGCTATACCGATTTTGGTACATACGAATTTAACGAAACGGCCGCAAGAGCACCAAGACTGTGGCATGTAAACCATGCCGCTCATGACATGTGTGCCATGATTTTCATCGTATGACCTGTCATTTATGATCGTCATGTTGTGCCATACCAATTTTTGTATACATCCCTTTAATGAAATGGCCTGGAGAGCACCAAGACCGTCGCATGTAAATCATGCCGCTCATGACATGTATATCATGATTTTGATGTTATGACCTGTCATTTATGATCGTAATGCAGTCATGATATGCTATACCAATCTTCGCACACATCCCATTAACGAAACGGCCAGAAGAGCACCAAGACCGTGTCATGTAAATGATGCCGCTCATGACATCCATGTCACGATTGTAATGTTATGACCAGTCATTATGTTCGTCATGCAGCCATGTTGTGGCACACCAATTTTCGTATACATCCCATTAACGAAACGGCCTAGGAGAGCACCAAGACCGTCGCATGTAAATCAGTGCCGCTCAGGACATCAGTGTCACGATTTTCATGTTATGTCCTGTCATTTATCTTCGTCATGCAGTCATATTATGGCATACCAATTTTCGTATACAGCCCATTAACGAAATGGCTAGGAGAGCACAAAGTCCTAGGCGGCTAGATAGATAGATAGATAGATAGATAGATAGATAGATAGATAGATAGATAGATAGATAGATAGATAGATAGATAGATAGATAGATAGACACGCTCAAAGTCGCCGAAGTTCGCTAAGAAATGCTTCTCATTTAAAATGCAGGACTTTTTGTAAGTATCAAGCAGAACTGGTGCTGGCCTTCTTTCTATGATTAAAACAAAGTTCACAATCCAGTGTGATGCAAGTGGGAAGTGCCTAGGAGCTGCAATTCTACAAGATCATTCCCAATCTACTATGCCAGCCCCGTGCTTGCCCCAACAGAAGCCAGATTGCAGGTTGAGTAGGAAATGTTGGAAATAGTGTTTCCACTTCAGAAGTTTCCCTAGTATGCACTTGGTCAAAACACAAATGCATTAATGGGCCACAACCTACGGCAGTCCTTCATCACGAAACCACTTCAGAAGGGACCACGACAAATGCAGATCTTGATACAATGCCTGCCATGTTGAGGGCATTCCTTCGCGACACAATGAGAAGTCAAGAGTACAGCAAGGCTTACGTCACTGTGCTTGAATGGATGAAGAATACTGTATAAATTAAATGTTACACAGCGCCAGATGTAGCAACGCGAAAGCTTATAAGCGCCATATACAAACAGCAGCCAGACGAGAGGAAGGAATTCTCAGGTGAGGTCAGAATACACTTTACGAGACTTTCCCCGCAATGTACCATTAAATCAGTCTACCTTCTATGTCCCACTCCACCTTGAAAGCAAGTCTACCGCTCCACCCTCCTTTTACTCAATTGGCAATTTGATCAAGTTGGCAAGGTAAGCGTAAAATTGCATCACAGTCTGGCTTTACCAAACAACACAGCACTGACAGCAAGGACATTCAAGAGCCGCGCACAATGTCGGATGTGGTTCGAATCTCTTAAAAACATGGCACAAGTGCGACAGCTGCACTGCTCAAACAGAATACCATAAAATCCTGAGACAGTTCCCCCCTTCCCTAGGTGATATAATTCGACAAATTTACGGCGGGGGGGGGGGGGGGGGTGGCTTCGGTCATGAGCCAAAATGCAGGATGGCAGCAAGAACTGTCGGAGGTAAAGAACGAAGAACAGGTATTTTCATGAATGCCTGTATAATAGCTGCATTTAGTGCTTTTATTTGATGCCATTGCTATTGAAGCCGCCAAACAACTCCTCGTAGTCGGACGCACAAGTTGCAGGCCTGCGGGTTCGAGCAGCCCCGAACGTTAAACTGACACTTGCAACTTATGTGGCTCACATTCATGCGTTTGATTAGAGCTAAGCCAAACCTAATCTAGCTCACTATAGCCCCATGAAAATGGCAACTCACAAATGCTATCGCCTCCGACCTATAATCATGGATGGCTATGCGGACGACAATGCAGCTGTGGTGCCTCTATTGTCAGGCATCTGGAAAACTGCAGATAAACAAAAATTCCTTTTCCTCAATTTTATCATTTCTTTAATTTATTGTGCAACTTCTTGAAAAGTTGATGCCATCTATGGTAAACAGGGCTTAAAAGGGGTGGAAGTGCTTATTCGGTGAATGTGCGAATCTCTCGAAAAAGGCAGCGAGACGCTTGCTCAAGGTTTTGTGGTAGGAACAATACAGGTTATAAATCCTGATAGGTAGAGTAGCAGTGCTTTTGCACTACAGACGGAACACGGATTAAAAGACTTGTGTGGTTTAAAACAAAAATGACAGTCCGAATTTGTAGCGTTAGGTCACTCAATGAAGTTATGTGTGGAGATCTTTATCGGATGGTTGAATATTTCATTGATTATCTGCCATGCTTTGCATAGGCGACCCATGACTTCATCAGTCGTTGTCCTGAACATCAGCTCTGCCATTACTGTTGTGCCTTCATCCATCGTTCTCTCGAACAGGTGAACTCTGCAGAAACACGATAAAAAGGAGTTCAGCATTAGGGGCTGGAAAGAATTATAAAACTCAGCAACATATCACATCCCGACCACAAAAATTGATGTGTCTAGCAAGCCGAATTCAGCATGTAATTTGCTGAACTACACAATCGAAATGCTCCGTTGATGTGTGCAATAATCCGCCACACCATACCACCAGCATGTGTGTACCCTACCACTATAACACTTGGAAAAACGAGATGTTACACACTATAATCGATGCTGACATTCACGACCTTCTGCTCCAGTGAACAGATGCATACTAATGTAGAGAATCAAAATTGGCTCACCCATGCAATGCCCGAAAGTGTTATGAATAGGAGACCACCGTTCCATCTGTACCACACTCAAGAGCATGCGCACTACTACATGCATGCATTTCAAACCTAAATATTGTCCACCCACGGAGAACATGCTGCATTACATGCTGGTGAACATAGCTGCATTATGTAGACAAAGATCACTCAGACAGCTCAACCTACCCAACATAACCTAAGACCTACCAGTCGGACCACAGCCACTTTAGCGGCTGAAATAATGAGGTAGATGGAGGGTACACCTAATGAAAGATGGTATAAGGCACCTTGGCAAGGGCACAGTCATGAGAACCAGACAGTACAAATGCCAGCTCTCAGAGGGTGCAAATGTGGCAGAAGAGAAGGCAGACAGCATAATAACGGTGATTAATGTTCTTGACTCAAAGCAGCTATCATTACCAAGCTTATCATTTATTGAGATAGCTAATTGTGAAAGGCTTCCCAGAAATGAGTATGTGGCTATTGACGCCAAGCAAAGTGCCCACCGCGGAGCAAGTTTCGAGAAGCAAGCTCTCCACTACAGGCACCGATCTCGAGCAGAGAGAAGACGACGAAGAGCGCAGTTGTGCGAGCGTTCTTTTGGTGATGGCCGCCATTAAAGATGGCTGTCCTCTTCCGCCAATCGTGTTTGCTTATCTTCGTGACATTTTAGTGGTGGAGGTGCTGGGTAAGCGTGACAATCTCCTTGATTAAGTCAGCAGTAAACGCTGTGCCTCGATCAGTGATCAAGACGGAAGGGGTGAACCTGAACCGGGGCCGATCGCTCGTCGTGGCGTACACTTGGAGATCTCCAGGCTGCTCTGGACGGCGATCAAACATAGGCTGCGGAACAAGCGACGCGGCTTCCCCCCATGAACCCGGTCCTTTCCGGAACGTAACCGCGGCCCCACGTTGTGGCGCCATTGTGGAGGCATGGCCGCGTCTTGGCCCACAGCAGTCAGTACCGGCCAGCTGGTCAGCCCAGGGCCGGCGCCCCAGCAGCGCGTCTCGTCCTGTCCCAGGCTAGCACCAGTGCGCGTCACACATTTCACGATCACATCGTCGTCGTCCTCTGTCTGCATCCCTCTAGCGGTGATCCCCACATTATTTAAATTGTAAGGAGATTCTATTTTCCTTTAGAGTCGTATTTTCGGGTGTTCGTTGGGTTGTCTGGTTATAAGGTGTTTAATTTTTGTAGCCCATATCTTCTACGTGATTTAGATTTGACAACTTTACTTTTAGGTATTCACGTGTGCTTTGGGCGATATTTTTCTTAAGTATGCATCCGATTACTTTTGTGTTGGACCAGGGTATGCAGTGACAAGTTTAGTTTTAGTGATGTGGGGACAACATCGTACAGTAGCAGATGAACTAAAGCATTGTTTTCTCAATGTATGGCGTGTTTCAAAGTGCTCGTACTGTCCGTTTATGTAACGATAAAATGGCCTACGAGTTCATATAGGAAGCTCTTATATACGCCAATGAGGAGTACGTAATACCGGAGTGCAAAACGGTATAGTAAATCTATTGCTTAGCGCTGTTTGGTAGAAAGTGGTTTAGTTTGTTTACTTGTCCTATTTACTACAGAGACATCAGTTCTTAGCATGTAACCATGAACCAAATGTTGTCGTGAAATATTACGCCTCGACATCTGGTAGTTTCTAACTGCTGTAGCGCAGTTTTCTAAAGATATTTCAGGAAAAAATACGTCGTTGTCACCCTCACATATGTCATATTTTATATACGTTTGCCTTAGAGATATGACTTGCATATAATAAAATCAGCAGAGGTCTAAAAATGACCCTTCATATACTACGTACTACATAAAACTAATTTGGGATGTGATGTTATTGACCTGTCAGTTGTTTATTAGAGACAACACAAGGATGCAGAAGTCGTAGGATGACAGTCTAGCTCATTTGTACACGGTCTAAAGCTTTATGGAAGCTACGACACCTAGTGTGAGGACTGCGTTCTTCAGATTCCCAAGAATACTGCGAGCATGCGTTAGCGGTCTTTTGAGGCGCTCAGCCGATCCGTTTATTGTACGGATGGTCAACATGCGTTAACCGCTTGTGAGTGGAGGAGCACCGCAGAAGATCAATGGCTTTCGCTGGTATCGCTAGGTGTCATAATGATTGCAAATACGCAGCACGTGTTCACTAGTTTCTTCAGTTCCGCAAAAGTCGCAGCTAGATGGGTCAGCATCCGAGTGCGAAACCAGTGTGTCTTCGTAAACGCAACATTGGAATCATCTTGAAAGGCCGATCGAGCGCTCTAGATGTCACCGCAATGCCTGCTTTAGCCGCTTATAATATTGGAGGAAAAAGTAGGGTTTCTTGCGGCGCTGACAGCGCTCACGGCAGCAACGTTTCATCGAAGCGAACGGCAAAGGATAGGTCAAACGAAGATCTATCTATCTATCTATCTATCTATCTATCTATCTATCTATCTATCTATCTATCTATCTATCTATCTATCTATCTATCTATGTAGATGGTGGGTAGAAGGAACGTCATTTGGCGAGTTGGAACTGCTTAAACATTTGTTAACGGCCAGCGCGAAAAATGAGGACATCATGGAAGCACGTGGCGTTGGTCACGCATTATAATATGCGTGTTGTTTTCTAATAAAATTGTTTGTGAGACAGCAGGATGGTTTGTGTCTTCTTTCCCGGTTTTCCCTCGTTTTCCGCGCTGGGTATTAATAAATGTTTAGATTTTGTGTGTTACCTTACTCCTACAAAGGCATGTTATCACTGCCTAAGTTGATGTAGGACACTCCATATCGTTGGCTTCAGTGCCCGCCCCGCCACGGTGGTCCAGTGGATGTGGCACTGAACCCTTACAAAAATGCACTTTGCGTTTCAATTGACTTCGTATCGAGTTCCTCTTAACTCTAGTAGAAAATCATTTAAATAGCAATTTCTATTGAGCGCCCTCAATGAAAATTATTGGCATAATACTAGAAAGCGTCAATTGACTCTCAGTCGATAGGAGTTCAATTGGCAAAATTTAAGCAAGGTTTAAGTGAATCTTCACTCAGTAGTAATCTTATTTACCCTATATCGAACGCTGCCAAAATGATCTTATTTTAGTAACAACTACATTTTACTTCGGATGTTAAATTCACAACATTTATCTTTTGTACAATGTTTCCTACCATGGCCGACCGGGATTACGAATGACGTATAGCATCAGTGCTGTCTGAAACATTCTCTTGTGGATATTTTTGGCGGAACACACTTTCGGGAATTCTCACGGCGCATGAACTAATTTTGACATTATATTTATAACTCTTACTGAAGCAGCCATCTATTACTTGAATCTGCGGGCAAGCGTGTCTTTTCAGGCACGAAATGAGTGGCGTTCATGATCATAATCTACACGGAAGCTGTGAGAAAAATATTCTCGCTGATTCCGTGCGTATGGCATGTTTTTTAAACCGCGAATTTATTATGGCTAATATCACTGCATATCAACTAAGATAAAAACACAGATAAAGCCTGTCACGCATGTAACTACTGAGGGTACATGAAAATTTCATGTGCCAGTCAAGGGAAACTGGTAGAGGTAGAAACAACTTTATTTTGTAATAGTAGAAGAACGCGTCCAAAGGAGAGCGCTCACCCCTCCGGCTGAGGGGTGCAGACGGCGAGCCTCCTTGTGTACCGAAACTCGCATCAAGTTAGTCGCGGTAGGCAGTCGCGATGCGTGCCTGCACGTGCAGCGCTGTAAAAGATGGCGCTCATGTTTACTCTGTGTATTTCCGCGACCAAAAAGTAGTGCGTTGCTTGCTTGAGCGAAAAACAATAAATGCCTCGCTCGCAGCCTCACGTCATAATACAGTTCTGATCAGCTTAACACGCTCGTAACTGCAGTAGAAACAATCGAAATGTGCGAGTCTGTGTTTTTTGTCTCTCGTTTGTGTGTCGGAGCGATACACCTCTCCTTTTCTTTACGGACTACTTGCGTAGCCTTCCCAGCGTTGCAGTTCATGTATCAAACGTGTCAGTGGTGGCGACAGGACACTGTCGCGCAGGGCCAACGTGGCCCAACATGCGGCAGAATTTTTGAGAAGTGTGCGCCCGCGGTCGTGGTGTGACTAGGGTGGCCGAAGGGTGATGTTGCTAAGGTGGTGTTTTCTGCGAGCACACGGATACGCCGAACGAGCCCACCAGTGCTTTCAGCAGAGATCAGCGTATCGAGGAATCGACAGCCCGTTGCTTGTTCTATGGACTATCGGCTCGCACGTCACGGATAAGGCCACGTGTTAGCAAGTACTCTTACGGCTCATTGGACTTCTTATCTCTTCTAATCGCGTATTAAGTATCGCTCATTCTCCTTGTATGTTTTGTTAATAGGGTTTTCTTGCATGTTTCTTTTTTTCTTTAACTGGCGTTTTCGATTTTCTTACCGAAGAGGCACACGTGGGAGACATTTATTCTTTTCGTTAGAATCTTACCTTGATCTTAGCAGTGTGTGTGTGTAGATCATGCAGATGTAGATGGACCTTGTAGCGCTCGTAGTCTTTTCTTTTCCTCCCATTACCTGCTTTCACATGCCCCTAGTCTGCAGTGTTGTGCGTACCTATTGTGGTCATGTGCTTGTTATGCTCCTAGTCTGTGTGTGCCTACTGCGGACGTAAGTTTATGAATATGAATCCGCAGTAGATACACGCACGCTATTTTTTTTACAATTGCGGTTTGCATTATTGCGTACCAGCGTCTTTTGATCGAGCCCAATAAAAGCTGAATATCCAGTCTTTGCTGCTGTTTCAATTGCAACTCATTAGAAACAGCCAAAACAAGCTCAGTTGCAGGTCAATAGGCCCTTTTGACTGACTCAAAATACGCTTAATTGGAACGCAAAAGGAGACTTCTAATAGAAACACGGTGGCCAATCTCTTTATGATTTGCAATAGGAAAAGTCGATAGGAATTTAATTTGTACACAATACAACTTATGGAGGAAACTCAATACAGCATGAATTAAATCTCTATAAGCATTTTTGTAAGGGAACTACTTATCAGAAGGTCGCGGGGTCGGTTCCCGGCCGCGGCAGCTACATTCCCATGGTGACGACACGTTGAGGCCCGTGTGTTGTGCGATGTCAGTGCTTGTTAATCAACATCAGGTGGTAGAAATTTTTACTACGATGTTTCTCATAATGATACCATGGTTTTGGGATATACAGATGCAAAAATTATCATGACTGTTGAGCCTAGGTGGGTACCATAGAACACGAGCCGTTACTTCTTTTCTGTTATACATACAGAGTGAGCGTGCTCTGAAATCGTCATTTCAGCATATTACAGCAATGAGTACACCTTGCTTATCTGTGTATTCAGCAGCTGCACATGTCTATCTTCGGCGTCCTAATTGCGTAATCGGCCAGAAAAAAGGTGTTCCTTCGTCGTGCAGGTGGAACTCAACTTATCGACGTTGGAAACAGCAACTTGACGTCCGAGGTGCTAGTCCCACTATGGCGCTTTCTGAAGCTGATGCCTCCTGCTGAAAAAGTAAGTATGGTCAGTGTAGCATACCGGTAACAGATTTAGTAGCTTAGCAAATAGCGCGTGGCTGATACGCATTGCACAGTGAAACGCAGTTCTCGTGCCATGTGCCGGCAGCTAATGTGCATTTTCGCTCAGAAATGTGTACCAAGCGGTCTGCCTTTAGAGGAAATAAAAGAAAACGAGATAAAGAGGAAATTGTTCTCTCTTAATTGTCAGTAACTTTAATTGCTTTGCTTGAAGAGGCTGTTGCAGATCGTAGTGATATGAAGTGCCTACGTGAAGGTTGTTACGACATCTACGCCAAACAATGTAATATATGGTCAACTTAAGACGCCGACCTGTGTTGAGAAAAAAGACTGCACTTTCATTAGGTGCCCACATTTTCCAGAGAGACAGAGACAGGCAAATGAGAGCCCCGCCACGGTGGTCTAGTGGTTATGGCACTCGGCTGCAGATCCGGAGGTCGCGGGATCGAATCCCGGCCGCGGCGGCTGCATTTCGATGGAGGCGAAATGTCGAGGCCCGTGTGGTGTGCGATGTCAGTGCACGTTAAAGAACCCCAGGTGGTCGAAATTTCCGGAGACCTTCACTACGGCGTCTCTCATAATCAGAACTGGTTTTGGGACGTTAAACCCCACAAATCAATCAATCAACAGGCAAATGAGAGAAGAGCAGGGAGCATAACCAAAATAAATCATCTAGCCTGCTACTCAGCACTGGGGGTAGACGGATGTGAAAGAAAATGGGATAGAGAGCGGAGATTAAAAAAGAACATTACATAGAACAGGCGAGAAAGCAACGAGTACTACAGTGGTCTTAAAAATAAGGTAACTCTCACGTAAAATAGTTAATGAAGCCTTAGCTGGATTTAGGTGCCGTTACAGCTGAGGTCGGCATTCTGAGATTGTTATGATAACGACCTGTCGTCAAAGCGAACCAATGTGGCCGCCAGCGGGAGCATATGTGCGCAGTAGCGGGTGCAGCGGCACAAAACATATCGTATGGTTTCCTCGCAACCCCAGTGGCGCCAAAGAGGGCTATCCCCGATGCAAGTCCGGAAGGCAAGCTATGGCGTCCATGCAACACCAAGCAACAGCCGGCAAAGCACTGTTGTCTGGATTAGCAATAGTCCAAACGGGGCTCGATATCGAAGGGACAGTCCATTCGGTGTGGGCGTGTGTGCGTCAAACTTGGTGGGTTCCATTCAGATCTTCTAACTTCATTTGCGAGCTCTTGAACTTTCGTGGCTACATCTGTTCTCGATAACGGCATGGAATCTCGCAGGTCTTTTTCATGCGAAGATCGAGCAGCAGCACTGGTACTTTCATTGCCCGTTATGCCGCAGTCACTGCAACGTGATATTGCGCAATTGCTTGAAGAAGCAGGTGAAATGGCAATCTTATTTCAAGAACTAGTTGCTCGAAAGGTCGGCGGCGTAAGGCTGAAACCCATAATAAAGGGCAGACTTAGAGCTGCATGTCTCCAACGTGCTCCATGTCTTGGGCGGTTGACTAGAAATGATGCGAAGTGCGCGATGGATAGTTCCCCAGCCTTCTATGTTGTCTGGTGGGATTGGCCCCATCTTTACTATGGTGCCTTCCGCAGGAAAAATTACGGTGCTGTGACGCATTCACCGATGTTGACGCGTCAGTATATGCGGCAATGCTCGTTGTAGGTCTCGTACAGCAAAGACAGGCAAAACTACTCTAACGCTCGAGATACGAGTGGGGCTTTCGTCTGTGTCTCTTCTACCATAAAGAGGAACTTGAGGTTGAGCCAAGTGCCATGGGGGAACGGGGACACTCGCAGGAGCTGTATAAGCTGACGAAAGGTGCGCCGATAGGGTTGTACTGCCCCAATAAATGAGTCGTGGGGTCGGAGGTCTGGCAGCTAGGCTACATCTTGCAGAGCGACTGGAGTAATGCACCCGACGTGTGCTCTGAGTGCTTCAGCCAGTCGTTTGCACTCACTATGGTCTCAGCTGTTGAAAGGCGTCGCGGGAATCAAAGACACACTCCAACCGCCCCGGTTTTGGCGCTTTCGAGTATAGAGACTAGCTCCCCAAGTATTCGTCAGCACAGCAAGCTGCATCGCATATACCCGAGAAAAAGCATTCTGTATAGTTTCATCATTCTCGGCACTGAAGTACGCCAGGCTTTTCTTCATCAGCCAGATGCTTCTTTGGGTACGAGTCATGAGGAATGCATTAGAGGTCACTATGTACTGTTACGTGTCGCTTAAGTACGCCGCTATTTACTCACAGCACGGGGTGGGCACGACGTTCTGGAAAGATGGTGCCGGTACAACAGCAACAGCCCGGACGTCGTCTTTCTCTTCCTCCGTGCAGCCGCGCTGAGACGGCTGGTCGGTATAATGTAACCCCACGGCTGCGCAAGCACGGTCTCGGTGCTGGATATACACATGTGCGGTCGAGAGAAGGTGACAAGGCTTCAGCCGAGCCACGTGAACTATGTCGCCCCAAGCAGACGATGACATGGGAGAACCGGCGTGGACGACCTCATATGCGACGTCAGCCACCTGACGAACAAAACGGTAGGAGCCAGTGTAAGATGACAGCCGCTTCTCGGAAAGCCCCACGCAAAGAGTAGGTGACCACAGAAGCACCAATAAACCACGAGGAAAGTGCACGTCTATCTGGAGGCAATTATAACGCTGCCTTTGATGCTCCTGTGAGGCCTGTAGATGGTTTCGGACGACTTGCTGGGCGTGTTCGGTGGCGCGGGCGATGGCTTCGCCGTCGAATCCAGTCGCCGCGGGCAGCAGAGTGTCCAAATGTAACGCGGCTTCTCGGCTGTACACGAGAAAGAGTGGTGAATAACCAGCGGTGACTGACGTGACGCGATAAAGTGTAGGCGAATGTCACGTATAGAAAATCTTGGCGATCAGTCTTGGCGATCAGCGCCAATGTATTTCGACGGCATGTCATTTATTGTTCGGTTGATTGATTTGTGGGGTTTAAAGTCCCAAAACCAGCTCTCATTATGAGAGACGCCGTAGTGGAGGTCTCCAGAAATTTCGACCACCTGGGGTTCTTTAACGTGCCCTGACATCGCACAGCACACGGGCCTCAACATTTCGCCCCCATCAAAATGCCGCCGTCGCCGCCGGGATTCGATCCCGCGACCTTCGTATCTGCGGCCGAGTGCCATAACCACCAGACCACCGTGGGGGGGCGGTTATTGTTCGGTTGAGGCGCTCCGTCAGACCATTGGTCTGCGGATAGTACGAAGTTGAGAACTTGTGCTTGGTAGAACTAAAGCGTAGGATGTCTTCAAATACTGCTCAGTGGAAGATACGGCCACGGGCAGTAAGCAATTGACGTGGGGCTCTGTGCACTAAAATGACGTCGTACAGCAGGATGTCCACGACGTCAGTAGCGCAACTCGTCAGAAGTGCTCGTGTGACAGTGCACAGCAGCGTAGTCGGTAGCCACAGCTATCCATTTATTTTCGGAGCTGGAGAGTGGGAACGGGCCAAGCAAGTCGAGACCAACTCGAATTAAACGTTCAGGTGGAACGTCGATTGGCAAGAGGTATTTAGATGGAAGGAGGGTCCGCTTTTTCTGACGTCGGCGCATGCGGCGATATAGCGTCGAAGAGAGCGGGAGAGGCAAGGCCAAACGAAGCGACCACGGACGCGATAGTAGGTGTGCAGTGGAGTTGGTTGAGCACAGTCTAACGCAGGTGGGCTGGTATGACGACTACGAGGGTAGAGCCGAGAGGATCGAGGTTACGGCAGTATTACGATCCCGTCTTTGAGGATAACATCTGCAGGGAAGCTTCGTGAGGCGTTGACCCCAGCCGGTCAGTGATAGCTCGTAAAGAAGAACTGCGGTGTTGCTGGTTGCCAATTTCAAGCATCTGTGGCACAGAGAAGACGTAGACAAGGATGTCGGGACCAACTGCGCCTTCTACAGGGTAGCGAGATAAATAATCCTCATCTTAATGCAATCTTCCTGTCTTGTACACTACAGAGAAAGTGTATTCTTGGCGGCGTAAAACCCAGCCAGCGAGTGGTCCTGTGGGACCCTTGACCGAGACTAGCCAGCCGAGGGCGTAATGGTCAGTGGCGACGCGGAATTGGCGCCCGTAAAGATATGGACGAAACTACGCGTCTGGCCACACAAGAGCCAGGCACTCGCGCTCAGTGATTGAGTAATTTCGCTCGGCGGATGACAGAAGTCTGCATGCATAGGCTGTGGGGCGATCATGTCCGCGCTGGTGTTTCAGTAACACTGCTCCTATGCCGTGACCGCGGGCGTCGGTGTGAATCTCAGTTGATGCAGATGGACCGAAGTGGGCCAAGATTGGCGGCATTGTAAGAAGGGTCGTAAGTTAAGAGAAAGATAAGGATTGGTTAGGCCCTGCCACGGTGGTCTAGTGGTTATGGCACTCGGCTGCTGATCCGAAGGTAGTGGGATCGCATCCCGGCCGCGGCGGCTGTATTTCGATGGGGGCGGAATGTTGGGGCCCGTGTGCTGTACGATGTCAGTGCACGTTAAATAACCCCAAGTGTTTGGAGACTTCTACTAGGGCGTCTCTGATAATCACAGCTGGTTCTGGGATGCTAACCCCATAAATCAACAACAAATCAAGGATTCATCATGACCCCAGAAAAACGGTGCATCCTTCTTCAAGAGGTCGGTGAGGCGGTGTACGTAGTTAAGTCCTTGAGAAAGCCTTGGTACAAGGAGCACAGCCCTACAAAACTGTGGACATTCTTTGGAGGAATTCGGGACAGGGAAGTCTGTAGCAGCGCGACTTTTCTGCGGATGAGAATGCACGCCTGGGGCGTCCACGAGGTGTCCAAGTACGAGGATCTGGCGAAGAACGCAGTGGCATTTTCAGGAGTTCAACTGAACCCCGCCCCATCGGAACACGTCAGATTGCCGAGGATTGCTCATAGGCGATCAAAATGTGTGTCGAATGTAGGAAAAAAAAAAGAACACCATCGTCCAGATAACAGAGGCAGGTGGACCCCTTTAACGGCTGAAGCAATAAGTTCATCATTCATTTAAACGTGGCAGGCGCGTTACGGAGACTAGATGGCATTACCTTAAATCGTCTCTCGGTCCATCTCATCGACAACTATCTGCCAATAGCCAGACAGTAGATCGATAGTTGAAAAGTAAGTGGCACTGTTTAGGCAGTCTAGGGCATCATCAAGACGTGGAAAAGGGTAAACATCTTTGTAATTTTGTGAGGTGCTAACAATCTATACAAAATCACAAGGTACCATCTCGATTTTTAACGAGTACTACAGGGGAAGCCAAGGGGCTGCACGAAGGCTCGATGATGTCTTTCGTCAGCATCTTCGCGACCTCCAATTGTAGCACTGTGTGCTCCGAAGCCGAAACCTGATATGGACGTCAGTGAATCGCGTTCGCATCATCAGTGTTTATGCGATGAGTCAGTACGCTGGTTTAGCCTAAGAAGGTGCCTGCAAAGTCAGTAAGGTCGCAATAGGACAGAAAGTTGAGCGAGTTGGTAACAGTCCATAATCAAAAGAAGAGGCGTGCAGGACACGGACACAAGGAGAGCAGTGAACACCACGAACGCCGTCGCAACACCATGAACGAAGGTCGCAATATTGTTCGATGACATGGCGGAGGCCTTCAGCTTGATCAGGCATTAAATCCGATGAAACGATCTTTTCAGTGTCAGTGCTACTGGAATGGCACCAAGTTGCAACGTGGGCTGAGCTACCGCAATCATCCACTGGGAGGGGCTCACCATGGGGTTCATGTGACCGTTAACTTCGGCTGGGAATATCCCTTGTAGGAGCACTTGTGCAGTGAGTCCGAAATGACAAGGGGTTAGCACGCACGGTTTCCAGCGATTGTCGGTGCCGTGTTCGTAACAGTAACACCACGCCCAAAATAGCGTGAGGAACGGATAAAACCATGCAATCGCCCTCAGGTACAGCTGGCGTAGGTACACCTTTCGTGGGGCCCCGGCTGCGTTCCGGGAAGGACCGTGTGTTCGTGGGAGACGCCGCATCGCCCGTTCCGTCGCACAAACGATCACCGCCCCATCTGCCTGGTGACCTCTGCGAGCAATGGAGAGCAGCAGACGTAAAAAGGCGAGTGGCTGCGTCAGCTCTCGAGTTCCGCAGACAAGTAGGCTGACAGTCGCGACACAGCAGGCCACAATGTCATCTCGGCCAAGGAAGGGAGCGCCGGCGACGCCAAGACGGAGAAGTCGCCGCAGAAGCGCGCTTCATCTGACGTGTTGGAAGATGACGACGTGAAGGAGGTCCAAAAGACAGACCGCAAAGACAAGAAATAAATCGGGGAGTCCGAGGACAAGTACGAGGAGGGCGCCGGTGAAGACGATGGCGGTCATGACGACGATGTTGATGCAGTTCCGGATGGTGAGGACTACGACAAGGAAGGGGACGACCCCGGGGGAGATGACGGTCTTGAGACGATGATGAGGATGACGCGTAAAATGGCTAGTAGTGGGGCGACTGCAAGGCAGGCGATGATCCGGAGAGCCTGCCGGGGACGACATCAAGGGGTTTTTGATACTTGTGAGCGGCATTTTCTACGTCCTGGTGCGGCTTCTGACACTCTCCCACGTGTTGCTCATCTGCGATGGCTATGGCTGGCCGGTGACCGCAATGGTCTCCACGGTTGAGCGACTACTCCTACCGGCTGCCTGCTGGGTGCACTACTGTGAGAGAGGCTGGCGATGACGATCGGTCGTGCTGCAGTGCCCAGGTTCGGTTTAGGTCCCGCGTGTTCCTGCAAGACCATTCAGAGGTTTAGGACCGTGGCATCCTGCAAGACCTTATGCCCGGCGCTGCTCTACATGGCCTCGCTCGCCACCTCGCTCGGTGCCCCAGCTTTCGAGGCTCTACCGCTGGTGGGGGCGTCGACAATTGTGCGGGCCGTTGGGGACCAGTGCCATCACGACCACGGAGGGAAGGAGAGTGTGGGGATGGCTACAGACGACGACGATGATGAACTGCGCGCATGTGGTGCTGGGGCACGGGCTGGCGTTCTAGCCTGGACCAGGACTAGCCTAGACGCGCTGCTGGGCATGACGGCTCTCACCTGGCAACCTGGCCGGGACTGGCTGCTGCGGGCCGAGACGCGGCAATCTCCCACAGTATGTAACAGAGTTGGTCAGAAGGCGAATAACATCAATTCAGCATAGACGGCTTTGAGGCGGGTCTACAGGATGAGAAATGAGAGGCAAATGAAGGTTAAGAAAGCCGGCTAAACAATCTATGAGGGTCCAATGGGCGACTAGAAAGTCCATACCGAGGATGAGCTGAGGGCAACGTTCGATTACGGCGAAAAAAACGTCAGTGCTCCTATCTGCTATAACGAATTGGGCAGAGCACATGCCAATAAAAGCGGCAGTCTGTCCTGTGACTCGAACGGCTCTGTTCAGGGCGGGCGTAAGAACTTTCTTTAGCCGGCAACGAAAAGCAGCACTCATAATGGACACATGCGCCCCTTTATCGATCAACGCGCCTTGAGGAACAGGATCTACAATAATGTCTAAAAGATTCCGATTTGTGCTTAACGTGAAGCGAGAATTTCTAGCCAAGGACGTCAATGCAGCTCCACTTCTATAAGCTGCACTGCTTAGTTGTCAGGTCAGAGGGGCTGCGAATAGGTCGGTGAGGCAGCACGGCGTGCTGGGGCTAACGATATTGACGGCGAACAGGGGAGGGCGACCTCTCATAGCGATGTCGAAGAAGAGGGCCGGTAAGAGCAGATGACGTGTTCGACGACAAGCACTGGCCTGATAAGGCAAACCATAACCTGTTGGTGAAGCCCTGTGGTTGCGGCAGTGGGGAGCGAAATGGACGACGTGCAGATAGTTTACAAGCGGGTTTCTTGGAAGGTGCACCATTCGCACATGTTGCATTGTCGAGGACAGATGTAAGAAGCTCTGAGCAGAGTAGACGGGTCTAACAGACTGAATGCCGACGTTCGATGATTCTTGGTGAAAGACGACTTGTATGAAGAGATCGTGGTCGGCAAATGATCGGTCGTCGGGAACGCAGAAGCCACCGGTTGCGCTGCTTCGATCTCCCGACAAATGATACTAGTGAGATTCTTACACCGAGGAGGGTGGTGAAATTCTTCTTCATAAGATAAACTAAACGCCGTGTTAGGAAGGTGCGTGATGTTTCGGTCTGGCCCGCGGCTGTTAGCCTGTTCTAGACGGCGGCATTCCTTAAGTATCGTATCGACGCTCATGACGTTGTTAAACACGAGCAGGCAGAAGCCGTTGTCAGCACTGCCTTTTAGAACGTGATCAACTTTGTCGTCCACCTACATCTGCTGGTCAACCGTTCTACAAAGAGGCAAGACGTCAACGATGTAGGACACGTAAGGTTCAGTAGACGTCTGCGCACGCGTGGCCAGCGCGTTCTTTGAAACGAGTTGGCGACCACATGCATCAACAATAAGCTCCCACATCTTTCCTTTAAAGAGGTCGCAGCTCAATATATCGTCTCCATGGGCTCCAAGTAAAGTCTTCGGAGTGCCATCCAGGTAAATATAAACGTTACCGAGCATGAGCGTCGGATGCCACCTGTGTGTTGAGCTGACGCGCTCGTCCCAGTTGAGCCAGGCGTCAAAGTCGGTGTACCCTCACAGGAGAAAGTGCCTGGATCCCGAGGGTGGGATAGCGTAATGTATGTTGTGGATCCAGTTGAAGGACTTGGCGGTGAGGAAGTTCCGGAACAGGAATCGGCGAGGTGTCGCCAGTGTTGTGACCTCTCCGCAGTTCCATGCTGGCACTGGAATTGTCCACCTCAACCAATAGTGTTACAAGTGGCTCGAGTGCACCGCTATTTACACTCAGCACCAAGTGGGCGTGATGTTCTGGCAAGATGGCGTCGGATCAGCAGCGGCACGGACGTTTCGTGCTGCTCAACTGAGACAGCTGGTCTCTATCAATGTGATTACGGCTAAGAATTGATGCATCCTGAAATAATTATACCCTGCCTGTGGGCATGATCGAACTGGCGTTTGCCTGAATGCGGCAATTACAGATTATTCTGACGAAGGCTTGAGTGCTTAAGACCTTGTTACTTAGGAAACAACATTGTTATGCCGCAATTTTCTGATGCCTTGCACGTACCAGACGGTGTGTCCCACCAGATGCCAAGACGTAGGTGCCGTAGGCGCAGAGTGATATCTATATTGGCCCGGTAGCCGATCCACGTGACCAATGAAAGCGAGGCTGATGAGTGTGGGACTCAAGACACCACCTTACGGAACTGCATCGTTGATTGACTTGTGGGGTTTAAGGTCTGAAAAGAAGCTTTGATTATGAGAAACGTCGTAGTGGATGTCTCCGGAAATGTAGACCACATGGGGTTCCACGTGCACTGACGTCGCACAGCACACGGGCCTCAACATTTCGCCTCCATCGAAATGCAGCCGTCGCAGCCGGGATTCGATCCCGCGACCTTCGTATCAGCAGCCAAGTGCCATATCCACTAGACCACCATTGCATGAAATGTTTAGCTCTACTTTATACGTAGACAAAACAGTTAAACACACAGGGCTGGCGCTAATCCAAGTATGTGTGTAATGCTGCGAGATTGGACCTGGTTCAGTGTTCACAAGAACCGAGCGCCTAACAGAAACAACTGTATGTGCAGAGATAAACATAGCCGCCTAGGCCCTCCGATTCCAATACATTCAAGGGTGCCTGAAACAATTTTTTTTGCAGCGAAAGCTGTATATGGCTAGGAGAAACGAAAAACCACTCGGCATCTGTGTCACGAGCGGTCTCCTTTGGCTGTGCTATCAGTTACGTCGTTCTGAGCGTCGTACCCTGGCTCGCGCGCCATTGGCTGGGCCGTGAGTGACGTCGTCCATCACGTCACCGCCGTGGCGCCGAGCACGCGCATATCGCTTTCGACTGAGAGCTTCCACATGGGTAAACCACGGATCCTACAAACTCCCGAACAACGGACAGCTTTAGAATAGCGCCGACAGTGGAAACGTGAGAGAGCTCGCATTCGCCGGGCCGATGCTGCAGTCTGGGCTCAAGAACCGGCCCGCGAGGCCGAGTGCCCGCAGAAACTGCGTACCGGCAGCCTTCGAAGCCGCGCTAAATCGCGAACAGGAATGCAAGCGCCTGTGGCGGGCGGATCCTGCAAACCACGCCGTCGAGTTAGCTCGCGATGTCAAACGCTTGCAACAACGGCGCGCCGAAGAAGCGGCGTTGCGGACAGAACAGCGTCGACGTGATGATTGCGGGAGCGCGTTCGCCGGGGAGAACGCCCGCTTTCAGCGACAGTTTCTCCAGCGGCACTTTGGCTTCCGCTGCGCCGTCTGTGACCGCCTGTGGTTCGACCACAACCTGGCAACGATCGATGGGATCCGGTCTCTACAACAACGGAGCAATGCCACGGAGGTACTGACGCGGTGGTTCCCGGCTGCTGGCGACGTCGGTAAGTTTAGGGTCTGTGGGACATGTAAGGAAACGCTGATCAAAGGCAGTCTGCCAAATTTAGGCCCCGTGAACGGCTACGTTTATCCACCAATTACTTCGCATTTGCCCAGGCTCAACGTCGTCGAGGAACGACTAGTGGCCCCGCGTCTGCCGTTCATGTGCATTCGGCGATTGACATTGTGGAAGGCTTCAGTGCAGCGTCGGGTCAAACCCACTGCTAAACACCGGGGCCACACATTTCAGCTTCGCTGGTTAACCATTTGTACGGAGTGCTTGGGCGGTGATTTTTTTTACATTGCGTCACTGATTAAGCAACACAATTGTCAAATCATTCACACTATAAATAAAGCGAAACATCATGAGCTAAGGCAGCAATGGGCTTATTTCTCTCGCCGTCCTCCTTACCACTGCTGTTCCTCCTCAACTCGATCAGCTGCGGAGTGCGCGCTAGCGACGACTGCGCCTCCCGCGTCAGCAGCTCTGCCGAGCCCTCCGTAGCGACATAGCGCCCCCATATCTTCACTGATGTCGCCCGCCTCGGCAGTGCCTCTGTAATAGAGCGCCGGCGACTCGTGTGTACGCCGCCAGATGCCGCGACGATACCGTTGGCTGAAACAAAGGAGCATGTTGTAGCAGTACGTTGTTCGCACTTAGGTTGGGAAAATTACGTGCACGTCACTGCTTAGGGGCCAATCAGCGGCCTCCCCATCAATCGTTCGATAGCGGGGAGCGCTTTGAAAACGCCTTTTGGCGAGCTGCTGCGATCTTCTGCGAAGCGGGTGTTCGAAACCTTATTGTAAATTACACACTTTACGCAGAGCGCTGAAATCTGTCCTGTAATAGTCCTAATGACTCGCTCTACCGGATCACCATGTTTGCAAAAAAATGCCCGCTAATCCACCCTGTGAAGGTGGTTGGAAAGCGAAGCTTTTTACGCCACCCTCACGGTGACTGCGGCGCACTTGATCTTTCACACACTACAACGTAACTACGAATCCTCATGGTTCAACTATGCACAAGTGAAATCTCCCACCGGCACTTCATTGCAAGTCAAGATCCAGTGCCTATATATATATATATATATATATATATATATATATATATATATATATATATATATATATATATATATATATATATGGGTTGCCGGTGAACGCTTCTCCAACGCGAGCAGTCGGTATTTCTCAATCAAGAAACTCGCTAGGAGATGCTGCCTGCGCCAACGTTGTCTCTCGCGGGTGAAGGCGCGTTGTCCTTCTTTGCGAGCTGGTAGCGTTCCTCTAAGAGCGTTTACATAGCCAACGCGCGCCTTTCGCTCTCTCTCTGTCTCTCTCTCTCTCACACAAGACAGCAGAGGCACGCGCCGGGAGAGAGAGGCACGCGCCGAGAAGCACGCGCCGAGGGCGAGCGCGTGCCTGAATGCCTGAATTCAAGTAAGCTATAGTGCTATACCCGCAATTCGGCGCTTAGCCGTGTCCCCAGTATGGGAGACAGAAATTAGCGTCTCTTCCTTCCTAACGAACCACCCCCCTCCCCCCTGCAATTGTTAGCGGTTCGTCGGGATCGTTTTTTGATTACAACGACGGACACGACAGAAGCCTTGGCTGGTAGAGGTACAAAGCTTCGCTTTAAAAATGGTCAAAACCGTTTCAGGGCTCCTTAAATGCTGCGTCGTGGGGAACGTTGTCACAGGCTCGTTTTACATCTAGGAACTCTGCGACGGATTACGTCTTACGCGTGTTTTAGGGGCGAAGCTCCTCTTAGTCTAACCTTGTCACGCGTCAGGCGTAACCCGCGTGCTGGGAGGCACGCGCTCGCCCTCGGCGCTTGCCTCGGCGCGTGCCTCTCTCTCTCTCTCTCCCGGCGCGTGCCTCTGCTGTCTTGTGAGGGAGAGAGAGAGAGCGAAAGGCGCGCGTTGGCTATGGAAACGCACTTTCTTAGAGGAACGCTGTACCAGCTCGCAAAGAAGGAGAACGCGCTCTCACCCGAGAGAGACAAGGTTGGCGCAGGCAGCGTCTCCTAGCGAGTTTCTTGATTGAGAAATACCGACTGCTCGCGTTGGAGAAGCGTTCACCGGCAACCCATATATATATATATATATATATATATATATATATATATATATATATATATATATATATAGGCCCTGGATCTTGACTTGCAATGAAGTGCGGGTGGGAGATTTCACTCGTGCGTAGTTGAACCATGAGGATTCGTAGCGTGCGCGTTAACTAAATTAAACCGGAACTCGGCACGATCTACGATGACCATCCCGAGCTTCGCCCACTCATCATCATTCACTCCGTGGATATGCTGCAATTTTTTTTATCTTGAACATGTTACCAGACCGATAACATTGCGAATATTGATGATGCCGAAATCCATCCATGGCGTCTGGGTAGGTGTAATTGTGTTCAAGAAACCCCAGAAGTCTGCCGAGAATCATTCGCTTCATTGCCTTCTCAACTCAAGCGCAATTGGTTGCTATGGGGTAAACTTTAAGGGAAGCTTTCTAGGATTGAAGGGCGGTACTAGGCGGCTGACCACATTTTTTTTATTCACACACCTGTTTACAGTTCTCCAGCGTACGAATCTTATAATCCACTTCATGAAAGTAACACGCCATCTGGTGAATGCCTTTTTTTTCTTTAATACCTGTCTTTGGTACAATGCTTGTATCAAGCAAAGTCATACAAAAAAGCAAATTTTCAGGGTGTCAGACATAGAATTCCATCATTGAGCGCTGGCTTGGCCACATTGAAATTCCGGCAAAGCAGTGAGCGGCTCTACTCTTGACTGTCGACGTGGGGTGTTTTCCCGGGCACATCGACGCCGTGTATTGATCGGGAGAAATGAAAAACACCCTTGCGCCTATAATTAGGTGTGCAGTAAAGGAGCTAACGTCGCCTCTGGAAGAGCCCATGCATTCTTGAAAACCTGTGGTACTAATATAGCGAGATTTGCAGGAGTCGAGCGGCCAATTATGAATATATGTTGGTTCAGAATGAATCTGAATTTTTTTACCCTAAAGGTAATATCGTATTAAGAGCAAGAATAAAGGGCTTGCAAGTGGCAAAGCGAAGAGAAATCTGGCGACAATTCTAGGCGTGAGTGCTGTAAGTACGGGCATTTAGGATGATTCAAGTATTAAATACATTAGTAGCAGTAGTAGTAGTAGTAGTAGTAGTAGTAGCGGTAGCAGCAGCAGTAACAGTAGTAGTAATAAGTAGTAGTACTACTACTACTAGTAGTAGTAGTAGTAGTAGTAGTACCTGTTCGAATTGTTACCAACAAGAACGGCCAAAATTTCTTTCCAGAAATACTTGAATGGTGCGAAAGGGAAACGGCCAAAGGAAACAATGGATCGAAGTGAGCGTGCTCCCTTGACGACTGGAACATTTGTGTGAACGTTCTCAATGAGGGCATTCGTGCTTTGGCTGCGAAAAGTCTCCAAAAAAACCCTCCAACTCTCACAATCCCCAATTTATTCCTAAATAAATACTTCTTTCTGAATTACATATACTGTTTATGCAAATCTGGTAAATGTTGGAGGTAATCATTACCAGCCTCCTTAACGTTAATGAGACCAGCTCGAAGCCACGCCGACATCCAAGCCGCACGTGATGTGAAACTATGGAAAACCAGTGGCAGTGGCACTCTACAAGCGAGGTGTGGCAACAAAGAGCGTGAAGAACATGGTCAGAGTGGCGGAGAAGTCGGATTGCATATCAGCAATGGAGAAGGAACAGGCATCGAGCGACTACAGAAAAGGGAGAACGAAATCAAGAAAGAAAAATTTTATGGTAATTCAATATTAAGCGCTTTACTGTTTGAAGCAAGATCAGAGCGAATTTCAATAAAGAAGAGGATACATGTACGTGCTACGGAAAGGATAGGTAAACGACAGATCATGTTTTGATTGAATGTACTGAATCCACCCATGTGTAGATGTGGACACTGCCCTGCAAAAGGCCATGGTTTTCAGGGATAGCACGGAAAAGCTGGACATGTAAGCGATAGAGATAACTAAAAGGCGCTTAGAGTATTGGTGGCGGAAAGGAATGGAACAAGCAGAAACGACCCAGCGGAACGATAATAGATAAATTAGGTAGGCGCGGAGAGAAATTTGTTGGGAAAATATGTATGATTCAGGAAAACAAACGTCTTTAGAGGATAAAATCATTATTTTATGGTGGCCTGGGGGCTACGGCCCCGTTATGAAGGGGACGCTCATAACATCCATCCACCATCATGAACATCGCATCCAGGGACGTACAGTCAGAAGCAAACGTGGCAAGCATCGATGTCTTATGAGAATTGATGTGAAGTCAGAGAAGAGTCCACAGACAACAAAGCAGGAATTTACTGGTGCCGAGAGTCTGCCGAATGGAAGGGAAATTCGAAGCAGTTGGCTCGCTGGCGGTTGCGACGGGCGTGTTCCCTGCCAATCGGACGCTTCGCCTTCTCCGTCCCAACGGCTAAAGTACATGTCTTCTACCTGTCTCTAAAGGTTATCGGTTCTCGACGACGTTCGCAGGAGCCTTCTATGTTCAAAGCCAGAAGTGATGTCACATGAAGCGACGATTGGGCCCGTAATATTAAACGTCCAGAGAAAGAACTCATGAACGACCGCTGTGCGGTACGAGAAGGGTTCCTGACACGGGCTTTCTGTAAAAGGCGTATGAAACGTGGTTTGTGCATGGCGCTTCAATAGAAGCTTGATTGAAAAGATGGACATTACCGGCGCGTAATCAACAGTGAGATCGAGTGGACCACGTTCGTCCTCGTTTCAAACAAAGCGACGTGGATGGGCTGTTCTCAGACGAGCCTCATTAAAAAAAAGCTACCGGAGAAAAGAAGGACACGAGGATACCTGGAAAATGGACGCGCTTAAAAGCGACAAAAGATTATGCCCATTGGCACGCAAGAGTTCGGGCAAGGAGGGGCCACAGCACACGTGCAGCTATGCATACGTCAGAAACAGCATCTGTGTCAGTCCCCGTCCACTTGATGCGGAGCAAATTAACGTTTCGGAGCGGACGTGACCGTATGTTTTACAGCAACGGCGAGTTGGAAGGTGAGCAGAATCAGCGCACGCGCTGCGTGAGTTACCGAAAACTAAACCTAATAACTGCTACCGGACTGGTTATATTGCTCTGTATTCAGCTGCGGCCAATCTTCAGGAGGAGGGTCAGAAAAATAGAAGTATTAATGCTGAGCAGATGTAACAACGGTGGAATGCTTAAGACAACAAAACAAGAAATGGCAGTCGGAATTCTCAAATAGCGAGAAAGAGCACAACGTGAGCGGGGAGGACCGAGGCGACGTTTTAGCAAAGCACATCATTGAAGCCATATGAAGGAAATCGTATTGCAAGCAGTTTACGTTCTCCTGACAGAGTAAAGCACTCTAAACATGCAGTACAACAGCTCAAAAAGGAAAATTCAGATAAACCCTCCCTACTGAAAAAGTCCGTTTCTGTATTCCAATAATTCCATATTTTCCACACGAAGTCCATAAGTTTTCCATATACTTTCCGTATATTTTCCATATTTTTCCGTATGAGTCTTACGGAAACATACGGAATTAATGGAACGACCATACGGAACGTTTCAGTAGGGCTGTCCAACCCATAAAGCTAGCCAATGCCGAGAGACATTTTTTTTTCAAAAAATGGCAGATCACACCTGCAGTGGGAATCAAGGAAAGGCGAAGGACACATTAGTAACGCAAACCAGATCAGCATTGTTGTCTCGCTATGCTGATTTGGGTACATATAATGTTAACGAAATGGCCGCAAGAGCACTAAGACCGTGGCACGTAAATCATGCCGTCTCCTGACATGCGTATCATGATTTTCATGTTATGACCTGTCATTTATATTCGTCATGCAGTCATGGTGTGGCATACCAATTTTGGGAGACATCCCGTTGAAGAAACGGCCAGGAGAGCAAAACTCTTAGGCAAAAACTATCTGTCTATCTATCTATCTATCTATCTATCTATCTATCTATCTAGCTAGATAGATAGATAGATAGATAGATAGATAGATAGATAGATAGATAGATAGATAGATAGATAGATAGATAGATAGATAGATAGATAGATACTCGCCGCTGCGGACACCGGGTTGCAGCGAACGAAGCTGTCTGCATGGTGAGCGGGTTTGTGCCCAACAACCAGTACCGCATCGAGGACGACTCGTCGCGTTTGGTGGGCTCTCCAGCATCGAAATGGGGAAGCCTTTCGTCCTGCAAATGTCTTTAGGCAACAAGCCACATCTGTGACGGCAATTCTTCGCGTTATGGTGTTTATTAGATGAAACTAGACGTAGCCGTGCGGCAACGGTCTTGTCCAAGCGGACACGGACCTCGAGCACGAGCGGCGTCTTTTTCAACAGAGCGCTGAAGAGCGAACCCCACTGTAAGGCGCTGGAGAGGACGGCCCACTACAAGGTTCCAATGTTTCTTTACATGTGTAACAAGACTGGACGCCTTAGGAGCGTTTCGACAGCGTAACGACGTAACAGCCCGTAAATCCGAATAAACGGCGACGACCTCGGCGTGTCGAGCCGGCTAATGCTCTTTGGTTGTCTCAAAACGAAGGACGCACATCGGAGACTGACAAAATGGAAACGCGACATATGATGTTCCTCAAAATATCTGTAAGTGCAAAACAGCGAGGCCAAAATTTGCTAGAAAACACACACCGCTGTTAAAGGGCGCAACAGCTGATTTCACAAACCTTAATGTGGCAAAAATGGATCGCAGTCCGACGCTCTGCACAGCTTTCCACGCGAGAGCGCTGGCAAGTCCATCGACAACAGTAGCATGCGTAAATGGCACCTTATCAATTATATAGACACGGGTCAGGCACGCCTTTCGTCGGCCTCTCGCCGTCCTTCCTCCATCGAGCCCCATGCCGCGAACGCTGCTGCAAGCGGCAGGCGCCACTCAAAGTTATCGGGTGCCAAAAAAACAACCTCGAGTGGTCCGGCAACCTTGTGCGCCTAATCCTACCCAAGATGCACCGCGCACTAGGCCTGTCGGAGCGGCGACAGAGGAGGTTGCTTGCCGAAGCTAGCGAAGTCACGTGACGCCGCCTCCTAGTTTTTCTTTCCTCCATGTTTGCAGCAGCGTTCGCGGCATGGGCCCCGATGGAGGAAGGACGGCGAGAGGCCGACGAAAGGCGTGCCTGACCCGTGTCTATATAGTTGATAAGGCGCCATTTACGCATGCTACTGTTGTCGATGGACTTGCCAGCGCTCTCGCGTGGAAAGCTGTGCAGAGCGTCAAACCGCGATCCATTTTTGCCACATTAAGGTTTGTGAAATCAGCTGTTGTGCCCTTTAACAGCGGTGTGTGTTTTCTAGCAAATTTCGGCCTCGCTGTTTTGCACTTACAGATGTTTTGAGGAACATCATATGTCGCGTTTCCATTTTGTCAGTCTCCGATGTGCGTCCTTCGTTATGACACAAATAAATTAGACGGCTCGACACGGCCGACGTTGTCGCCGTTTATTCGTATTTACGGGCTGTTTTATTGCAGTGTGTGGTGTTACGTCATTACGCAGTCGAAGCGCTCCTCGCTCGCACAGTCTCGTTACACAATACAGCCAGTGGACGGAATTCGTGCATTATATGAACTAGTCCATGGGAGTTGGCACGATTTTGTTTTGGAGGCGGCGAAGCCTTTGCATCAGAACGGTTGGAGGGGGGGGGGGGGGGTAAATATAATAACAGCGGGACTCAACAGTGTCCGAAACACAAAAAAGTAAGCAAGCACGAAAGAAGAATGGCGACATCTGTGATAGAGTAAGGGTGGCTGGTGTGGCTTGGTGGGTGTAAGTGCCCCTCTTGCAACCCCCTGCATTAGCCAGCACTTTTCGAATGCGATATTAGCCCTGCAACAGCTCCTCCTACATTGCTGTAGGGACTTTTCTTTCGCCGCTAATGTGACACAACATTGGAACAGCCATTTCCACGATACATGCCAGTTGTTGGCTTGAAAACTGGATACACAGCACCAAAAGGAAAGCATGGAATTCATGTGGGCTTGTGGACTGATTGTGCAATTGCCACCTTACTTGGATGCACATTGTTTACAACACTGATTGTTTTGTTATTTATTGAATGCTGATTGCACGTTTCACACAAATGTAGGAAGAAACAAGATAACTGGGTATGTTGAAGATGGTAAAGCAGAAAAGAAAATTGCAGGCATCACATAGAAAAAGCTAATCATGCTGCTGGTCCACGGCATCAGTATTAGTGACCATATTTGAATGCCAGAGGACATATCTATAATAGCGTTATACAATAATGTTACACAACAAGCACCCCTAATACATTAATGTAAATACGACAGTAGGGTCACGTATTCTTGCGTTGTAGCTGCATTTTTGCTTACAGAGACACTGTATCCACTCTTACCCCTACGGGCCATAATATGTGTGCTGTAATCACAAACACTTGGAGGCTTTTGTGATGGTACCGGTTACAAAAATAGGCAAATATATGCGACCATCTCAAAAGGGCAGTTGTCGGTCACAAAATTAATGTTGAAAAAAAAGAAAGGTGCAGTGAAAGAACAAATAAAATCTGCAGCCATTAAACTACACTGGCTTTTGCCGCAAGTAAACAGCAGACAGATAGCTTATGTTTTATTGCACACCTAGAAAAATGTTAGCACTGTTCAAGCACAGCCAAAACATTGCAACATGAAAAGGCAAACAGCTTTAGTAAGCTCTGATCCCCAAACTGAATGTATATTTGACAGAGTATATAAGCAGTAATCAAGTTACACTTCATTTAATATATACACCAAATGTTCATTGTCACAGTGCACACAAAATCATAGAAGGCTATTGTAAATAGAGCACACTAAACCCAACGAATATTTTGGTACTAAAACCATCGTGTTCCAGGTGACGAAGAGACAAATGTAACAAAGATCAGCTGAAGGATCTGCCGGAGTAAACATTGAAAATGTATTGCTGTCCTCTAGGTTACACTCGTCTCATGAATAAGGCATTGAGAGCATTCACAGAATGTCCACATCATTATTCAGTATGCTCTAGTGATGCATATTCATGGTTCATGCAGTTTGCTTTGACACCATGCAAGACAAATGCTTTAGCAGAATTTATGTGCAAATGATCAAAGCTAGAACTTAAAGCAAAACAAGAAACATGCTACAGTAGGGCATCCCATTTCTCCCCTGATGTCTGCACACTGTGCTCATCAGCTTGGCACAACTGCTCAGTGGTAGTATTGTTTTATGAGTGGAATGTCACAAGTTTGCTTTCTATAAGTTGGCACATTCCCGAGAAGGAAAAATGCAAATGTCATTGTGTGCCTCAGTTTATTTAGCAGATGTTGACGAACCACAACTATGACACTTAGAGCTCAAAGTCTTTAGGATTTTGCTTGTTTGCATGAGTAGTGAAGCACCTTTTATCTAAATGCTACGTGCCAATGACAGATTCGAAAACTTCATGCACCCCTAACAAACCTTTTTCAGTGCACCCACAGGGCAAATGAACAAAATGAATGGTACGTTTGCATTTGTACACATGAGGCACCAGCTTGGTTCTCCGTGAGGAAGCTGCACCTACTGACTGCCATCATGGCCCAGTGCTCTTAGAACTGCACAGTCATGTTCATAACAATCTCGTTTTAATGAGATTCCTTTTTGCACTCCATTAGTGATCCATGCAGTGTATGTTATCACTAAAACCAGTGGGTCCTCGCAGTGAATGCTAAAACCAGGAAGAGAATCAAGCAAAAAGGATTATGCTTCTCGGCAAGAGGCTGCAGGCACTATGATTAACTTAGCTGCCAAAGACTATTGTGGCAACATTAAAGGCACCCTGAAACGATTTTGACGATTTTGTGCAAACATGGTGATCCGGTAGAGCGGGTCATTAGGACCGCTATAGGAGAGATTTCAGCGCTGTGCGTAAAGTGTGTAATTTACAATAAAGTTTTAAAAACGCGTATCGCAAAAGGTCGCAGCGGCTCGCCAAAATGCGTTTTCAGACGCCCCTCCAATTGAACTACGAATGGGAGGTCGCTGATTGGCCCCGAACCATCACGTGCACGTAATTTTCAAAGCCTAGCTGCGAACAACGTGCCTCTACAACGCACTACTTCGTTTCAGCCAACGGTATCGTCGCGGCATCTGGCGGCGTACACACGAGTTGCCGGCGCTCTATTACAGAAGCTAGCACTGGCGAGGCGGGCGACCTCGGTGAGAATATCGGTGCGCTATACGCTACCGAAGGCTCGGCAGAGCGGCTGACGTGGGAGGCGCTGTCGTCGCTAGCGCGTACTCCGCAGCAGATCGAGTTGAGGAGGAACATCAGTGGTAAGGAGGAAGGCGACAGAAATAAGCCCATACCTGCCTTAGTGCATGGTGCTTCGCTTTATTTATGGTGTGAATGATTTCACAATTGTGTTGCCTAATCAGTGAAGCAATGTCAAAAAAAAGTTTCAGGGACCCTTTAAAAAGGCCGGTCTACTCTTAGGATGTGAAGTGAACAAGCTCTCCAATACATTGTTGAGAAACTACTGCTTGCCGACTTGCTAAGAAACGCGCTTTTTTTAAACTTTGCTTTCATTTAATAAAGTAATAGTGGCCTTTGAACCTTCATGTCAATCGTTTGTTCTCACAAAAATTTGGAGTAACTCAATAATTAAAACTTCGCTAGATTATCTAGACTTATTAGTCCTTAAACTGCGTCAACTTTGTGTGATTTTGCCCGATTCTTTTTTGGCGGAGACTGTATGTTGTCATTTTGGCAACATAGCGCAGTCTAACATCAAGGTACTTGTCTATGATTACCCTCATAAGATGCGACGAGTGCCACTCATGCGGATTGTTTTCTCTAAAAGGCGCATCGTCAATTCTGTTATAAACTGGCGGCAACCCAAGCTATTTTTGCATGTACAGTCTTATATATATATATATATATATATATATATATATATATATATATATATATATATATATATATATAGACGTAATGCCGGTGACACACGGTAGAAAAACGACTTTATTTCTAACGTTTCGGCCAGGGGCTGGCCTTCGTCAGAGTGATGCGCTACAAGCATTGCTTGTAGCGCATCACTCTGACGAAGGCCAGCCCCTGGCCGAAACGTTAGAAATAAAGTCGTTTTTCTACCGTGTGTCACCGGCATTACGTCTTTGTTATACCGGATTCATCACAGCTTCACCTCCTTTCCATATATATATATATATATATATATATATATATATATATAATTGACGCGTGCGCTGTAAAATAGAAGACCATGACGATAAGAAACACTAAGGGATTCTATGTAGTGGGACTGCTAGAAGAATTAGAAGACGACGACGTCCATTATTCTTGTGTTGTTGAACAAGCTCTTGTGCTGTCCGGTTAAAGGTCGTGTTTTCTTCTGTTCGCGTTGTACCGCGACTATATATATATATATATATATATATATATATATATATATATATATATATATATATATATATATATATATATATATATATATATTATGACGTCCCGGTAACAGCGACGTTTATTCGGACCTGCTACTCGGTAGCGCCAAACCAGCCGAGGCCCAAACACGGTGATGATGATGCCGAGGCACTGAAGATGAAGATCATCCCCAGCAGGATGATAATGATAACGTACAGATGAGGAAGAAGTTCATAATAAACGCCCACATGGGTTTAAATTTGTCTCTTCCAGTAGTGCTCTCTCTTGGTGCGACTATCCTCGGATTTAGTCACAGGAACGTGTGCAAGGCCGTATGCGATTTTCTTCGTGAGACAAAAAGAATTAAATGCTGATCTGCTCAGTTCTTTATTTTATTTATTTTTTTTTCAATCATGATCTCAGTACGTGAGAACCAATCTCCATAGCGTTCGCTTCTCTTTTATAATTATATGCCTTCAGTCTTCGCAGAAAACTATTCCTTTAACCTAAATTTGATTATCAAATTCGTACTACAATTTTTTTTTGTATTAGGAGTTCTCTCCCACACAAATTTCTTTTCCGGTTCATGGCCGATCCCCCAGAGTGGGTTGCGCCAAGATACCCAAGGACCAACCAACCAACCAACCAACTATTTCCCCCCCCCCCCCCCCCCCCCGCATGAAAGCGGTGACGGATAACGCCGCATGAAAGGTTTCATGCGGGAGACGTGAACGATTTCGGTGTCGCGACAACGGCGGTCTGCGGGGGTGACAACCGGAGTCACACGATAATTGACGGGTGATGTCTGCTCCAGTACAATGTATGGCCCGATGAATTTGGGCTGCAACTTGTCACATAAACCAGGAGTGCGCAAGGGCCTCAACAGGAGTACCTCGTCACCAGATCGGAATGATGCAGCTCGATGGGATGTGTCATAAATGATCTTGCGGTCTTGTTGTCTGGCTTCTGTATTTATGCGAGCACGCTGGCGACACTGGGCGAGTCGTGTTACGAATTCTTCGCTCGACGATGTAGAAGGAGGAGTGGGAAAATTGAAGAAAGAAGCCTCGAAGATGGAGGTAGGAGATCGTCCATAAACTAAGTAAAATGGTGAGTAGCCGGTAGTGCGTTGAACGGATGTGTTGTAGGCGTGCGTAACAAAGGGGAGAAGCTTATCCCAATTTTTGTGGTCAGGCTGGATATACACGGCAATCATATCGGCAAGCGTGCGATGAAATCTCTCCGTCAGGCCGTTAGTTTGTGGGTGATAGCTAGATGCCGTCTTGTGGGTGGTGCCAGAGGCGCGCAGGAGTTCGTTAAGAAGTTGGGAGAGAAAGACCTTCCCACGGTCGCTCAGCAGGACTCGAGGAGCGCCGTGGCGGAGAATTATAGCTTCCAGGACAAAGTCGGCAACCTCCGAAGCCGAGCCAGTAGTCACCGATGTGGTCTCTGCGTAGCGTGTCAGGTGGTCGATGGCGGTCACTATCCATCGATTTCCAGCGGCAGTGACAGGAAGGGGTCCGTAGAGGTCGACGCCAACAACCTCAAATGGTGCGAGGGGACTTACAGGTACTGTAACTCGCGGGCAGGAGCGGATGTTGGGAGTTCGCGGCGCTGACACGGTGAACAGGAACTGACGTACCTCGCCACGCTAGTAGAAAGGCCTGGCCAATAGAAACGGCTTCGTATGCGATGGTAGGTTTTATGAAAACCTAGATGTCCAGCAGTCATGTCATCGTGGAATGCTTCAAGGGCCGGTGCACGAAAACAACGCGGCAGCACGGGCACCCAGCGTTGACCGTCAGGATGGTAAATGCGCCGATACAGCACGGAATTGTGTAGCCTGAAGTTAGTTGGCGGCGAAGTCGCGCGTCAGGTGGACGAACGGCGTCAGATATGTAGTCCATGATGCGCCGGCAATAAGGGTCAGCCCGTTGGCGAGAAGCGAATGTTTCATCGTTGGCCGGAGAAAAGTCGTCTATTGAGGCTAGAGAGGAGACCGGAGCAGAAGGGACGGCAGAGGAGCTTCTGTGCGACGCATTTGTCGAGGTTTCGGGAGTTTGCGCAGGAAGCGGGCAACGAGAGAGAGCGTCAGCGTCTTGGTGCGTTTTTCCAGGCTTATGGACAATGTCAAAGTCATATTCTTGCAGTCGGAGAATCCAGCGGCCCAGGCGTCCAGTCAGGTTCTTGAGCGAGGAGAGCCAGCATAAAGCGTGGTGTTCCGTAACAATTGCAAAATGACGCCCGTGCAAGTAGGGTCGAAACTTTTGTACGGACCAAACCACCGCCAGGCACTCCTGCTCAGTGATCGTGTAGTTCTTCTCGGCGTCGGTGAGTACGCGGCTGGCATATGCAATCACTCTCTCTCGCGAAGAGTTGTCGCGTTGCAGAAGAATGGCGCCAACGCCACGGCCGCTGGCGTCTGTGCGCAAGAGCGTCGGTGCTGTCTCATCGAAATATATATATATATATATATATATATATATATATATATATATATATATATATATATATATATATATATATATATATATTTCGCCACTCGCCCGTGGTCACCGCCGCTCCGGCCGCGCAAACACTTGCGTTATCTCCTTGTTTTCTGCGGCGTCGGGCGCCGCGGGCGAGTGACGAAATCCGGGGAGATGGTGACATCAACGTCACAGACGCTCTTTTTCCGTCCAGTTTCGGTATCAAGGAGCCTGCCACGGGGAACTAATTATTCTTGTAGCTCCGACATGCACTCCGCTATTCAAAATTTGGTCGTTGGGATAGGTAGTGTCGAGGACGGGCTCCAAAGTACTCATTTGCTGTAGCCACCAATTACTGATAATTAAAAGGTAACTAGCGTAATTTCGCTAATTATGCATACAAGTGCGGAAATTGTTCTGTTACTAGAGGCCGCCAATCCGTACACTCGAATGGTACGCAAGACATTCTCGCGATTTATGTTTTTCTAATTTTAAAGATGTGATGCAACTAAAAAAACACCCTCTATATGTGTGTGTGTGTGTGTGTGTGTGTGTGTGTATAGACAAAGCGATAGAGTTGAAAATGGGGACACATGTTCGAAATTCTTGTTTTATGAACGTTGCGGCCGGTGGGCCAGCCTTCGCCAGAATGACGACAATACGCCTCAACCAACAAGATATTATTACTGTCGTCGTAAAGGGACATATTGAACTATACGGAGGTTCTCCCGGAGCCACCCCGCGTATTGTATCGAAGTTGCACAAATTTGCGAGATATCCTGCCGTCTTCCAAAGTTAGACGTAATCCCCTTCTTACTACCGGTTGCCAACTGTGCCATAAACCTAAATGTAAAGTATGTGTTGAAATGACTACAACCACCGTGAATAGATGCAGAGGTAATGGCTTTAGCTCAAAGATTCGTGGCAATTTTACGTGTGACACGGAGAAAGTACTTTATTTACTCGTATGCTCTGTCTGCAAGTTGCAGCATATTGGTAAAACGGAATATGAATTCCGGTATATTTTTTGACAACCACAAAGCGCATGTACACTCGCTCCCTCATTTGCCAATATCCACGCTCGTCGCCGCTACAGGGCACAAGTTCGAATCATTTAGTGCTACAGTTTTAGAAACCGATCCGCATGACATCATGATTGCGAAATACGGAAGCCATTCCTGATCCACGAATTCAGTGCGGTTTCTCGTGGTGTAAAAAAAGCGCGAGAAAACTGACCATCATGCCTCCGTAGTTCTTGCGCATCTTTACGACGACAATAATAATATCTTGTTGGTTTAGGCGAATGCTTCAGTTATTTCATCCTCGTTACCCACTCCTGTTGCAGACTACATTTCCTGCATAGTGCACTTTGCGCAGTGGCATTGAATATGATGGAATCTCCGCATTTCATATCTTTGTGTACATCACTGGCCAGCGACGCACTCTCTTGTCAAACGCTATATTACATGCATATCTCGATATATATATTTTATGTGTATTTTTATATTTCTATTTGTATTGTAGTGAAGAAGCGCATGCACTACAGCTCCGCAGCCGGATCGCCAATGCTATAGTGGGGCGCGAGCAAAAGGTGATTTTGCTGCTCGGGCTGGTTAAGCCTAGACGCCATCGTGTCTGCCAGTCCGACCTCGTCATCCACAACCACGTCGATCTTCCTTATCACAATTGGTGGAGGATTGCTGGGTCTTCTGTCATCCTGGAACTGCGCAGCCGGACTCTTCGTCCCACCATGGCTACCGGAACTGATTCCAACTCAACACCACGTCCTCCGCAGGCCAACGTCTGCCCTGGAGCGGTCCGTCAGCGGGACCCTCCAATCTTCAGCGGCACTGATGACCATGACGTCGATGACTGGCTCTCCTCATACGAACGCGTGAGTGTCCACAACAAATGGGACGACGTCGCGAAACTGGCCACCGTATCTTTCTACCTGACCGGGATTGCCCACTTGTGGTTCCGAAACCATGAATCCGACGTTCCGACCTGGAGTGCGTTCAAAACACGGTTCAGCGAGGTATTGGGACGCCCCGCGGTTAGAAAGCTTCGTGCGGAGCAGCGCCTTCAGTCCCGATCTCAGCAGCCCGGTGAGAACTTTACCAGCTACTTGGAAGATGTCATCGATCACCTACAGCTAAACTTAAAGAAATGTTACTTTGGCGCACGAAAGCTAACCATTCTCGGACACGTCGTGTCGAAGGACGGCATTCTCCCCGATGTCGCAAAGCTGCGGGCTGTCCAAGAATTCCCTAGGCCAAAGAATCTAAAAGAGTTGCGTAGTTTCATTGGCCTTTGCTCATACTTTCGCCGCTTTGTACGAAATTTCGCTTCGATTATGGCACCACTCACAGACCTCCTTCGCGGAGACGCCAACCTTTCTGCGTGGTCGCCGGCTTGCGATCGTGCCTTTGCGACGCTACGGCAACTCCTCACGACGCCTCCGATACTGCGCCATTTTGACCCTACGGCTGCCACAGAAGTCCACACAGATGCCAGTGGTGTCGGTCTCGGTGCTGTCCTCGCTCAGCGAAAGCCCGGATACGAAGAGTATGTTGTTGCCTACGCAAGCCGCACTCTCACAAAGGCTGAAGCGAATTACTCTGTCACCGAGAAGGAATGTCTGGCGATCATTTGGGCAATTACGAAATTTCGGCCATACCTGCACGGCGGGCCTTTCGATGTCGTCACTGACCACCACGCCCTTTGCTGGTTGTCGACTCTCAAAGATCCGGCTGGTCGTCTCGCCCGATGGGCCTTGCGCCTTCAAGAGTACGACATCCGTGTTGTCTACCGATCAGGAAAGAAGCACGCCGATGCCGACGCTCTTTCTCGTTCGCCAGTCGACACCGACATTGCCAGTGTCTCCGCCACTGATGACTTATTTTCGCCATCAGCTTCCATTGACATGTCTTTGGAGCAGCGCAAGGATCCTTGGACTGACTCTTTGATCCGTTACCTGTCTGAACCATCAGCCAGCCCGCCATCCCGAGCTCTACGCCGCCAAGCTTCCCATTTCGCCATTAGGGATGGAATCCTTTATCGCCGCAATTACCAATCAGATGGCCGCAAATGGCTGCTGGTCATACCGAGACAGCTCCGCGCCACTATATGCGCCGCTTTCCACTCTGATCCTCAGTGCGCACACGCTGGTCTGTTTAAAACCTATGCCAGACTGCGCCTTAGGTTTTATTGGCGCGGCATGTACACCTTTGTGCAAAAGTACATCCGATCTTGCACTGAGTGCCAGCGCCGCAAGCTTCGTCCTTGCCGTTCTTCTGCTCCAATGCAGCCTTTGCCATGCCCATCCCGCCCATTCGACCGCATTGGGATAGATCTATACGGACCCTTGCCATACACTGCTGCCGGAAATCGCTGGGTTGTTGTGGCCATCGACCACCTAACGAGGTACGCAGAAACTGCTGCCCTCCCATCAGCGACAGCCCGTGACGTTGCTTCGTTCCTTCTCCACCGCTTCGTTCTCCGTCACGGGGCACCACGCGAACTCCTCAGCGACCGAGGCCGTGTCTTTCTAGCGGATGTGGTTAAAAATCTCCTTGCTGAATGCCGTATCATTCACCGCTGCACCTCCGCCTATCACCCACAAACAAACGGTCTGACCGAGCGCTTTAACAGAACTCTTGGCGACATGGTCTCGATGTACGTCGCCTCCAACCACACCGACTGGGACGTCATTCTTCCGTACGTAACGTACGCCTACAATACGGCGCCTCAGGCGACTACCGGCTTTTCCCTTTCTTTTTGCTTTATGGTCGAGAATCCTCTTCCCCGATCGACACTATCCTGCCCTACCGTCCCGACTCATCCGAGGCCACACCGGTTTCCGAAGCTGCTCGATATGCTGAAGAATGTCGCCGACTAGCTCGCTCCCTTACCACCCAACAACAAGCACTGCAGAAATTTCGCCGTGACGATGCCCTGCCAAACCGCCAGTTTTCCCCCGGCTCTCTCGTCTGGCTGTGGGTGCCCTCTCCTTCTACGCCAGGTATCACCCCGAAGTTTTCCTCGAAGTATCATGGCCCTTATCGTGTCCTCCAGCAAACTTCCCCCGTCAACTACGTCGTCGAGCCCGTCACACCAACCTCGGACATGCGCCGTCGCGGCCGCGAGACTGTGCACGTAGATCGCCTAAAACAATATCACGAACCGCTTGTTGTCACGGCACCTTAGCCCACTGGAGTGGCTCCGTCTCCAGGGAGGGGGAAAGATGTAGTGAAGAAGCGCATGCACTACAGCTCCGCAGCCGGATCGCCAATGCTATAGTGGGGCGCGAGCAAAAGGTGATTTTGCTGCTCGGGCTGGTTAAGCCTAGACGCCATCGTGTCTGCCAGTCCGACCTCGTCGTCCACAACCACGTCGATCTTCCTTATCACAGTATTTATTGTTTTAATACATGTCGCAGTTTTTTTCAAGAGAGTTATACTAACTATGTGCAGTGCTTCAGAATGCGCTGTAGTGCATGAGAAGGTGATATTCTGTGGCAATCTGTGTTAGCCAAGCGCATTACATCAGATTACCGTGTGCTACGTGACAACGTGAGACTATGTACCATTAAATATTGCGTTCATCTTTGTACTGTCTTCATTCTGACAAAGACCAGCCCAATAACCGAAACGTTAATAAAACAGGAATTGCGAACGTGTGTCTCTCTTTTCAGCTAGATGCACCGGACCCCGCATCTAGCTTCAAACCAAAATTGCCATAAATATATATATATATATATATATATAATTCGGGGAAGAAGTTCTGTGGGTCCGGTTCAAAAGTAGTTTAGAAACAAATTGCGCACTTGCGAAAATCGCACGTTTATTATTCAACGTTTCGGCCGTGGCACGGCCTTCGTCAGAATGAAGCAATTACAGTCTAGTAGCCTCTTTTATGGGCATACACATGTGGGCAAGGTCATGTACGTGCACGTGTAATTGTGCAAATATGACAAGGCTGACAAGACAAGGATATGTGAATCACAAGACTGATGCAGATGTACATGTCATCGCCACGTAGACGCGCGACAAGGAAAAACATTTTTTAAAAAAATAAAAACAGTAAGGAACCATGTTTACAGAACACATATATATGCGCGACAAAAAAAGTAAAAACGTGTTTTCAGAACATATCTACACAGCGCGTTAGCTGCAACGTGACAATGATTATACAAAAAGAACGTAATGATGTCAAGACATGACTGATAGGCACGACACTTTACCAACGCTCTCGTTGATACCGCATGACACAGTGTTAAACTTATGGATGAGGAATGATTCTCGTACTTCCCGGTCATGGTGCGTTTTGAAACCTGACTGTAATATCGTTGCCTTGATTTTGTCAAACGTGTGTCCCGGCAGCCTTACATGGCGAGATAGTGGTAGATGCGGTAAGCCGTTAACATGCGCTCTGTGGTTGTTAAAACGCGTGCGAAATGAAGTTTCGGTCTGACCGATATACTGCATATGACACAATGAACATTCTAGTAGATAGATGACATTAGCGCTATCGCAAGTAAAATTGCCATTGATTTTTAGAGAAAAATCAGATGCAGTGCTTTGGGCAGTATTTGATGACGTCATATGCATACAGATTTTGCAGCGGGGTTTTTCACAAGGCTGGCAACCAAGATGAACAACAGCTTTTGTCTTCGAACGGGTTAGCATGTCACGCAGGTTTCTGGAGCGACGATATACAACCCTTGGCGATTCCGTGAAAATCTCTCTAAGCCGATCGCTCTGTGTCAATATATTGTAATGCTTTCTGAGGATGTGGGACACGTTAGGAACAGATGCGGAATGTGCTAGGACAAGGTTAGTGCGTGATAATGCCGCTACTCGTTTGTCCGTACTGATGAGGTCTTTCCTGTCAAGCGAATCAGCCCGTTTGATTGCGTCGTCAATTATCTCCGAAGGGTACTTCTGGTCAATTAGTGCTTTACGAAGCTGGTCACAGTTTCGAGTGAATTCACTGTCGAACAAATCCTTTTAAACCGAATAGCTTGGCTATACGGGATGCTTGTCTTGCAATGTTGCAAGACAAGCATCCCGACAAATGTTGCAAGACAAACATTGCAAGACAAGCATCCCGTATAGCCAAGCTATTCGGTTTAAAAGGATTTGTTCGGACGACAGTGAATTCACTCGAAACTGTGACCAGCTTCGTAAAGCACTAATTGACCAGAAGTACCCTTCGGAGATAATTGACGACGCAATCAAACGGGCTGATTCGCTTGACAGGAAAGACCTCATCAGTACGGACAAACGAGTAGCGGCATTATCACGCACTAACCTTGTCCTAGCACATTCCGCATCTGTTCCTAACGTGTCCCACATCCTCAGAAAGCATTACAATATATTGACACAGAGCGATCGGCTTAGAGAGATTTTCACGGAATCGCCAAGGGTTGTATATCGTCGCTCCAGAAACCTGCGTGACATGCTAACCCGTTCGAAGACAAAAGCTGTTGTTCATCTTGGTTGCCAGCCTTGTGAAAAACCCCGCTGCAAAATCTGTATGCATATGACGTCATCAAATACTGCCCAAAGCACTGCATCTGATTTTTCTCTAAAAATCAATGGCAATTTTACTTGCGATAGCGCTAATGTCATCTATCTACTAGAATGTTCATTGTGTCATATGCAGTATATCGGTCAGACCGAAACTTCATTTCGCACGCGTTTTAACAACCACAGAGCGCATGTTAACGGCTTACCGCATCTACCACTATCTCGCCATGTAAGGCTGCCGGGACACACGTTTGACAAAATCAAGGCAACGATATTACAGTCAGGTTTCAAAACGCACCATGACCGGGAAGTACGAGAATCATTCCTCATCCATAAGTTTAACACTGTGTCATGCGGTATCAACGAGAGCGTTGGTAAAGTGTCGTGCCTATCAGTCATGTCTTGACATCATTACGTTCTTTTTGTATAATCATTGTCACGTTGCAGCTAACGCACTGTGTAGATATGTTCTGAAAACACGTTTTTACTTTTTTTTGTCGCGCATATATATGTTCTGTAAACATGGTTCCTTACTGTTTTTATTTTTTTAAAAAATGTTTTTCCTTGTCGCGCGTCTACGTGGCGATGACATGTACATCTGCATCAGTCTTGTGATTCACATATCCTTGTCTTGTCAGCCTTGTCATATTTGCACAATTACACGTGCACGTACATGACCTTGCCCACATGTGTATGCCCATAAAAGAGGCTACTAGACTGTAATTGCTTCATTCTGACGAAGGCCGTGCCACGGCCGAAACGTTGAATAATAAACGTGCGATTTTCGCAAGTGCGCAATTTGTTTCTAAACTATATATATATATATATATATATATATATATATATATATAGAGAGAGAGAGAGAGAGAGAGAGATGAGTAGTACACCCTCGGAATTGGCAACAAAAATGCGGAAAGCGTTTATACAACGTTTCAGCCGGAGACCGGCCTTCATAAGGAATGATGATGAATGATGAAGGCCGGTCTCCGGCTGAAACGTTGGAGAAACGCTTTCCGCATTTTTGTTGCCAATTCCGAGGGCCTACTACTCATCTCTGCCTTCACGCCTCCGGCCTATTCACCACCATGACTGCTATATATATATATATATATATATATATATATATATATATATATATATATAGTTTGCAAAGATTTCTCTGAGCCCGAATAAATATTTTACAAAAAAAAGGAGATTCACACGATTAACAAAAACAATATAAGTTTACTGACGTTGCGGCTGGTGGACCGGCCTTCATCAGGTGTTACAGAGCACCTTGCTATTAAGGGTACAGGAAGGGGAGAGAGTGCGGCTACAAAGGCGTACGTCTGTACAGGGAATGGCTACGAAGTCTGCCTGGACAGAACACGTGCTCGGCTGCGGCGAGTCGCGAAGCGACACCGTAGCCTGTCAATTAACAGCAAGGCGGCACACTTACAACCCCGAGGGATTCTACTACCTTTATGTAACGCAACTGTAAAGCCACTCCACATTGTAAAAATGGTAATCACCACAGCAGGAAGGATTAAAAAACAAAAACAAAAATACACACAAAAAAGCTGACTTACTGAAAAACGGCTGGCTAGAGTCGACTAGGATATCTTGTAATGGAAAAATATAAATCACGAAGGAAGGAAATGGAAATAAAATAACAGATATAAAAAAAGTTCCGCAGAAAAGTAAAGTGTGAAAGAATGCATTGTAGTTGTTTAAAATGGCTTCCTCATAATAGCAATGCCCTAGTCACTCGGGAAACATGTGAGTTTACCCATGTTTTCATTAATGCCCGAGGTAGCGGCTTTGAACTTATAAATGAGGTAGTACTCACAACCTCGCGGTCGTGGTGCGTCCGAAAGCCCGATTCCAGTATAATTGCCTTCAGGTCGCTAAATGAATGGCCGGGAAGGTGTACATGCTTAGACAGGGGCAGGTTCAAGGAATTTTTTGCGTGTGACTTGTGTTTATTAAACCGTATTCGGAAAGGTGTTTCTGTCTGACCAATATATTGTTGATTGCATTTAGTGCACTCAAGCAGGTAAACGACATTAGCCGCGTCGCAAGTGAAGTTTCCTTTACTTTGTACAAAAAAGTTGGACGCGGTGCTTGTTGCTTTTTGTGTAGTTCTAATATAACGGCAGACCTGGCAACGTGGCTTATTACACGGCCGGCAGCCATTGCCCCGACGTGGATTTAAAGTTGATTTAGTTAAGATGTCGCGTAAATTTGTGTTTTGTCTGTACACGACACGAGGCGGTTCCACGAATATGCGTTTGACGCGATCACTTTGAGTAAGAATGTTATGATGTTTTTTTAAGAATAGCTGATACCTTTCGCAGTGATGCGGAGTGAGTAAGTATTATGTTAGTCTTGTGTTCCCTGCTCGATGACTGATTTTTTAGAATTTCTGCGCGGTCAAGCATGTCGGCGCGAGTTACAGCATCGTCAATTAATTTTTCCGGGTATTTCTGTTTGAGGAGGACCTTTTTCATTTGCGCACAGTTATGATGGAAATCTTCTTTTCGTGAACATATTCGTTTAAATCGATGTGCTTGACTGTATGGGATGCCCGTCTTACAGTGCCGCACATAACTGCTGTGAAAATGTAAGTATTGATTGGTGTCCGTTGGTTTCCTATAAAGGTTACAAACCAACTTGTTTTTCGAAAGCGACACGGTCACATCTAAGAAGTATATGCTCTGCCTAGAGTACTCGTGAGAAAAAGAAATAGTCGGATGAGCAGAATTGAAGTCGGTGATGCATTGTAATAGCTCGGTTTCTCCGTGCTGCCAAATTAAAAAGATATCATCTATGTAACGCTTATAGTACAGTGGCTTTAAGTTGCGAGAACTCAGAAATTCCTCTTCAAGTACTGCCATAAAGACATTGGCATAATTAGGGCCAATTCTCGTTCCAGCTGACAAAGCTGACAAAGGGGATGCAATAGTCATAATGAACAAACAGGACTGCGTGAAAGAAGCGACCCGCCAATTGTCTGACTCTTCATTTTATGAACAACTAACTGGTGACCCTACTGAAAATATTAAGAAAAAAATCAAAAACACAGTAGCATCTCTTGTGAAGGATAAGAAAATAGAAGGCAAAATTGGAAACTCCCTCGTTCCTCTCAGGCCAGTAGTTGGTAGATTCTATCTTCTACCTCAAATTCATAAAATCAACAACCCAGGCCGGCCTATTGTCTCTGGGGTGGGCACCGTCACTGAAGCCATTTTGTTATACCTTGATAACCTAATTCGGCACATCCCACCTACTTATCTATCTTATATAAAGGACACAAACAGTTTTCTTTCTGACATCATGGACCTTACAGTACCTGCTAATTGTCTACTGGGAACACTTGACGGTCTGCTCTTTATACACTAATATTCCCCATGATGATGGAATCAGAGCGGTTTTAACAGCTTATGAAGAGTCGCAGGTTGATAAATCTGTTGACTGTTATACCCTCCGAACACTTCTGAAGTTGATTCTCGAATTCAACAACTGATTCTCGAATTCAACAAGTGAGTTCGATGGCGCTCACTACGTGCAAGTGAGCGGAACGTCAATGGGGAGGCGATTTACCTCGTATTTAAGACGGGATTGCAAATTCTCTGATGCCCGCAACGTAATAACACTTCGCTCACATGACCAGAGAAACCTCAACAATAAATTTTCTCGGTTTTCTGGCTACGTTAGAGATGTATTGAAAGACCCTTTAATTCCTTTGAAATACACTTTTCGCCCTACTCCTCCTTTTTTGTTGTTGTTCGCATGTGCTGCTCTTCTCTCTTTCCGAGGACGGGGGAGAGTGTGCAAAGGCGCACAGAAACGAACGCTGGAGAAGGCAGTTGCCGCCCTGACGAATACAAGACCACTTGTCGAGACGTTGGCTCCTGCGACATTCCCTGTTCTAAATCGTATTTTGCTATCTTTTCACCGATACAAGCATTCGTCTTCCCCTGAGCTTCTCCTCTAGTTTGGATTTCAACCAGCTGAAGATGACGAACATGGTGAGTTTCCCTGCACGCATAGCACGCATAGCTTTGATAGGTGATAGCCAGTACAAGTACATACATGAACATTTTCCAAGAGGCAAACATGCACCATATGTTGTATCTAAAAGCGGCGCCACAATTCACGACATGAAAGATCTCATTGCCGCTGCACCATGGAAGATTACGCACTTCATCATTCACTGCGGAACTAATGACTTGACACCTAACGCGGGTGACGACACTGTGCCGGCCATGAAAACACTCATAAACGATTTCCATACCAACAGGCCAAATACTAAGCTTACCCTCACACTAGTATTACCGAGGATCCCAAACAAGCACAAACCGCTTATCGTACAAACACACACACTTCTAGCTCACGCACAGGGGACGCACAAGTTTAATGATTTTCTTCTCGATACTGAACACGGCCACGAAAAAGTTGACGTCATCCATCACGCTGAAAGCCGCCAGGACCCTGATATTCTCGGAGCACGGGACGGACTACATCCAAATTATTCAGGCGTCACAGTAATTAGCAGAAATATTAAGCATAGAATCAAGAATGAATTTAAGGAGACACAAGCAAGGACACACTGTAAGGAACCGTCCCATACAGAACAAGACACAACACAATTGACCAACATTAGCAACGACACGCGATCCACCAAAGTTAAGTCACAGGATGCTTCTACGCACATGGTGGACGCGAAACCAACACCACCAAAGAAACACATACAACAAACAGAGGTGACCGAGACACGCACTATTTTTACACAGACCTCTACATGTGTTAGCAAAAACACATACACAGAGAGATATCATGGCAGTCCTCACCACCAGTACTAGGAGTAGCAAGGAAAGACTACCCCTAAACTCTAGCCCCCGGAGGTCTGCTCCATACAAATACAACTTACTAACAAACAGAGAACTCAACTTAGATAATCACAAATCTCGTTCTTCCCTACAATCACGTAAACTCGCCGCCAACCAAACAAACTACAGATTACACTTAGCTAAATACTCTAGCTACACCAAAGAAAATAAAATTTCGAAAGGTTTAAGTATTAAGGTCAGATGTGCGCTTGGTGTACTTCCTCCTAGCCTATTGAGAAAATGGAATGGCATCCCAAAAATGCTTCATTGTCGCTAATAGATATCTTAAAAGAGCATTGCCGCAATCAGCTTATTGCAATAATCGACCATCTGAATGACATTAAACTAACTGGTAAAGAAATAGAAGAAATAGCCAAATTTGTCGAAACGAAGGAAACCAAAATAATAGCCATACAAAAGCGCAAAATCACTCAAGCAACGATACGCATCAAAATAATTCTATAAGCACAATAGAAACAGTCTATCCCTAGGTGCAGCCCCGAGAACACACAAGCAAGGTGGTAGATATATCACTGAGCCTAAATACAGTTCAAATAGGTCTTCTAGAACGCGGTCTAACATTCTGCCCGACAACTATTGGGGTTAACGAATTCTAGCTACGCAAAGATATAACACAGTTTTCACGGCATCTGCGGATCAGAGAGAGAGAGAGATGAAACTTTTTTATTGTCAACGGCAATCAGAGGAGGTTTATCTCCCCTTCCTAGATGGCGGCCAGGAGCCCTTAGCTCCTAGCGGCATCTTCGGCTTGCCTGATAACTTGACGTTGGTCTTCGCTGTTTGAGCTAAGCAGAGCGGTCTCCCACTGCTCCTTGTTAATGTATGTAGTGTTCGGAATCCCGACTATGTTGGGGCAAGCCCAGATGATGTGGCTGAGGTCCGCCCGCTGATTGCAGGCTTTGCATCTGTCTGAGTAGAATTCCGGGTAGAAACGATTATACGCGATCGGATTCGGGAATGTGTTTGTTTGTAGTAGGCGCCATGCTGTCGCTTGCTGTTTACTTAATCAGGTGTGCGGTGGGGGGTAATACTGCCTTCCTAATCTGTAATGCTTGGTTATTTTATTAAATTTTACCATGCGGTCTCTCTCCGCACTCGGGCCCCGCGTTGTTCCTGCCCCTGCTCGGCTCGCTAAATCTCGAGCTAGGGTGTGTGCCGTTTCGTTGCCCGGGAGGGAAGAGTGGGCGGGCGTCCATATGACGTGGACGTCATGCTCCCCGCGGAAGTTACCCATGATCCTTAGGGCCTCTTTCGAGATCCTACCCTTAGCGAAGTTATGAATTGCGATTTTGGAGTCACTGATTACCACGCTGGCCGGTGTGGAGGCCAGTGCGAGTGCTATGGCCGCTTCCTCCGCAATTTCCGAAATTCCTGTATTAATGGTGGCGCTGGCAAGCGGGTGGCCCGCTTGATTTGAGGCAACCACTACCATATGTCGACCGTCTGCGTATTCTGTCGCGTCTACATAGACAACATCCGGGTCATTTTGAAACTTCTCGTGCAGTGATTTTGCTCTTGCATTCCTCCGCGCCCGGTGATGCTCAGGGTGCATTCTTTTTAGGGGCGAAGCTCCTTATGGCGTCACCCGTTCGTCCCCGTTATCGTTTGTTTGTAACCACCGCTCGTTGAGTCTACAATCCGGCCATAGATGGCGCTACTTGTACTATATAACGAATGCATATACGCTGAGAAATGCAAAATCGCCCCACACTAGAGGGCGTTTTGTAGCAAAAGATAATAATAAAAGGTGAGTTTTATGAAAACAGGATTTACGTCACACGTAGGGAAGGAGAGAGAGACGATCGCGCCACTGCGATCGCGTGTTCTTCGGCGGCGTTTTGGCGCGCGCGCCAACAGAGGCTCGTCGACGGAGGATGGACAAGGCTGCCGAGCGGCGTGGGCGCAGGGCGGCGGCGGCTCGCGCTCGAAGAAGCGACCCCGCCGTGCGGGCGCGGGAGGCCGAAGCTAGCCGTGATTCTGCGCGGCGGCGCCGCGAGGACCCTTCAGTACGAGCGCTCACGTTACTCACGAGTTTCATTGAGGTGTGTGGCGAGGTATCTTTAATACATAAGAGCTTCGCCCACTCTCCATCATTCACCCCGTGGATGTGCTGTCATTTTTTTTATAAAGTAGAGGCAGGAGACACAAATACTCACACGCTCCGACCGCCAAGCATCTGGACTCCAGATTCTGAGGAATGCCCAAAGCTAGGTCAGTACATAAAACTAGCCACAAGGGATATCCTGAATACAAGACAGAGTCGCAAACCAAACAACCTATCCCGCGAAGAACACGATTCCCTGAAACAACTCGCGGGCAGAAACGACATCATAATAGAGCCAGCAGACAAAGGTGTCATTACAGTAATATGGCCAATAGAAAAGTACAAAAACGAGGCAATCAAGCAGCTCACTAACAGTGCCCATTACCGAAAATTAGATTCCGAGCCAACTGTGGAATACAGCAACAGGACACAACGTACGATAACAGATCTTTTAGCCAGCGAATTAATCATACAATCCGAGCACCGCTTCTTAATGCCTGATAATAAGCAAGCAGGCCGTTTCCTACCGCCTTCCTAAGATCCATAAGGTTAGCACAGCGGAACTACTTACCCCTGAAATACCGGGCAGGCCCATAGTGTCTAACAACAACACCCCAACGGAGTCATTAACCCAGTTTCTTAATAATAATAATAATAATAATAATAATAATAAGTTTATTTGCCATCTTTATGAGATACAGATGGGGGGATTGTAGAAAAAAGCTGTCCCGGGACAGCTTGACTAGCCTACAACGCGCCTACATACTGCCCAACCTTCCGTCCTTTATTCAGGATACATCTCACTTCCTGCGGATTATAGAGTCTATTAACGAAATTCAAACGCTTTCGGATAAAGCAATTCTGGTAACGCTAGATGTCGCCTCCCTATACACAAATATACCTATCACAGAAGGAATCGAAGCGCTCTCGAAGGCAATACAGACGAGCAAACGTGCACACGCCACTGAAGTTTACATCGCATTACAAAGATTAGTACTTACACTTAATTACTTTGAATTTGACTCGACCAACCACCTGAAAGCTTTTGGCATCAGCATGGGAACTCCTTTTGCGCCAACCTACGCCAATATCTTCATGGGGCAACTAGAAGCACCGCTTATGGAATCGTCGCCGCTAAAACCTCGCACCTACCTCCGTTACATAGACGATATCTTTATTATTTGGTAGCATGGTGTGAGTGACTATGCACATTTTTTGAGCATTTTAAGAACTTTCATCCCAGCGTTAAGTTTTCCATTCACGACTCTTCTAGTAAAATTGATTTCCTCGACACGACAGTATTCAGCGAAAAAGGAAAACTAAAGATGACACTTTACAGGAAGCCAACGGATAGACAGCAATATCTAGATTATAATAGTTATCACTCGCGACACTTCAAACAGGGGATATTTATAGCACAGGCAAGGCGCATAAGAAGGATTTGTAGCAACGACGCGGATTACGTTCACAACTTAAGCAATTTAAAGGCAACCTCAGCTGAACGAAACCACCCGCATGACACTCTCAGCAAGGTATGCAAGAGATGAAACTAAGGAGCACGCAACGTGCAATGGAAAGAAAAATGATAGGGGTAACGCTAAGAGATAAAAAACGAGCGGAATGGATCAGAGAACACACAGGAGTAGCCGATATTATCTTATCAATTAAAAGAAAGAAGTGGACCTGGGCAGGACATGTCATGAGGAGAAAAGATAACAGATGGACAGTAAGAGCGACGGAATGGATACCACGAGAGGGAAAAGGCAACATAGGTAGGCAGAAGGTTAGATGCAGCGATGAAATTACAAAGTTTGCGGGCATAAAGTGGAACCAACTCGCTCAGGATAGGGTGGATTGGAAATCGTTGGGAGAGGCCTTCGTCCTGCAGTGGACCTAAACAGGCTGCTGATGATGATGATGTGTGGCCCGTAAACCTCACACATCCCTGACTCATATCAGCATATGTAATGTAATACGCACATGCTTCCATTTGATTAACTTTCATTAATTGCCATTTTGGCTACATGACTGACATGGCTTCTTGCAGAATCATGTGCGCCAATGACATGCAGTAAGCTCTAGCTGGGGCAGTCACATCGCGTTTAGCGGTGCCATGCGACTCCTACTAATGAGCTATCGTGAGGCACACATGCCGCCGGCAGGAAGAGCTCGTGCGGAGATGCATGCCCCAAAAGCTTTGAGACTGGCATCAGTCAATGTGTGCATTTCAAATGAAGGCTACGCAATGCAATCGGGCAGAAATGCATCGCGGGAATTCGAGCATGGATCTCTGGCAGTTCTGAGCACCATGCATTTCCGACACCTTGAGCCTCGTCTTGCAGATTGTCGTCCAATGCGCGGTTCCATTTTCATAGGTCTGGCAAAAGAAATTTCCCTTATAAAGTGAACGAAGCAAGATGGCTAAGGGGATCGTAAACACGGGCTACTGTCTGAAGTGCAATGCGCTTTGTGGGTGGCCTCCTTGTGGGAAACATAGCTGTGCTTACAATGTCAACAAAAAGGTGTTGCCGTTATGCGTCCAGGACGCCTTCAAATTAGAGTTGCGGTTGAAATGCGGTGGCTCACGCATCGTAATGCAAACATAGTGGTTAAGAAAGGTGCGAAACACCTGTTTTCCGTCATCATTGAAGGTGACGGCTCCGCGCACGGTGGGCATAATGTCCATTAGGACGGGTAAACTGCCACCCGTGAGGCTGCACAGGAGCAGGTAATAATCACTGGGGCGGAGTACTCGAGCAGGCACAGTCCTTGCGTGACATCACATTGGCCAATTTTCGTTCTCTAAGCTAATAGCATTATTTGCTTTGTGCTGTGTCTGTTGCTCGTGATGCCCCGGGTTCATTTATGACAGACATCTACGACTACCTATTCACAGTATGCTGGAAAAAAAACTTAATTTTAACAGGTGACTTAAATTTAACGGAACTGGACCTCGCTTGTGTATCGTATGTCATCTTGATTCAGTAGTGACTTCATGTTCTCATAATTAGGATGAATTGGTAGAAATGTGTCACGAAATGTGTCAAGACATGTAGCGTACCGCGCAGTTGGAAAAATGCTAATATAATCCTTATCCATAAGAACGGGGACATAAAGGAGTTAAAGAATTACAGACCAATTAGCCTACTCCCAGTAATATGCAAGCTATTTACAAAAGTAATTTCTACAAGGATAAGAGAAACCCTCGACTTTAACCAACCGAGAGAACAAGCTGGTTTTAGGAAAGCTTACTCGACAATGGACCACAGCCACGCTATCAACCTAGTAATTGAGAAGTACGCCGAATATAACAAACCTCTTTATATGGCGTTTATCGACTACGAGAAAGCATTTGACTCCATAGAAATACAAGCAGTTCAAGAAGCTCTACGACGACAAGGGGTACCTCGCGTATACGTGAAAACCATAAACAACATTTACAAAGATTGCACAGCCACACTACTCCTACATGAGAAAAGCAGAGAAATCCCGATCAGGAGAGGTGTGAGACGGGGAGATACGATATCCCCGATGATATTCACTGCATGTTTAGAGGAAATCTTTAAACGACTAGACTGGGAAGACAAGGGAATTCGAATAGATGGAGAATATCTCAGCAATTTAAGATTTGCAGACGACATTGTACTCTTTAGTAATGATGGAGACGAACTACAAAACATGATTGATGACCTAAACAAGGAAAGTATTAAAATTGGGTTAAAAACGAATAGTCCAAAGACCAAAGCTTTGCTCAATAGCCTAGCTAAGGAACAGCTAATGAACAGGAATTTAAAATCGACAATGAACCCTTACAATGTGTAAGCGAATACGTATACCTGGGAAAGTTAATAACAGGAACTCCTAACCACGAAAAAGAAATTCTCCGTAGAATAAGGATGGCCTGGAGCGCATTCGGAAGGAATTACGAAATCATGACTGGAAGCTTACCGCTCTCACTAAAGCGAAAAGTATTCAATCACTGCATTCTCCCAGTACTAACTTACGGTGCAGAAACGTGGAGGATAACAAAAAAACTAGAGATGAAACTAAGGAGCGCGCAACATGCAATGGAAAGAAAAATGATAGGGGTAACGCTAAGAGATAAAAAACGAGCAGAATGGATCAGAGAACACACAGGAGTAGCCGATATTATCTTATCAATTAAAAGAAAGAAGTGGACCTGGGCAGGACATGTCATGAGGAGAAAAGATAACAGATGGACTGTAAGAGCGACGGAATGGATACCAAGAGAGGGAAAACGCAACAGAAGCAGGCAAAAGGTTAGATGGAGCGTTGAAATTAAACAGTTTGCGGGCATAAAGCGGAACCAACTCGCTGAGGATAGGGCGGAGTGGAAATCGTTGGGAGAGGCCTTCGTCCTGCAGTGGACCTAAACAGGCTGATGATGATGATGATGATGATGATGATGATGGTTGAAAATGCATTCCGGGAATTCGAGCATGGATCTCTGGCAGTTCTGAGCACCATGCATTTCCGACACCTTGAGCCTCGTCTTGCAGATTGTCGTCCAATGCGCGGTTCCATTTTCATAGGTCTGGCAAAAGAAATTTCCCTTATAAAGTGAACGAAGCAAGATGGCTAAGGGGATCGTAAACACGGGCTACTGTCTGAAGTGCAATGCGCTTTGTGGGTGGCCTCCTTGTGGGAAACATAGCTGTGCTTACAATGTCAACAAAAGGTGCTGCCGTTATGCTTCCAGGACGCCTTCAAAATAGAGTTGCGGTTGAAATTCGGTGGCTCACGCATCGTAATGCAAACATAGTGGTTCAGAAAGGTGCGAAACACCTGTTTTCCGTCATCATTGAAGGTGACGGCTCCGCGCACGGTGGGCATAACGTCCATTAGGACGGGTAAACTGCCACCCGCGAGGCTGCACAGGAGCAGGTAATAATCACTGGGGCGGAGTACTCGAGCAGGCACAGTCCTTGCGTGACATCACATTGGCCAATTTTCGTTCTCTAAGCTAACAGCATTAATTGCTTGTGCTGTGTCTGTTTCTCGTGGTGCCCCGGGTTCATTTATGACAGACATCTACGACTACCTATTCACAGTATGCTGGAAAAAAACTTAATTTTAACAGGTGACTTAAATTTAGCGAAACTGGACCTCGCTTGTGTATCGTATGTCATCTTGATTAAGTAGTGACTTCATGTTCACTCATAATTAGGATCAATTGGTAGAAAACCCAGCTTGAGGTAGTGTGGTTTTGTCCACTTTGTGTATGTCTGCAAGAACGAATACTTGCACAGTTTTTTCCCAGAACTACCAAGAGAGATTTTCGAAGCTGAAGATTTGTTACCCAATTTGAATAACATTTCTGTAAGGATTACTGTTCTCATCTATTGTTCTGTTGTTGTGTTGGTATAGTGATGAATGTTTAATGTAATGTACTCTTCTTATTATTGCTTACCGTTACCACCGACACGGCGTCTCTTTTGCCCCTTCTGCTTGGGCCGAGGCATTTGTCTACAGTATCTTTTAAGTAATAAGTCAACGAAATAACCCCATCATGTCACCGCAAATATAGGTCGCTCAGTGTAATGGCAGACCCGATGTCAAAATTGCAAGTGTTTTTACACTCATTGCGACACGAGTAGGAGGCTTTGGTATGTGGTTGGTATGTGCGCTACATTGCCCAAAATGTCTGCATTTCAGTTCAAAAATACTGTAGCATGTTGCATATTGTCAAACTAAAATTGCTTGATATTTGCTTTGTGAAATGTGCACAGTAGTTTCAGTGAAGCTGAATGCAAAGCAGCAAAACAGCAACGTGTATTGGAATAAATTAGTTTTCATCACTTTATTCATTCTGCTCATTGGAAGGCTTCCCGCCAAAGGCTTCCACGCATCAAATTCATTCTTTATGCATGCATTTCGTCGCGCCTTTGAATTTTGAAGCCTCTCTTTCTTCTTTTTCCCTCTCTCTCACTGCTCTCCTTTTTGCCCTACGCTCTTCAATCTCATCAAAGAAAGCAGCCATTTGCAGCATCCGTGATATAAATGGCCTATTTTTTAACGTCCGCGGGCTGCTGTTCATGCTTAGTGAAAGCAGCAGCATCTGTTGCGCTGCTCGCCGAACTTTCAGGGCTGGATGTGCCACTTGAGGCAGGCTCTGATGCTGGCAACTGTGGCTGCTTCCTCCTCGACACCACGCCGCTTGCATCCCTTACAACCTCTTGTTCGAGGCTGTCGTCAAGCCACTTTACCTTTCCACCTCATCTTCATAGGCTACTTCAGATGGCGAATTCCCCGATTTACTGTTCTCTGCGGTTCCTGCACTCTTCCTTTTCAAACGGTCTTGTATCTTGTGATGCACTGTTCCCCACACTTGGATGAACGAATTTTATCTTTCAAATCTTTAGAAATTCTCTCAAACATTGCTTTTTTGTTTCTAAATTTTTTAGGGGACCTAATTGAGGACAATAAGCTGCATATAAATCGAGGAGCAGCTTTGTGTCCCCGGGCGTCCATTCACACCCTGGAGCTGCAATGTAGAATAACAAAACAAGTTTTCTACCAGTTATTGCAACTTTTGCTTAGCACACTGAGCGCCAACAGTGTAATGCAAAGAAGTGTGATTGCTACAGAACTGAAGTTCGAGCTACATTCAACGATTTAGAGTAACAGAATTTTGTGCACGCTTTGTAGATCCAAAAGACTATAATGTAAGATATGTGCAGTGATATTCTGTTATATGAACTTCATCTAAATGACCCAAACTGAAGTGTAACTTTCAAATTTAAAGCCTGTCCGGAAATTTTTTTAGATTTTCTGAAATCAGATCATCCAGGTATTGTAGTGCGCTACCATTTATTTGTATAAAGCATAGCACTTCAGAAAGTGTTTATTCATAATTCCACAGAATCTCTTTTAGTGGGCCGAATTCTTTTCATTTTGCTTAATGACTAGTAACTTTGGTAATGAGTCAGCTGAACTGTGAACTGCTTACGGCAAGCTTGGAGTGAGCTTTGTCATTCAAACTTGCTTTGGAGCTGCGCACAGTGAATAAGTATGGTGGGAAGCAGCCTCCGGAATTTTAGCGTTGAAGCAAAGAAAAACCATTCACACACTTTACATTGTTTGCAAACCAACAGAAAATTTCCAAAGTAATTGGTCTGAAAGGTTGTGTCAACGCAAGTTCTAAATTTCTTCATAAAGAAAAGAAGATGAGGGGGGTGCATTCTTGATGGCTACCCTAACCTCTCCTCTCTGGTTTCAGTAACAAGTGGCAAATATGCGACAAGCTCACATACCACGTGCCGCTGCCTTTCCTTTCTTGGCACTCTCACTTTCAGATGGAGCTGAGCCTGTGTATAAAATATTAATAAAAACTTTGATAAATGTAATGTATTAAATCAGTTTTGAAAAGCACATTCTTTCTAAAAGTTAGCCAGGCATGATTAAACGCCACTTTTGAGACACTGACATCCATGTCTCTCCATTCGATTATTTTATTGCCGCACATATTCTATACTACATGAGCAGTACAAATGCTTGGCCAGCAGCAATAAAATGAACCTTACAGTCTATTGGGAAAGGCCCTAATGTGTCTGACAACAGTAATTTTGCACGCACTGTTTATAAACAAGTTATTCCACTGACATACTCGCGAAGGTATGGAAAATAATCTCAGCCAAAAAAAATGTAGACTGCTGGTAAACAAGCACTTGCTTTCTAATAAGGCTGCAAAACTCATGTGTCACAGTGAACCCTCTTTGTGACAAGCGAATTTAGCAGAAGCTCATACTGAACTAAAAAAAAGTACTTAATTACTAAGTCGTAGCACATATAAAAAGAAATTATAAACAGTTTCCCTCGCACTGACACAGCTGGCAGGGCATTTTATCTTTTCTGCGAGTAGTCTGCCAACATCTATATTTCAAAAATCCCGCCACTAACACGATGGTGTTTGATAACGTTTCTGTTGCTCCACAACGATAGGTTCAAATGATAGGTTCCAAAATAGGTTACCAAGCAATAAGGGGCTGGTGTGAACTGAGCACATGGTGTAGCTTCCTGAAATACTTGTCGTATTTTTATCATTTATATAAATGTTTATGAGTATGTAAGCATTGTCCTTTAAGTGGCCCCTGCTTCTAATTTGAGCAGCTATTATGCATTACCCTGAAATTATGACAGATTTTGTCTCCTATGGTTTAAGTAGTAATGAGGTCAATGAAATCATATGCACAGACAGAGTGCTAGTACAGGTCGTGAAGACCGCAGGAAGGGATCCTATGCCAGCTATTGCTTAACACATGTCAACTTGCCTTTTGCAGGACCGTCGTCCTGCTCAGTGGTCAAGCCGTCGGCGTCACCATTGGTAGCGCCTTAGAACAGAAAGCAGAAAACAAGAGTAAAAGTTTGCGATCAAACCTAACAGCAACAAAGTCGATTGAAAATCAGCAATAGCTTTCCTTTGTAGAATTCTATGAGCGTAAGCCACGTGGGATCGCACGAGGCTCTGCTCACTCCTTACGACACACAAAAAAAATCTATGAGCGATTTGAATACACTACTGCGCCGTATGTAGGAAAACAGGGCAACTCTCCAGCAGGCGCGAGTTTTACAGCATATTGGGCTGTGAAGCAGAAGAAAGCCGTGCACGTGGGCTCGACGCCTCAGGCATAGCACAACCTTAACACATGTTCCATCAGCACGTATCTGCCCAACAAAATACATTTTGCTTAACAAGGTCATGGTAAATTCGGTCATATGATTCACGTCAAGTGAATGTCAATTACCACCGGACTCATCTCCACCTTCTCTGAGGAGCGCGAGCAAGAACTGGCGCAAAGAAGGTGTCAGTAGGACGTTCTCCATTGACAATGGTTGCAGGCGCGAGTCCCAAATGACGGACACTGCGACTGCTGCGCTCAAAGTGCGCGCGAGGGAAGGCGGCCTTGGTTGCCGTGGAAACGCACAGAGCGGAAGCTAGATGTACCACCACCGGTACTACCATAAAATTATGGTGGTACCGGTTTCCGTGACGCATAGTGTCACGTGTTCAAGAACTTCCTGTTCGCTCCCTCGCAGAGCGTTTTCGTTTTTCTCTGGCAGATTCGGATTCGTGAAATCCGCCTGCTCGCTCCTGAATCCTGGTAGCCGCTCCGAATCCGCCAGTGAAAAACACCAGTAGACCAAAGTTCTGCAGTTTCTGTGGGGGTATCTGCCGAACAGTAGCAGGGTGGGAGAACTAACAGGACGCAAGAACGTTGCCCCCTATTTGGCTTTGCGCTGCAGTCTTTGCTCTTTGTTAGAATCAATGCATGAGCACCTGTGTCGTGAGTGTGGTACGATATCGTCGCACATCCAGTCCGGCATAGTTATTTCAGTTTGGCTGCTGCTTTGTATTTCATGTATACGGCAAAGTGCACTTAGCTTCCTTCTAAATGAGTTACGCGAAAAACTTTAGAAGTGGCAGTTGGGCGAGTTGGTTAAGCTTCATGATAAAACAGCGCAAAAAGGACGAGACAGGAAAGGACACAGCACGGGCGCTGACACACACCTAGTGTAGAAGGGCACGCATTTGGGCTGGTTGGTTCATGATGCAAGAAGACGAAAACAGCGCAGGACACAGGACAAGGAAGAGCACAGACACGGGCGCTGACTAACAACCATATGTGTTTATTGCAACACTCGTCGTGCATAAGTATGCCGCCACTATCAATAAACAACAGAAAAAAAAATCAGCATGCGCAGATTGCAGCTACATATCTTCAATTTAGCAATTCAGGTACGATATCTCCTTCGAAAGAAGGGAAATGGAGGGTAAGCTAACACATGCTTCTCCACTACGAACCGTTTATCCTTTTCTGATAATGGGCCAGGTGGGTGGCTAATGCACAGTTTTTTTTTCTTTGTGAATATTGAATGCTCTCACGAAGGCGCGGATCCCTATGGCGATGTATGGGCGTGCGCTTATCAAGGGGACGTTCATTTCTTTATGAATATTGAATGCTCTCACAAAGGCGCGGATCCCTATGCCGATGAATCAGCGTGCTCTTATCAAGGGGACGTTCACAGCCACATTCACCACAGTGCTTGCCTATGTGACATATTTTGTGAGCCTTGCTTGCTTGGTTTCTTTCGTGCTCTTTTAGGCGTGCGTTAATGCAGCGCCCCGTCTGTCAATAAAGCACCCGTCGCAGGTCAACGGCAACCAATAAACGACCACGCGTGCTACAGGGAACGATCGCTGGCATATGGTTTACGCCTGTAGAGAGTGAAAGGACCGTCACTTTCGCTCACGTGCGGTGCGGTGAATGATGAATGCGGTACACGGTAGGTAGGCCACCACACACACATATATTCAATGGGCACTCTCAAAATGGGCACTCTCAAATAAACAAAACAGCAATGCTCGCGGGCTACACATCCAGTCTTACGCATGCATCGTTCTAAATGTTGAAATTTACGTGCATGTGCGCAAGCTCACGGCTATGTATGTACACGTCGGTAGCTCTAGGCGTCAGTGTGGTGCCTTTGGGGACGCGGCGGGCAGGCGAGGTTGTGGAGCTCGAACGCTGGTGGCGGCTCTGGCTCTCGGACGCAGCACGGAGTGGCGTCGGCCCAGCGCAGGTAAAGGCCGAAGCCCGAAACCAGTAGGTAGCGGCCGCACTGGTCACCCGGCGAGGTCAGGCAGCAGTCGCCGGCTACCGACGTTCGCAGGACCGGTCAGGAGGCTGCCCAGCGCTCCAGCCCGGGTAGCCCTCTTCAGACCTCCGCTCCTCGAACGCCGGCTTTTCTGCCTTCGTGGCGGCCGTCCTGCTCCTCGTGCCTTCCTCCTACTACCTCTTCTTCTTTTCTCCTATGCCACTACCGCCACGTGCACTATTTTCGCTTCTCCCACAACGCACCGCTCGCGTTGCTGCTTTCGTCGTTGTCGTCTTTTTCACCACACTACCCCCCACCGAAGAAAGTTGTTTCCCCTCAAACAACTTTGCTATGAGGAGTTCGGATGGCGGAGTAGCACCGGTTTCACTGGCACATAGCAAGGCACATGTGAATGTTCATAGTTGTTTGCACTGTTGGCACATTCCTAAACAACACACGCACACTTATATAGAGCGACCATCACATTAGTGCATATACACATACATATCAAATTTAAGTTTCTCACACTGATGACCCAGTTCTACAGGACACACACAGACGCAGAAAGAAAAGAGGGCACTGCATATGCATATAGAAGAGTTCGTGTCCTATACATGCTTAAGAAAAATATGCATGGTCAGTCTAAACACAGGGCAAACGTAAGGACAGCACGACGCATAAAGAAATACCCGTGAACAGTCCAAGAGCCGAAACTAAGATAGCGCCCAGTTATTAGTACCGCCCTTTAAGTAATCGCGTCCCACACCAGCCGTATGTCACTTTTCACAGTCACCGAGGAAAGCCTAGACGCTTGTAGCTGCTTCCCTTCAGACGCATCTCTTCCGTTACAACAGAAAAGCAGAGTAGGACGCTCAAAGGTGCTTGCTCCGCGCGCGTAATGCGTGTACGCCAACGGGAGTCGTTGACCGCAAGCGCGACGCACGCGACGCCTTCGGTAAATCACATCAGCTAGGCCAACGCTTAACCTATGTCGATCAGCTGTTGACACTTTCGAACTCTCAGCAGGTATACTATCCGATTTCATGAACGTCTCAGAAGCTGTATGAGAGTTCTTGCTGATTAGGCCCAGTATAAATAATGAGGCACCTTTGGGACTTCCTTTCAATGGACGCAACTCAGGAGTGTTTGCCTCTGTGCGCCTATTACCTCCAGCGAGTGTTGGAACAGTAGGATCTTTCTCTTCACTAAGAATGCTACACAGTTCCAGTTCGGCTTCCCCAGTTATCGCAGTGCATTCTTGCACTGTGTCGACATTTACGTCACGATTAGTCTGGCGGCTTACGCCATCCCATCCTACTGGTAGAACTAGGAGCTCTACTGTCTCCGTCTTGATGAGCCCTTGCTCATTCTCTCCTACGTCATTAGCATAGGAAACAGCTGCGCTGTCCTCACTGCTCAACCCCCCAGCATTTACAAGAGGGTCACACAAATGGTCTTGGGCTATGCTTGTGTTGTGTGTAACCGCAGCAAGCGGCACACCTAAACAGTGGGCAGCAAACGCCTCGTAGGCTTCTGTACTGCATTGGCCATCATGCTTTAGAGGATCTCTTCCCTCGTCAAATATGCTTGCCCTCCTAGGGGCTCTACAAGAGAACTTATCCGTTAGTTCGGCGGGTATTGTTTGACTAGCTCGTTTCAGTTCCTGCATGCGCAGCCGAAGCTCTAACAACTGGCGTTCCCCGGCTTGCCGCTGCAACTCCCGCTCATGATATTCTTTCGCAGCTTCGCGCTCTAGTGCATACCTCTCGCGTTCCCGCTCCCGCACCTTCTCTAACCATTGCTGAAGAGCCTTGCCTGTGAGTCCCAACTGTTTACCGACACCTATCAGTTTTCCCACATCCATCTTCAACCATCGCACATGAACAAAGTGAGGCTCTCAGAAGGTCTTACGAGAGCTTAGTCCTGTAACGCGGACGCCAGAAATGTAGAGAGTGAAAGGACCGTCACTTTCGCTCACGTGCGGTGTGGTGAATGATGAATGCGGTACACGGTAGGTAGGCAAGCACACAAACATATATTCAATGGGCACTCTCAAAATGGGCACTCTCAAATAAACAAAACAGCAATGCTCGCGGGCTACACATCCAGTCTTACGCATGCATCGTTCTAAATGTGGAAAGTTACGTGCATGTGCGCAAGCTCACGGCTATGTATGTACACGTCGGTAGCTCTAGGCGTCAGTGTGGTGCCTTTGGGGACGCGGCGGGCAGGCGAGGTTGTGGAGCTCGAACGCTGGTGGCGGCTCTGGCTCTCGGACGCAGCACGGAGTGGCGTCGGCCCAGAGCAGGTAAAGGCCGAAGCCCTAAACCAGTAGGTAGCGGCCGCACTGGTCACCCGGCCAGGTCAGGCAGCAGTCGCCGGCTACCGACGTTCGCAGGACCGGTCAGGAGGCTGCCCAGCGCTCCAGCCCGGGTAGCCCTCTTCAGACCTCCGCTCCTCGAACGCCGGCTTTTCTGCCTTCGTGGCGGCCGTCCTGCTCCTCGTGCCTTCCTCCTACTACCTCTTCTTCTTTTCTCCTATGCCACTACCGCCACGTGCACTATTTTCGCTTCTCCCACAACGCACCGCTCGCGTGACTGCTTTCGTCGTTGTCGTCTTTTCACCACAACGCCACACTGGGCTGCGAAAATGGTGCTTCTTTATACAAAATGGTGTCTACTATGGGTCGCGGATTGCGCCGGTGCCCAGTAACATTTTCCCAAGTTTTGTGGATAGGGATCTTGAGCGTTGCCTGCACACATGTGTTAAGAAAGTATTTCGCTTTGTGGATGATTACCTTGTCTTAATGGAAAAAGGCACTGTCGATGGTAGGAACAATGTCTTGAAGATGCTTGAAGAGGCTGCGCAACGTCTGAGTTTCACCATTGAGCCTGGTAATGTTGGTGTTCTGCAGTTTTTTTCGACCTGAGGCTGACAATGAAAGAGAGACATCTGTGTTGTAAGCACCTCGATCCGTAAAACCACTCCTAATCTACTCGCCAGCCCACTCAAAAATTATTAAGAGTGGTATTGGAGTTTCGTTTTGAGGGCTGTGGTGTGTAAATCGGGGTGCCCTGAGGCGGCCCAGGTGAGCTTCGATAAGCAGGTGGGCCGGCTGGAAGCCGCTAACTACCCGCCACAGTTGCTTATCCGCTCGTGCGAGCAGATTATTGATGGAGGATGGAGGAAGAAAAGGTAGCTGTGCTGCCATATGTGCACCGTATGTCTATGGATTGAAGAACGTTGCGAAGACATATGGCATCGAAGAAATTGGGTGGCATTTGTGCCACTGTCCAAAGAAAATTAGAGCGAAGCAGGCCTCCTTCTAGCACGTGTGGCGTACACAATAGGCCAGCGGTCGTTCCCTGTAGTACTGGGGTCGTTTTTCGGTTGCCGTTGCCCTGCGGCAGGTGCTATATGGGGCAGACGGGGCGCTGCATTAACGTGCACCTAAAATAGCACGAAAAAAAAAGAGCAAGACTGACAAACTATCGCACATAGGCAAGCACTGTGGCGAATGTGGCCGTGAACCTCACTTTGATAACTGCGCGCTCAGACATCGCCATAGGGATTCGGGCCTTCGTGAAATTGTGGAAGCATTCAATATTCATAAAGAAAAAGGACTGTGCATTAGCCACCCACCTGTCTCATTACCAGAAAAGGAGCTAACTTTGTTACACGATTCACATAGTGGTTAGCCATTCTCAGCCAAAGTGTCATATTTGGGGCAAATCCTGCGCATGTGCTGGAAAAAACCATGTTTGAGTGCGCGTAGTTTTCGTGTGCAAGTTTATGTGCCTTTTGAATAAAACACTAGTTGTGAGTGGGCGCGCGTGCTGTCCTTCCTGTGTCGTCCTTTTGCGCTGTTTTATCATGAAGCGGCAAACATGAGCGCTGGAAGTGCAGTGCTGCATCGATGTCGTCTCTCGATATGTCCTGGTGAGCATAACGGAAAACAGCAGACGTTTTCGCTTGAAGAAAACATGTTTCGTTATGTCTATAAAAATAAGCATTTTATTGTCACGGTCACACAAGTAATCATGCGAAGAAAGCGATTCTTTTGAGTATCAAAATGTTTAATTAATATAGGCGTGAATGCACTCAAGCGGCGTAACAGTTACGTAGCTTGCCTAATAGAATCAATTAACAGCATTACGTTTAATGGAGCAAGGCGTTTTAACTCTAATATGCGCGTAAGTGACACAGCGGAGTACACAAGCTGCTACTTCAACTCAATGCACAGTGCAGTTCTTTTTTGTTGTTGTAGCCAAAAGTGAAAAATACGCTAGAACACAAAGCTGTACTCTATCAGTCGCGTAACGGCAACGCAAGCATTGTGGATAGAAGAGAACTTAAGTATGCTGAAAGAAAAATTGACTGAGGGAACCGCCGAAGATGTCAAACTGTGCGGATAGGTAATGTCAGTGCCCCATTGAATGGGATCTCACGCTTCCTTCCCGTGCAATAAAAACGTTTTGCGTGCTTCCTGCACTGACGTGATACTGAAGCACACATGTATTACCGTTTGACTGCAATTAATGTTTTTATATAGCTAACAACTCACTAAAACCGTTCACAACAGAGCGCCGCTATGTACATTTCAATGTGCGCCGGCGAACGCTTATCCACACTGAAGCGGTGACGGTGCTGCCACCTACATGTCGATCTCGAGGCCAATAGTTGAGACAGGACGGGAAAAGAGACAATTCCGGTCGCAGTATCTTCGCTACGAGAAAGCTATTTAGAAAATTTCTTTCATCTGTGAATTGCGGAGGGTCCTGCGCATGTGCAGTGACTTTCCTTTTCCTCACCCTCTCCCCTACCCCGCCACTCCCCTGCCATTCCCTTTCCAAAGAGGGATAAAAGTAATCGCACGCTCCCTAATAAAAGCTTCTTCCGTTCGAGCTGTCTCAACCACTGACTTCTCTGGTCGGGGTGCCGTGGGTGTGCCACAGAATCACAAATCTGCTTAAAGGAGGTGTACAAAAGTGCGGCAGACGAGTGCATAGCACCGTCTCTGGAATGACGCAAGCCTCAATTTTCCCTAGGATTCATTCCTCCCTGTGGCAGAATATGATATACGATACCTCATACAGCGACTAGCATGTACGCAGACGGCAATGTCTTACATTGCCGTCAGCGTACATGAGCGTTCAGTGAGTGAAGGAGCACTCTCAAAGAACTGTGAGGCTCACGGAAGCCAAATGTTTCATCAGTGGCCAGTCTTTCTTACGGCATACTTTCCCCAAAATAAGAAGGAGCTGATGTTTACGCGAACATCGCGTGTCTTGCTTAGAGATCTTCACGCCTTGACGTTGAATTTGCGTACCCAAGGGACAGTTATCTTGATCTCGATGGCCGTTTTATAAGCATTCAGTATCTTCTTTAAAAAATTAAATTCTGTTCACAGGGTCCTCTATCGCATGCTGCAAACGACTTGGCGTGAAACTCGTTATGTATTGCCATAAAGATGCGCTCTGTCATCTAAACACACCTTCTAATTTACTTAACTCAACCGTACTATCTGTGGTTCACTTCTTACCTTATGCATAACAGCGATATTTTCATTTGTTTTCTAATTTCCTTTTGACTCTTAATTTATATTAAGTTCATTCGTTTTAATTGCGTTGTTTATTCTCGCAACTAATGCTTAATTCATGGCCCCGACATGGTGGTTTAATGGCTTTGGCACTCGCCTGCTGAAGCACAGGCCGTGGGCTCGAATCCCGTCCACGGCCTCTCCACATCTATGGAGGCGAAATGCTCACTGTCGTGTAATGTAAGGTGTCACCGCACGTTAATAAACACCAGGTGGTCAAAATTTCTGCCTTCGACTACTACGTCGGCCATAATCATATCGTAGATTTGGGAGATTTGTTCCCGTATATTTAGTTTAATTTGAGATCATAATTCGCCAGTTTCTTCCAGATCATTTTAGGTCCAATACGGCATAAGTACCAGTCCTGTTGTCGCTAACTTACGACAAAGCATGGTCGTTTTTCGAGATCCATCACGCCTTGTTCGCTGAGATGCATGACTCACACCGACCTTCATTAGGCCGCGAATATGCGGCAAGGCGGCTTCGAACACCGACCTCACTGACGATGTGCTTCCAGAAGCGATGTTGAAGACCATGCTTAAGGTAAAGATCCAGTGCAGATGAAGTGCCTAAAAAGCAAACAGCACATACATACATGAGCTTTAGTTTCACCGACAATTTATAATTTTTAGACAGCCACTGCATTGAATTTTTTTTCAAAGCAAAGCCCAAGTTTTACTATCATGACAATAACCGAAGCCTAAAGCAGTAGGACTACTCAGTACACATTCCGAGAGAGAAAAACACGGTAGCGGAAATTGGTAGCACTTGGGTACATTTAATTTCCAGAAGAATTAGGGCTCTGAAATTTTCTGAAGGTCATAACGAAATTAGTTTTTTCTCTGCCAACCGCCAAAATTCTCACATTCGGGCAACAGCTCTTTCACTTTCCTCAGTAGGAGTACTTAACACACACTTTCTTGTTGGAATATTATTGTCGAGTGCACTGCCTCACGCTTTTTACTTGCACCGCATAATTATTTTTCATTCCCCTGTTGTGTAAAAGACAAAAAAAGAGAAGGAATACTTTCTGACAACAAAAGAAAAGAGGAATGCAGTGTCAGGCGCTCCACATTTCAAAGAGGCATTTTTAAGCTTGAAACAAAAAACGAGCAGGTGGCTTATAACGGAATCGTAATATCTGCTTCAAAAAAGTAAAAAAAGCTGCCTATTCCGCCACTCGTACATGTCCAGTACGCCAGAGACGTCATAACGTAACTGTGTACACGTTCGCTACTCAGCAAAGTGGAAACAAGCTGGGCAATAAACGATATCTAGTGACTGACCGCACATTCTAGTTCAGAGTGTGGCGGGACGGAGCTGCAGTGGTCGCAGCGCTTTCGAATGCCATGCAGAACATTTTGAGTGCGCGTCAGGGAGCACTTCTACGCCTTCGCTACGCAGAGCCTGTCGTGAGGCTGCGGCATGCTGCCAGCGCCCATGATGCAGCGATGCCATTTTCGCAAATACCAAAGATTCCATCGTTGCCTCTGATTGGAAGTTCATGGATTTACTTTCCGCTCATCGGTGAGTTTCTATGCCTTTGTGCGTAAGGTAATACAGTCCTTCTCTAGTGGTGTCGTGTGGACGTCCGCTTAGGAATAGTCATCAAGACAATAACTGCGCTGGTACGTTTGAAGCAATAGCAATATATGGAGGAATCATCACTTCGCTTTTGTTTAATGTGTTGCATTTTTGTATCTGAGTAAAATACACTACGCCAAATAGGAAGCAGATAAAAAAACTTCGACGTCATCAATGCGCATGAGTTTGAATAAAAGATGCGCTTCGAATAGATTTAAAGAGAACATGTCTTGCTTTCAGTAATTGATTTTATTGGTGTACAATACCGCCCAGGTCCTCGAAATCGCCATGTGGAAATAATCTTTGTTTCGTATCTGGTATATCAACATTGGTCACCCCCGTAGCACATCAGTTCCGAAGCTCTCATTAAATGCTTTCTTTGCAATCCCATTTACTTTATAAAACGTAATGCGGCGGCAATGCTCTGGCCTTTTGTAAATTTTCCTCTTCATCATGCTTCCGTTAGCAACACTGTTAAACCATGACTCTCGTGGCCCTGTCGTACCTACATCAAACCGGTCATTCACAAGTTTTTGAGCTATTGAACTCTTTGCTCTGTACTTCCTAATCAAAGTCACATCTTTTCAGTGCCCTTGCGTCGTCAGCAGAAGCTTCGCAGCCTTTTCGGTTCAAGGTGCTGTACTAAAGAAAAGAAAAAGTAATATTTTGTCAGGGCACGTACTATGCTTACTTTATGAAAAATTTTTCCTTTATGAAGCAAATGGGCGCTTTATACATTCTTGAGAATTGCTCTTCGAGCTATAACAGAGTGTAGAAATTATTGTCTGTGACCAGAACAGCTTAGACTTGTGAGGTTGCACATGGCTGCGGACGGGTGACCATACGCCTAAGATAATGCCGTAGCCACAGTGTAGTAATCGTCGATTTATGTAAACAGCCGAATTCGCACTGACGTAGTCACTGATCTCAAGCTATTATAGGTTTGTAGTAATAAATTAGCAGTAGAGATACTTACGACATTCGAAGCGCTCAGCTTTTTGAAGTAAGTGACAGCCATCACCATCACACGCATAGCTTTCGCAAATGATCGTGTGGTTCGCATAATTCTCGACTACGCGGAGTGTAGTTGCGCAGGAAGTAGCGCACCCTGGATCTCTGCCAGGGGCGGGGTTCAATTTTTCACGAACGACCGGGCAAGCAATTACACAGCTGTTGCGTGTGTAAAAAAAAGTAAATAAAATGCCAAATAATATAGACATCAATGGCGATGATTATTTTTATTTTTTACGGCGTTTTGCAGACATTAGCTCCACATTCTTCTAAGACGTAGGGGCAGTTACGGAGCGGGAGGGGGTTAGGTCGGTTTCAGGGGGAGGGGGGCGTTACAACCCCGGAAAGCCTCCCCCCCCCCCCCCCCCCCCCCCCCCCCACGGTCGGTGCGCTACTGTGTGCAGGACGTCCATCTAATACGATGCGACAACCAGGCAGCGTGCCTTCGTGGTTGAGCGAAAATATATCCTATACCACATAAACCTTGACAGTGTGTTACACGGGAGACGGCAACGCCGCTCCAGCAGTAAACGAGGCGTTCGTACCTTGCACAAAGACATTGGGTTTATTCATGCTCGTGAATATAAACGAAAGTGGGGAGAGAGAGAGAGAGAGCAAACATTTATTTTAACGAAGTGAGGGATCTTCCTCGTAGGGTGGAGCCCGTAGTTCAGGGCCCCATTGGCTCGCGGCACTCCACGTGCTCGCTGGATCAGCTGACGCAGCTCCTGCGGCGCTGAGCTGGTCATCGCAGTCTCCCAGGAGGAATGTGATGGTGATGGGATAGGGGAACAGCTCGGTGATAATGACTGCGCACTTGCGGAAACTGCTGGGTTACCGCATCTCTTCATCAGATATCTTATGAATAATATGAATATCCCTAACTTTACAGATATACCACATTTGTCTAAGAGTATGTGCATATATGTTTCTGTATATATGCACATATATTTTCTGGTTGTGTTGAAGGCTCATAATGAAGTGCTTGTATTATACGCTTTGTTTTCATGAAGAGTCTGGTCGACGTATTTTCTTTTATTTGCTGCGAATACTACGTATTTGCATATTTAATTTATTTATCTTGTCCTTTTTTGTTGTATTGTGTTACTTGTATACAAGCGTTGTATACATGCACGCCGAATGCGCATAGGAGTAAGAGCCTCCGTCAGTCAAATTGCCTTTAGCTCTTATCCTTTTCCGGTACAAGCCAGAAATAAACTTCGAACTCCGTAGCCATAACGCACGACGGGTTTCCTTAGTTGTGTGGAGCGGCGTAGCTCCTGCGGTTGCGCTTCTGGTGTTCCGTCGGAGGCATCAGGTGCGCTTGGATCCTTCACTACCGAGGAGGCAGATGCGAAACTCCTCGACAGGTCCTCGGCTGCTGGGGTCTCATCTGTGCTCCACTTACGAACTTGGTACAAGTGGCTGTACTTAACAAGTGGTGGTCACACAGACAGACAGACAGACAGACAGAAGAACTTTATTTTATCCTTGGGGGAGGGTCGAGTAGTCGCCTTCCTTAGGCGTCACCCACGTCGGGACCGGGAGTCCAAGACCCTCTGCCACCTCGCAGGCCCCTTGGATCGCCCGTAGCTGGCTCCGACGGTCGGAGCTTGTAACACAGTGGTAGAAGGTGGTCTCGTCAATTCGATGGACCCTTGAGTTTATTTGTAAGTGGGGGCAGCTCCACATGATATGATTAAAGGTGGCTAATTCGCCACAGAGAGAGCACTGAGGAGAAATTCCCATGTAGCTGGCCATACTGGCTGGCGACGGAAAAGTGTCTGTTTGGATTAGGCGTAGGGCTATCTCCTGGCCTCTGGAAAGTTCTTTGTGCGGAGTGGGGAGAGTTCTCCTGCCTAGCTTGTAGCGGTTAGTGATCTCATTAAAGGTCGTCAGCGGGTCCCCGTCGGCGGCATCTCCATCCCCTGTCCCACACCAGTCGGGGTGCGGGGGGCCCGGTCGCGAAGGACCCGATGCGCCGGGGCGGCATGGGAGTTCTCGTGCGCGGGCGTGAGCCATTTCGTTGGGGTTGGGGATGCCGTCGATGGTCCCACCTAGGTGGGCGGAAAACCATACCAGCCCGTGAGAGTACACTTTGCAGTGAGTAAGAATCTGGCAGCTTTTTCCGCAATTTGATTCAAATCAAAAGCCCTTACGGCAGTCATGGAGTCGGTGAATATGGTAAAGTGATCTTCCATTGTTAATGCGAGCACAATGGCTACTTGTTCGGCGATGCCTGCGGACTTGGTGTTAACTGTGGCAGCACTGAGTAGCCGACCTTTCTGTGTCAACTGCTGTTACCGCATATTTGTCCGTATCCATTCTCTCGGCGTCTACAAAGACTGCGCCGCCGCTCCGTCTGTCTAGCTCTTCTAAGAAGGCCTTCGCCCTGGCTTTGCGTCTCTCCGCATTATGAATCGGGTGCATGTTTCTAGCGAGCTGGTGAACTACGATAATTCCTCTAATTGCTTGTGGCAGTGCTGTTGCCCTTTCAAGGGTAAGAGGCGAGTTGATGCCTGCCTTTTCGAGAATCGTTTTGCCTGCAGTGGTTCTAGAGAGTCTGGCGATCTGTGCCATACGCTGAGCCTCTATCAATTCATCTAGAGTGTTATGAACACCCAGACATAATAATTTGGCTGCGCTAGTTCTCAATGGTAGACCTCGCACCGACTTGACAGTTTTCCTGATGAGTACCTCGAGTTTGTTCTCTGCCGCGCTCCAGTTGTGCATAGAGGCCACATAGTTGATGTGACTGAGAAGGAATGCATGATAGAGACGAAGAAGATTGTCTTCGTTGATACCGCCCTTCTTCCCGGAGACCCTTTGTATGAGGCGGATGGTGGCCGCTGTGTGTTGCTGCAGCTTAAGTATCGTGGCTGTATTTCTTCCGCTCGCAGATATTAGCATGCCCAGAATACGTATTGCTCTAACCCGAAGTATTTCCTCGCCGTCTCTCGTTCTGAGGTGTATATCCACCTCCTCCACTGGGGTCGGCGCCCCATGCGGATAGGCTGGTATACCAGAAGCTCTGATTTTCTGCTGGATAACTCAAGGTTCATTTGTCCTGTGTGGTATTGTACTATTTCGACCGCCTCTTGTAGTACCTGTTCCGTTTCTCCTGTCGAGCCCCCAAGTGACCATAATGTAATGTCGTCGGCATAGATGGCCGAGGCTAGCTTTTTCACGGAGTCAAGTTTCCTGGCAAGGGCGGACATGCCGATGTTGAATAACAATGGAGAGATGACTGCGCCTTTGCGGCGTCCCTTTACTACCGAGCGTGTATTCCTTAGATTGAATGTCCCCTATCTTAACGGTCGCCGTTCTTTCTTTAAGGAAGGCCTTAACGAAGTTATGAAAGCGGTATCCTAGTCCCATACGACGAATGGATGTTATTAGTATATGGCAGTGGTCAATATTGTCGAAAGCCTTAGTCAGGTCCAGTGCCAGTATGGCTCTGGGGTCCCTGGCCGAGAGGTCTAACTCCTTAGCCTTAACAAGTAGCATGACATCCTGCGTCGAAAGGTGAAGGAGAAAAGCTAGCATATTCGACGGGAAGATGCCATGCCCTTCGATAAATATCGAGACCCGGTCGTTGATTACGTGTTCGAATATTTTTCCGACGCATGATGTCAGTGAAATCGGCCGGAAGTTTTCCATTGCGCATTTCTTGCCGGGTTTGGGTATGAGTATTACCGAGGCGTGTTTCCATTCTTTAGGGTAAGTGCCCGCGCGCCAGTGTTGGTTGAACATGTCAGTGAGAAAGTCTACCCAATTGTCATCCAGGTTTCTGAGCATGCGATTGTTAATCCGGTCCGCCCCAGGGGTTGACGTGCTGTTAAGTTTGCGGAGTGCGTGCCTCACCTCCCATGATGTGATATCGCTGTCTATTTCCTGTACCTCCTCACCATCGTAAACGGAATCCTCGGCCTCGACTCTCCCAGCGTGTATCGGGAGGTATCGTTCCGCGAGTTCGTCGATAAGTTCATCTTTGTGCCTCCACTCGAATTCCCTGTGAACAAGGCGCTCAATGGCTGACCGTTGTGCGCTGCGGGTATTTCCTGCTTTGAGAAAATGTTTGAGCAAATTCCATTTACCCCCTACCCTCATCTGTCCGTCAACTTTGTCGCACACCTCAATCCATTGTTTCCTCTCCAGCTCCCCCGCGTATTGGGCTATCTGAGTGTTAAGCTGCGCAATACGTTTCCTGAGAGCTTGGTTCAGTTTATTCTTTTCCCATCGCTGTTTGATGGAGCGCTTAGCTTCCATGAGGCGTGCAAGGCGGCTGTCCATTACCTCAATATTCCAATAAAATTTGTTGCTGGGCTAGTTGGTGCATAGTTAAAATATAAGACGGTGGCGCAAAATGGGACAGGGACAAATCAGGAAGAAGCGACGTATACAAGCGCACACTACCAACTGATTTATTTTCGAAAAGACACTCAATATATATGGCATTACGCACATGCGCAGACGGCCGAAATCAAAAGCGATCTTGTAAAAAAATAAACTCACTGCTGTACAGGATGATAGAAGGAACACTGACACATCCAGTCCCGTACAATTTAATGAAATAGGCCTCAGCCAGTTCTCTTGCGACTGCGTCACCACTTCGCTTTAAAATTTTCCTAGAAGAAAACAGGGGCACACATGCACAAGATTTACAATGAAATGGCAGATGCGAGCCTGTACCATTTTTTATGGACAGCGCATGTTCCTGTAAGCGAACATTATTGCATCGGCCAAACAGGCCGATGCATTAATGAAACCTGGTGATATGAAGCGTTGCTGCGATATTGAGCATGAGCATCATTTTGGGGAGTGCTGTGTCGGTGTGGTGTATTTGATCCCTTTGAGCTGTGGCAATGTATACATCGGCCAAACAAGCCGATGTAGGCTGCCGTGCTCTCCCAACCCAGCCGCCCTTTTTGTCGCTGCGAATGCGAGCATCACATGTCTGGAGCAGGAGTGAAATTGCTTTTTGCTCTCTTACGGCGCAAGAGTACACGGACGGTTCACTCAGATGAGGGTAGATTGCAAAGGCCACATCACTGTCTTGTTTGTTGAGAGTGAGCGAAAGATTTCACTACATCCGACGTTTTGCTAGAGTAGAATGATGCCCTGAAGAGCAGCTCGGCCGTTTCCCTCCTGCGACACCGGCTCCAGTTTTTCGGATGATGGGCTGATAGGGAGGCGTTGCAATCTATGATGTTCCATTGCGCTGCATAAACTGCTCGAACTCTCGAGTTGTGAATGGCGTCTCGTTGTAGGGCTGTGTTATATATAACCCAGGTGGCTCTATCACTGATCATGAGTGCCTAAGGGAAGATATTGTTTCATTTTGCGATTAGTGTGCTACCTTGAAAAGGACCATAATTTTGAATGAAACTGCTATAATGTACTTCACTAACCGGAAATCACCTTAATTGTTTTTATTATAGTTGTAAAGATGCACCCCTAAAACTTGTTTTCCGGCACATATATTTACGTGCCATATTTACACCAAATTTCTTGGTCAACCCATAAATTACATCTGTAGGTAAAATCAGAACTAGAAGAGAAGCTTCGAGGGAAGATGGATGCTTGGGTCGATGAACAAATCGCAAAATACGATTTAGAACAGGGAATGTCGCACGGCTCCTGCGACAGTCCCTGTTCTAAATTTTATTTTGCGATTTGTTCATCGGTCTGTAGGTTAAAGTGATAAAATTTTTTTTTGCATCCGCAGGACCATGTGCGCTGCTTCCAAGGACACAAAATCGGTGGCGTATAGAAACTGATTCGCCCAATCCTATAATATGCTTCCTCCGTAAATGGAACCTGTATGAGCAGCGCGAAATTAATCTTACTGATTGGGTCCAGCGCAAGGCTATTGGCTTCATTTTCCGCGTCACCGGCGCGAAGTCGGCGAAGGGACGGCAGTTTCGGTCTTTCCGTACGAAAGCAGACACAGCGAAAGGGTCGGAGCCGTGGTTTGGCAAACAGAACAACACAATTTAATCTATAGCAATAGGATGACACAAGGAATACAAGGTAAAGAAATCTTCATTCAAACTAACAATTAAGCAATTAATAGCAATGAAAGGGCTTTACAAAATATTAGCAGGCGAAAATAACAAAAAACTAAGAAAAATAAGCTAATTAAGTAGGGCAATGTCAAGAATATAGGAATGTAATCTACAAAAGCTAATGAAAGTTCAAGGAGAGAGTTCAGGGGTATAAACTTGGGATGGCATACGTGGTGATGATCGGTAGCGTTGAAGGGTCCACGACGGTCTGGTGCGAGAAGTCCGTAAACCTGGCACAGCGCTGAGGTCGACGGAGTTGCAGCGCTGACGTTTCCGGGGAGCTAGTGCTTGGTGGCATACTCGAGCAGGTTGAACTAACTCGAGCCGAAGTGCCGATGCCTACATTGCAGACGGTAAGCGCGCGTCTCAACTAGGCGAAGCGTCTAAGATTAGGTGGCCATCCGGTACAGAGCCACGCTAACAACTTCTAGAGCGATACGATGATCGGCTTCTACGCCATGTCAGGCACGCGACTACAACCCCGTGGCCCTCAATACTCCGCGCTTTAATGCGCTTATGTTTCCCCTGATTCGCTGTCTGTGGAATCAAGGCCTGCTTATCGAGACAATTGCTCAGGCATTGCATTTCTTGCTCCGCCCAAAAATATTGCTCTCGCAATTAATGCACTGGAGAGAGCAAAACCCTTTTTCGTGGTCGGCGAGTCGGCATCTTCATTCATCTCGCCTGATTGACAAATTTTTAGCGTCCGAGTCGCGGGGGTCCCTGCTTCGCCAGTCATAACATAGATGTGTATAAGTCGTCCACCTCGGACACGGAGGCCGCCGACCACACAATGGTGAACGTCCGCAGACAATGGTGAACGTCCCTGCGTGGGAGCGGCCCGCAACTGCTAGAGGGTCCCCCTAGAAGGGGACGTCCAACTGCAGTTTCTCAGGACCAAAATAAAGTTCAGTGCCTGCCTGCCAGCCTGCCGCACACGGTCGGTGCCCGTGAACCGGTGCCCCGCTGTCCTGCCCTGTATTGTTGATCCGAAGCACCGCGCCTGGTGTTTCAAGAATCGCGCTGGGGCTCGCGTGGGAAACCACCAAATCGAAGTTTCCCAGCTCGAAAAGCCATCTCCTTGTTATCTTCGAAAAGGGCCGAGAGTTTGAGATCTTTGGAGCGGTCGAAGCGCTTATAACATCGCATGTGCGGGGATACCGTGAACCTACAGCTATAGTCCGCCCCGAGGCAATGTCATTCCGTGACATACGCCACGAAAAGCTTCCTTCGTTTCCTCTCCGATTCCTCCCTTTTAATGCCTTCGTACCTTACACCAACTGGAGCATATCACGCGTCAAGCATTAGACCATTGCATCCACACACTAATACTTTCAAGTACCATCTTTTCCCCTTATGAATGAATACTGGAATTTCTTACCTGTCGAAACTCCTTTGGTACCTATCTCTCAATTTTTAAGTGCCGTTGCTGAGGCAACATTCCTTTACATGCTTGTCACGGAATTACGTTGCTTCGTGGTGGAATATAGCTGTAGATCCACGGCATGCTGCACGTGCAGCTTTAGAGGCGCTTCGACCGCTCCAAAGACGTCAAAAGCTCTCGACTCTTTTCGGAGAAAACAAGGAAGAGATGGGTTTTTGAGCTGGGAAGCTCAGACTTGGTGCTTTCCCACGCGACCCCCAGCGCGGTCCTTGAAAACGCCGAACGCGGTGCTTCGGACCAACAATGCAGGGCAGGCCAGCGGGGCGCCGTTTGATGTGCACGGACCACGTGCGCGCAGTACGCTATTGTGTGTAGGTAGCCCCTCGGGAGAATATGGGGTGGTCCACCAGTCGTCCACCATCAGTGGTGGACCACTGATTCACCTCTTCGCTGTGACCGGTGAAGAAGGGCCCCCGCCACTCGTACACTAATGACCTGTCAATGACCTGTCAATGAAGACCTGTCAATGAAGATGCCGGCTCGGCGACCAAGAGAAATGGTTTGGCCATCACTCTCTCCAGTGCATTAATTGCGAGAGGGATATTTTGGGCGGAGCCAGAAAGGAAGTTACGGAGCAATTCTCTCACAAACACGTCCCGATTCCACAGACAGCGAATCAGGGAGAACATGCGCGTATTTAAGCGAGGAGTATTGAGAGTCACAGGGTTCTAGTCGCTTGGCTGTTATGGCGTAGAAGCCGATCATCGTATCGCTCTAGAAGTTGTTAGGGTGGCTCTGTACCGTATGACCACCTAACCTTAGACGCTTCGCCGAGTTGAGGTGCGCGCTTACCGTCTGCAACGTATGCACCGGGACTTCCGCTCGAGTTAGTTAAAACTGCTCGAGTTTGCCATCAAGCACTAGTTCCCCGGGAACATCAGCGCTGCAACTCCATCGACCTCAACGCTGTGCCGTACCAGACTGTGCCGTACCAGACCGTCGTGGACCCTTCAGCTCTGCCGGTCATCAACACGTATGCCATCATGTTTATACCCCTGAACCTTCTTCTTGAACTTTAACTTTTGTAGATTAGACTCCTGTATTGTTGACATGGCCCTAGTTACAGCTTGTTTGTTAATTTATTCTTCCTCTTTGATTGTTCTCGCGCGTCAGTATTTTCATCAAACTCTTTCATCGCTGTTAATTGTTAGTTTGAGTGAACTGTAGTTCTTGCCTTGTATTCTCGCGCTGCCTCATCGCTCTATATTAAATTTTCTTTTCCCTTGCAACTACGACTCCGATCCTTTCACTGTGTATGCTCACGTACGGAACGACCGAAACTGCCGTCGTTCCCTTCGCCGACTTCGCGCCGGGGAGCTTGAACGGCGGCCCTATAACAATGCTTCTATCTTGTTTCGGTTTATCTGTTCATGAATGTTCCAAGCTCTGCTTATCGCACATTTCTGTATATTTCTTACACGTACAACCGCTCCTGCTGTGCCTTAATCGGACAAAGTACGTAGAAATAAAAAAAAAACAGATTAATGGAGAAACGCTGTAAATAGATATAACAGGAATGAGAAATAAATACAGAAGTATGAACAGTACATGCGCAAAGTGATGTAACGCATCGAGTAACAATAAAGAATCTAGTGGTATACATATATATACACTACAGCACATTTAACTTTAAACATAATAGCGAAAGGCTAAATATCAGTGTTCCTCCCCCATGTATAAAGCAAATTAAAAGAATAGAGAGACGCTTGGGAAAAAAAAGAAAAGAATCCAATAGAACAGTAGTTAACGAAATTCAATGATATTTTTAATCAGTACCCTCTTAGCTACTTGCTCGGGGACCTTACTATTTATATCTAGAAAACTCGGCTTTATTTAGAATGGTGAGTGCCTGCGATAACGTGTGTTGCCGTCCGTAAATCGTTCAAACTTCTGGGGTCCTTTCCTAGCACAAGTAGGAAAACACTACAGAGAACGCCGATATTCATCAGAATGATAAGGTCGTTTGCGTTTTATATGCTGAAACAATTTAAAATAATAAATTTGACTGGCTTCTAGGGTAATATACTTAACAAATAACGATTGTGTCCGCAAGTCAAGTTGGAGAACATGAAAATCGTCAAAGATTCTCAGGACCCTCTTTTGCAAGGCAGCAAGTTTGGAACAGTTCTTTAGTGTTGTAGTCCCCCAGAGAAGCACGCAATAAAAGAATGTGATTGATTAGCCTAAATTGGTGTGTATGTCACTTCACAGTCCGCATAAATTTTTCATCGCAGGTAGGTACGATATCCGTGATGGCAGTCGTTCTGCGTGGGATATTTATCTAAGGTATGGACCGATTGTGGCCCAGCAGATGCCTGGACGAAGGGTCGTCGTGCGCCTGTTTAGCGCAAACGACATTCGCACACTCTACCTAGAGGAAGGAAAGACGCCACGCCACGTTGGGTCGCTGCCTCTTAAGCTCTTCCATGAAAGCCGAAAGCCGCAGGTCTTTGCCAATGATGGGCTACTCCACGCGTAAGCCATCCTAACGGTTTGCTTTGCTGATGCACCACAATTATAATCTTAAAGCATGAATATTTATTTCCATAATTGTTCAACAAATAGTATTTGCTGTTCTTCTGACCCGTTGCGTTATTGTTAGAGATAATGTTGCAATCGTAATATTTAATATCATCATCTCAGAAACACTACCTAAACGTTTCTGAATAGGCATTATTGGCCTGTCAATACCAAATATTCTTTTTCCTGTCACTTGAATTTTCTAAAGTTTTTGTAGTGAATACACGTACAAGTAGCCGACGGTTACTATCCACTGTGACAAAAAATACCAGAGCTTCTCCATCTTCCAGCATTGAGAGTGTCACACGGATATCCCTCTTTGGAACATACAAAGAAATTTCATTTCATTTCATTTATTTATTGCACAAAAATGGTAGTTACAATTGGGGATTATACAGATACAGAGGGAGGTCCCAAAGTCAACAGACTGTACAGGGGACCTCCCATAAGAAATGAGTAACAAAAGTATATACAACGCAGCTAAATATGAACACAAACTAAGCACTGTAACAAAAGAAGCATGACGCTAAACGCATAACGCATAACAAATCCTGATTTGTTGTTGTATAAATGGCTGTGTCTTTAACAATTTCAAATCAAATCAAATCAAATCTTTATTCGTAGCAAAAATATAAACGTTTGGGTAAGAATATACAGAAGGAGGTCCCATAGCACAAGGCTGAAAGGGGACCTCCTGTCAGAGAATTACATGTTGTTAAGGGCATAAAAACGGCAATTGAACAGCGTTGAGTAGTGGTTGACAGTTAAAGAAACAGAGCAAACGTACAATAATAATGGCAGTAAAAATGGCAACAAAACAAAGTTAAGTGAATATATACATGGCTATAGATATAACGCGAACGTACATGAGTAGGAAATACAACAATAGCACGCACGGTAGTCAAACTAAATTTAAGTAAACGCAGATATGGAAATATAGATTACCTATGAGTGTAAAATAAGATCAACAAGCTCTTTTTTAAACGCTCCTAATGGCAATTGTTTAGTGCTGAGAGGTATTGTATTCCAGAAATGTACAGCTGCGAAGATGGTTGTGTGTTGGCCATAGTTAGTACGTGCATGTGGCAGTAAAAAGTTATTTGAAGCGAACATAGTGGGACTAGAGTTTATGAAATGTACTTTCTCAAAAATATTGGCAGTTAGTGTACCGTTAAGATACTTAAATACAAGAATACCCAGTTTATACTTGAATAGATCGGGAACTGTTAGTACACTATGCTGTTGAAGAAGTGAGGACGCACTGGTGATCGGTGAACTGAAAGTTAGGATGCGAATGGCTTGGTTTTGGAGACGTTGAAGTGGAAGGATATGAGATGTACAGGCATTCGCCTATGTCGCGATGCAGTACGTGATATGACTGTGGATGAAGGCGTAGTATAGTTTAAGTAGAGTCGGCAAGTCAAAAACTGATCGTGCTTTCAGTAGTATTCTGATACCATGAGCTATCCTCTGCCTTATATGTGAAATGTGATGAGTGTAGTTGAGATGAGCATCTAGGACTACTCCCAAAAATGTGCACTTTTGTGGTACTAAGAAGGCTATGGCCATTGATATTAATAACAGGCGTAGAAGAAAGAGTGTTATGACTAGAATGGAAGACAATGAACTGTGTTTTATTGGTATTAATTGTTAAAGCATTAACTTTGCACCAGTTGTCAATGTTGCGGAAGTCAGCAGACCATTTATTAGTTGGCACATCGATGGACTTGTCCTTAGTGACTATGGTTGTATCATCTGCGTACAAGAAAGGTTGACTCTGTGTTAATTTTGTGTTAGGTCATTAATATAAATTAGAAATAAAAGCGGGCCCAGTATGGAACCTTGCGGGACACCCTTGTCAAAAGATTTAAAAGTGGAAATGATGTTAGAGACACAAACGGCTTGCTGTCTTTTAGATAAATAACTGTTTAGCAGCGCGTGCACGTTACCTACGACACCTATTGACTAAAGTTTAGCTAATAGTAGATCATGAAGTATTGAATTAAACGCCTTAGAAAGGTCAATTAAGAGATCACCGGCGAAACAACCAGAGTCAAGCGCGTGTTTAATGCAATCAGTAAAAGAGAGTAACGCGAAATCTGTTGAATAGCCTAAACGAAAACCAAATTATTGAGTGGATAAAATACCAGACTTAGTTAGATATTTAGATAATCGTTTTTCAATAGACTTTTCTATGATCTTACCGTAAGATGAAAGAATAGCAATAGGTCTATAGTTACGAATAGAAGTTCTGTCCCCCTTTTTAAAGACTGGGATTACCTTGGCCTTTTTAAGCTGCGAAGGGAAGATGCCAGTTTTAAACATAAGGTTAATGATATGGTCTAATGGGGTGGAGATGATGTGGGAGATGCATTTTAGGTGAACAGGTTGAATGTTATCGAGACCAGCGCTTGTTAATTTCATGTGACTAATGATTTCCGTAACTTTATCGGGGCCTGTTGGAAAGAGGTAAAATGATTGAAGACGATCCCTGAATGTTGGCTGGTAATTATGAAGTGAAAGGGAAGTATTATCACAGAAGTACTTGTTGAAACCATTGGCAATATCGTCTGCATTCCTAAGCGCGCCTTCAGATGTCTGTAATTCATTCATTCATTTATTCAACCTTAAGGGCCCTTTTCAGGGTATTACATAAGGGGGGGACAAAAGCATCAGTAACAGCATGGTCATTATACAACGATAAAAAAAAGTTTTCAAAATGCAGCATACATGATTTGAATTGCAAAAGCGAAATAAATACAGTGCAACAGGCAGGACAAGTGATACAAATGCAGTTACAAATGGAGAGTACATGAAATAACAATGCGAAGGTGGCAGATCACGGGTTGAAAAAACATGAAAGTAAGTGTCTAAATTTATTGCAGTCTTGTTCATTACTATATGCTCGGGCAGCGCGTTCCATAGCTCAATAGCAGTTGGCAAGAAGGATTTCTTGAATGCTTTAGTGGTGCCATGTAAGCGTTGAACGCTGAGGTTATTAAACGGACGGTTTGAGGTGCGGTAGGGAGGGAGCAAAATAGTGCCTCTGAGGTGAGGGAACTTATAGTACAGTTTGTGGAAAAGGGAAAGTTGTGAAATCTTACGACGAGGAGATAGACTAGGTATGCATAAGGACAATTTGATGGAAGTGATACTAGAATGCCAGTCATAGTTCGAAGCAATAAAACGTACCGCGCGATTCTGCACTGCCTCGAGTGAGTTAATAAGAAAATTCTGGCGAGGGTTCCAAATTGATGAGGCATACTCAAGTTTAGTCCGAATGAACGTTTCGTAAGCGAGTTTGCGGACAGGAGTTGGGGACAGAAAAAGTGATCGTTTCAGGAGGCCAAGTGATTTGGAGCAGTCTTTTATAAGGTTTGTTATGTGCGCAGTCTACGTGAGTTGATCAGTGATTGTAACTCCGACGTAATGGTAAGAGTCGACATGGGTAAGAGCTGAAGATTTGAGAGAGTACTGGAAATGCAGGGTTGTGTGCTTGCGGGTAACACACATGTGTTTACATTTAGAAACGTTGAGGGACATAAGCCAATCAGAACACCAATTTACAATTTTGTTTAAGTCTTCCTGGAGGATAAGCTGGTCATTGGAGGAGGATATGCGCCGATAGAGAACGCAGTCATCAGCGAATAGCCGAATTCAGTTATAGCGGGCTCACTTAACGATCTGTTTTGAAATGAATTAATTGTTTTCCATTGATCCTTGCTGCTATTACCAGCATTAAGTATCTTGTTTGTATAAGTTGTTTTCGCTTTTTTAATGACTTTGTTAAGCATGTTGCAGTACTTTTTAAAAATATCGCGATCGCAGGGCAGCATTGAAAGGTCGTTTTTTTAGCTTTTTAAAAAAGTTGTCTTTCTTTCGCAAGCTATTCATTAAGTAAGATGTAAGCCATGGGTTGTGTGGAGCCGAGAAGTTCTTGCGAGATTTGACAAAGCTAGTAGAATCGTCTAAGCACTTTTTCGCAGCAGATGAAAAAGAATTAAAAGCATCTTCTGGGTCATTGAGCGAATCTAAAAAAGACCATTCTATTTCTTCGACGCACTTGACAAAATTTGTTTTATCAAATACATTTTTTTTGGAATGAGTCAAGCCGATTACGTATGACACATTGAAATCGGCAAAACACGGGGTAATGGTCAGTTAAGCTGGCTTCGAGGACGTCGCAGTCGTTGATTGGAATAAAATTTGATAAGATGTGATTGATTAAAGAACTAGATGCGCCAAGTACACATCTAGTGGGAACAGAGATTAGAGAATCGTAGGCAAGTCCTTGAAAGCACGTACTGTAATCAAAGTAAGCTGAGCTGCTGACATCGAGAAGACTGATGTTTATGTCACCTAGGTTCACGACATTCTTATTTTCAAGTGATAATTTGTTGAAAATGGATGTAAGCGATGAACAGAATTCAGGAACAGAGGATGACGGTGAACGATATATGCAGCCTATGATTGTCTTATTACCGTTCGATGACAAAGATGGGTTAACAATTTCAATCCATACGGAGTCGGTATTCTCAACAGAAAGGCATACATCCCATTAGCGAAACGGCCAGGAGAGCCCCAAGACAGTGGCATGTAAATCATGCCGCTCATGACATGCGTATCATGATTTTCATGTTATGACCTGTCATTTATATTCGTCATGTAGTCATGATGTGGCATACCAATTTTCGTAAACATCCGATTAACGAAACGGCCAGGAGAGCACAAAATCGTAGGCGGCTAGATAGATAGATAGATAGATAGATAGATAGATAGATAGATAGATAGATAGATAGATAGATAGATAGATAGATAGATAGATAGATAGATAGATACGCTCAAACTCGCCGAAGTTCGCTAAGAAATGCTTCGCATTTAATAGTTGATCTTTGTCCTGTAGCGCTCTGCAGATTCATTTGAGGAACCTTCAGCGGTCATCGCGCACTGATCTCGAGCGGAAGAGCAAATTATCGGCGCAGCAATCTTAGGCGTTCGGGGCATCTCTTATCGTGGACGCATCACCAGCGCTAACGTTCTAGCGCCATCTGCTATGTTCACATCAAACAAATTGTACGGTTCGGCACTACCTTGGTAGTCCTAGCAACATGCAAACAAAGGAGCGATCTAAATAGCAGCAACAAAATATACCTAATGCCTTGCCCTCAGCCTTAGATGAGACTAAGCGATGACAGCTTATACCACTTATTTTTTGCTGCCTGGATAGAGAGCCAATAAAAAGCGCGAATTCGGATGGAAGCGGATGGTCTCGGCTGTATGGGGGCTGCCATGCTGATGCACGTCATCGCGGTTAGGGAGGTTATTAAGATTACCAGCTGGTAAGTGCCACAATAATTCAGAGTTTGTGAAGTACATGCCTAACGTACTTCGTATCGCTGTAGTGTGTCATGCAAGAAGCACAGCTAAAGCCTTCACATATGATTAATAATGAAACAGTTATGCCCAGAACTACATTATATGCTGCGCAAGAGTACTGCCTGTGTACTCCTCGTAGCTTCGGTAGTGCTGCAAGGTAATTGTGAGATGGAGTATAGTATACGAAGTCTATCTACCCTTGGAATTTGGTTGCCATTCAGATACAAGGTCACGTCTGGCGGTTTGTCTGTCTTTTTCCGTTTTTTGAACACGAGCAGAAGTTCCGATTTTTCAGCTGCGCAGGTGAGTCCTCCGGCAATGGCGTACCCTTGGACTACATTGACGGCTTCCTGAAGCGCATCTTGAACGGCGCCGTCCGACCCTTTGTCACCCAGATTGTGACGTCCTTGGCGTACAGCGCGTGCTGCACATTCGGAAGTTGTTGCAGGAGCGGTGGTAGCTTTACCATGGCCACGTTGAACAGGGTAGCCGACAGAACTGAACCCTGCTGAGTACCTCTGCCAGAAAGCTTTATTGTGTCTGACCGAATTTCACCAAGGCCAATGGTTGCTGTGCGGTCAGATAAGAAGGCTCGAACATAATTATAGGTGCGTTTACCGCATCGGGAGGAGGCAAGGTTCTTTAATATGAGGTCATGCGAGACGTTGTGGAATGCCCCTTTGAGGTCCAAGGCCAAAATTACCCTCGTCTGCGCCGCACTTGTGCCATCCACAACACCTTCCTTAAGTTGTAGAAGTATGTCTTGTGTAGACATATTTTTGCGATAGCCAAACATGGTGTTATGGAAGAACTCTCTCGCCTCAAGGTAGTCCTGCAGACGCATAAGAACAACGTGCTCGAAGAGTTTTCAGACACACGAAGTGAGGGATATCGGTCGGAGATTTTGAAGGTACAAGCGTTTGCCCGGTTTTGGTATTAATGTGATGTCGGCGTGCCGCCATTCTTGAGGGAGCGTTCCATTTTTCCAATGATGATTGTAGAAATTAGTGAGCTGCTGGATGGCCTGGTCGTCGAGATTGCGTAGTGCAGTGTAATGGATGCCGTCTGCTCCAGGTGTCGTGTTTCGCCTTATGCCAATTAGAGCAGCCTCTGTGATGTCTGCGTCCAGCTCCGTCACTTTCTGGTGTGGATAGTCTCTGTACTACGGTCGAGGACCTGTAGCTATGTGTCTATGCTGCAGTGTTCGGACTAGGGCGCCGTCATTCATTTGTTCTTTATGAAGAAGAGTGCGGATGCTATTAGTTGTGTGCGTTTTTGTGTGTGTTGGGTTGAGTAGTGCACGGAGAATAGACCATGTTTTAGATGTGATCAGAGTGCCTTTGAGCCGGTAGCAGAGGTTGTGCCAACTGTTGTTAGTGAGGGTAGCAGCATATTCTTCCGCTTCAGCCGTGATACGTGCAATCCTTTATTTTAGCTTGCGGTTGTGCCGCTGCCTCTTCCACCGTTTGACAAGACTTCTGCGAGCCTCCCATAGGTGAAGTAGGTGGCTGTCCACTTCCGGCGTGTTCGTTGCTGTCGTCACTTGTTTGGTTGCAGCTTTGTAGTCTGCCTGTAGGTTTTGAATCCATTGACATAATGAGGGCGCATCACTTTGACTGAACGTGATCCTCTTTTCTCGAGAAGCCTCCCAATTCGTTATTTTGATTACACGGTCTGGAATGCGTGTCGCGGCCAGCTGGACTTCTGTGGCCAAAATGCTTGTGGTCGCTACCCAAGTTCTCTATCATGTTATTCCATGAGCATCGAGTCAGCCCTCTGACCATCGTTAGGTCGGGACATGAATGTCTGCTTACGCTATTGCCTCTTCTGGTAGGGGTGTGAGGTTCCATTAAAAGAGTTAATTGATGAAGGGCCATGACGTGGGCTAGCCGGCGGCCTTTCGGAGATTCTGTTTGGTACCCCCATGCTGAATGGTAAGCATTGAAGTCGCCGAGAATAATCAGTTTTTTCGCTTGCTTGCACCTGCAAAAAGCTGGCCGAAGTCGTCCCGTCTTGATTTCGGTGCACTGTAGATGTTTATCAAGAACAAGCTTGTTTGGGATCGAGCTCTCGGTACTATTTCTGAGAGTACATGTGGAATGTTGGAGCTGTCTAGTGTGTGCTCGACCACTGTGATGTGCTTGGATACAAGGGTCGCGGCTAAATGCGGTTTGGTGGTGTCATATTTATCTGCGTAAGCGTTGTAGCCACTAGGAGTGGGAGTGCAGTGCACTGCTTGAAGCTCTATGACATCTGGTGGGTGGGGCTGTGTGGCGATGAATTGTGTGAGTTCCCCGCGCTTTCTTCGGTATCCTCTACAATTCCACTGCCATACTCGGAAGGGTGCTGTAGTGTGTTTCTTAGGTTTGCTGGCCATGATTATTCGATGGTGTATCACTGGCGAGGGCTTGAGCAGTGGGGGTCTGTGTACGGGAACGGACAGGACGGGCATAGGGGTATGACCTGCGTGGATCCCGTGAGGAGTTAGTGTCATGTGGCAGGCAGTCAGCCTGCTGGAAGATAGAAGCATTAATGAACTGCTTCATTTCATTCATGGCCTGTTTTATGAGCTCTTGCAGTATGTGGTTCACATCAGCCATAATCTCTTCTTTTAATTTTTGCATCTCTGCTCGCAAAGCTGTTCCCATTTCTTCTATCATTTCTCGCACCTCTCATTTTGGGCAGTAGTTGTGTGTGGCTGGCTGGTCGACTGCGGGTGTAGGAGTCCCAGTGTGTGTAATAGCATGTGCGTGAAGCGGTGCGATTTCTGTTTGTTCTGATGAAGGTGATGAACATCATGAAAGAGCTGGAAACTGCGCTGACCAACTCACCGACGTTGTTGTCGCGCCAGTGCTTTAGGCCTCCACTGTAACCTTTTCTGTTTGATGGTGCGATGTCTTCGTCCAAGCGACCCGAGGTTGTTTCAGGTGTTGATGCTGGATACGGTTGTTAACGCGGCTTGCAGAATGACTCCGGCCACGCGGGTGCTTGTGGTTCCCCGAATGACTGCGGCCCCGGGACCTGCTGCGACCCTAGGAGTGGCTTCTTTTGCGGAGCGGTGAGGTGTTGCGGTTGTACTGTTCGGTGCCTCTAGGTTGAACGACGTCACCTTGCCGGGCTGTCCCTTCTCTTGAGGTAGATTCGCCGCCATTCGCTTCTGCTCTCGGTGTACGTGACTCTTGTTAAAGGGTTTCGTTTTCCTTGCTGGGCACCGGGAGTCGGTGGCGGGATGTTCACCACCACAGGTAATGCATTTCAGTGTGCATTCATCATTTTCTGGAGGCCTGGGACTGCCACGTGCTGCACATCTGTGTTTGTCGGGAGTAGGGCAAACATCTGCCCTGTGGCCTGTGCAGAGGCACACGCCACAGAGCTGTTGTCGGGGTCTATGAATGTGGCAGCGGTATTCAGCTCCGTTATAGTAAATATAGCGGGGAACCTGAGTGCCGGTAAATGTTATAATGGCCGTCGCTGAACCTCCCGTCATTCTTGCATGGAGAATCTGTGCCGTCGTGGATCTGAGGTGTGTCATCAGTGTCTTTTTTATGCCAAAAATTACTCCTTTGCAGGAGGCATCCGGTGCAGCCACGTATGCATGAACCTCGTACTGCTTGTTTGCAAGACACAGAACTTTGATCTGCTGCAGTCTTGCGGCTAAGTCATCGTCCGGTGTGCTGACCACTGCGACGTTCTGCTCTCTGCATATACGGATTGTGAGCTGATGGAGTGTGGCGTCGGTAAATTGAGCTGCCATGCCAATGGCTCGTGCTATGGAATGTTGCGGCCACTCACCGAGGTTAAGGCCATCCCTTGGACGGAAAACCACTTTCAAGTCCCCGATCGGTAGCGGCGGCAGTAGAGAGCTCTTCTTACGAAACATAGGCTGTGTCTGGCCCTGCTGCGTTGGTTCAGTGTTGTGCGGCAAGTTCGACTCAGCTTGAGCTTGTTTCTTGCGCTTTCGAGCCACGAGAAACCAAGTCCCGTCCTCATTGTCTTGGCTCGGTTCTTCGTCCATAGGAGCAGGCGGTGTATTCTCGTGCATTGCTGCGGTGTTCACGGAGTCCTGGGCAGCCATGTTCACAGCAGTGGCGTGCCGGGAGCGGAAGGCGAGCGAAGCTTAGCCGCCAATACCGTGGCGCCTATGCAAGGCCTAGCGCGGCGGCCTGCCCACCTGAAAAGTTCCAGCGTCGGTAAAATGCCTAGGACTCGCTGGATCTTGGAGGCCTTGGTGTCAAAAGATGCCGGGGCTTCAGATACGTCACTTGGTAGTACTTGCAGCGTTGCTGGCGAGCGTGATGAGCTGTGAGTTGTTCGAAAAGCAAGAGCCCACACGGAGCACGTCCTTGTTCTTGTTCACCTGACAATATATCCTCCATGCGCCACGTCTTCTTCTTCCCCTTTGCGAAAAGACGCTTGTTCTCTGGGGTGAGGTGATCATTGATGAATACAGCGTTTGAATGTGAGCCAGAGAAGCCAAGGTCACGAGAAGTAAGTCGAGCCTTCCTCGCTTTGTTTACGAATTCTTGCTTTTTTTCTCGGGAACAGAATCTGGCGATAATGTTCTTTGCGGACCCAGCCCTTGTGGGAACTCGATGAAGAATGTCGATATCAGAGTCAGAGATCAGGCAGTCAACTTTCGAGGCATTTGTTCTAATGATGGCGGAACAATCCTCGCCCTGGGAGTAAGGAACACCCTTCAATTATACGTTGTTTGCCCTGGAATACTGCTCCATCTCGGCAACTTTTTTGCTTAGAATTTCATTCTTACGCATCAGATCCTTGTTGGCTGAAGCGAGGGTTGATTTTTCTGATATCATTGCCTCTATCACCGAGTTCAGCATGGTGACACTAAAAATTAGGCTCTCAAGTTCAGCTTTAAGGGCCACTACATCTGGTTCAAAAGAACGAATCTTCTCCTGGAACTTTATAAGTCGCCTCTCAGCTACCTCGTCTAGTTTGGCCACTTCAGCTGAAGTCCTAAGCCAGAAGTTGCGCATTTGGTGACTTTTTCCATTGTACTAATGGAAAATAGTGCACATAGTAACCTGCACATAGTACTGCACATAGTAGTAAAGTGCACATAGTAATACCGCACATAGTAACCAGACATAGTACTCGTCTTGTCGCCATTTATAACTTCCTCTTTATTCTCTTCTCCTGCTCTTTCCGGTGGAATTTCATCCGTCCTCTTCCTCAACTTGGGCTTGCTTCACTCCGCCTCCCCTCCTGGGATGACACTTCATAAAAAGGGCTATGGAGGCTGACTCGGTGGTACCGTTGGTCCCACATAACAAACTGTTTTCAAATGTCCCTGATGGGTTGCTGTTTTTACCACAGAGAATGGCCCTTTGTGATCCGCGCCCGAGTTCGGCAGTCCTTTCCTCACAAGCACCAAGTCTCCCATCTCTATTCTTAGTATTGCCGTGTTGTGCTTTTTGTCGAACTTGCTTTTCATCCTCTCCCGGTATTTAACTTCGCTCTCTTCAGATCTTCTTTCTTCTGTCAGGCGGATCATAGCTTCAACTCCTAAGGTCTTCTCAGCTGGCAAATATGTTGGTTTCTCAGTAGCAGCAAAGAGCGATGTACATCCCAGAGCCGTGAAGGATTGGTTGTGATGAGCTATCGCCGCTTCTAGACAGCACTTTTATCCACCTGGAAAGTCTGTATACATGCTCAACTACTGCTTGATATCTCTAATATCTCTCTCTGCTAGCCCACTGCGGAAAACCTAAATGTAACTCAACGTCGCTTTGCCCATTCATTAAATTGGTGACTTCGAAAGGCTGGTCCGTTGTCGGTCACTAATACTTTCACATTGTCAAGCATCTTTCGGTTCAGTAAAGATATCACACTACTTGCGTCCTCCTTCCCGAACTTCGCGGCCACCATCCTTGTGCACTAGTCCACGACCAACAAGAAGGCCCGGGTTTTTTTTTTACACTGTGGCGCACTTTTCTTCTTGTGGCGCAACACTTGGGACATGAACTGGTGGTGGAGATTCTGATAAGAAAAAAAGAAGGAGTTCGAACGATGGCGGAGATGCATTAATAAACCGCGCTCTGTTTTCGGAACCGCATTTCAGAGTGCTACACTTACTGGTGACCTGGACTATGAACGCCACCTTCCATGGAGCAGGTGAGAATTTCGACGACCTCAGCCCTGGTACCGCTGCCACTGCACCCGGCCATGTACCTTCTCCGGGTGTTGTCGGAGGTACTAATACCATAACGCTACCAATGCTGTGGCTTACCAATCGCTCCTTACGGTTCATTCAAGTCGAGAACAAGTTCCGCATTCAACGCATTATGTCAGAAGTTCGCAAGCATGAGCTACTCGTCGAAGCCTTGCCGCCACAGGCAATGGCCGAAATACGCGACATCCTCATGGGCCCACCAGGTGAAACTCCATATACAACAGTCACACAGGCTCTCGTTCACCGACTCGTTCCACCTAAGCATCGGCGCATCCAGTAACTTGTGTGCAACGAGGAGCTCGGGGACCGCCGTCCCACACAGTTTCTACGTCCCCTTCAACACCTCCTTGGGGACCAGCCGGCCTGCTCGAAAACTTCCATACTACGTGACTTGTTTCTAAAGCGTCTTCCTCCTAAGGTGCGAATGGCTCTCGTCCCAGCTCAAGACAAGACTCCGTCAGAGCTAGCAGAAATGGCCGATGACATGATGGACATTGCTCCGACAGTCCTAAACGCTGCCCATACATTCCCGATTTCCGAAGCAGATTCCTTTCGAGACACGGTAAAAGATCTGGCAGCTAAAGTCGCCAACTTACATCTGCAATTGCTGAGCATTCGCGACTTAAATGACCACCCTCGTCCCCAACGACTACCGTTCACGTCGCCTACTCAGAAACGGTCCCTCAAACAGCCCGAGCACCGCTTTTCATCGCAGAACACATGCTTCTATCACCGGCGTTTTCGTGCCGCGGCTCGCAGATATGTGCCACCCTGCTCATGGCGCATGGGAAACGCCCAGGCCGATCGTCAATAACTGCGGCGGGCGATCAAGGCCATTCATCAAGCCGCTTCTTCCACATCACCGACAAAACCACAGGTCTTCGCTTGCTGGTGGTACACTGGAGCAGAACTCTGCATAATTCCAGCGTACAAAACTGACCGGCGTCTCCGCGAGAAGACAAGTCCTAAACAAGCGATCAATTCTTATGTCATTGCAACATAAGGACAGAAGACTCTGACCCTTGATCTCGGTCCCCCCCCCCCACCAAAAAAAAAAAACTACAGTGGCTGTTTTCGATAGCCGACGTAGGCTACGCAATCTTAGGCGCCGATTCCTTAAGGCATTTTTATCTGCTCGTGGATATGTACCGCTGTCGCCTGGTGGATAGCTATACCGGTTTATTGGTTAATGTTTTCTGTCACGCGCTACGGCCCTAAACCCCACTTTCATGAAAACGCCTACGTCACTATATACAGCTCTGCTCAACGAGTTTCTGGAGATTACAACGCAGTCTCCAATGGATAAGACCCCCAAGCACACTGTGACCCACTGCATCGTTACCACAGGCCCACCTGTTCACTGCCGCCCTGGCCGACTGGGCCCTGATAAACTTCGAATTGCTCGCAACGAGTTCGAACATATGTTACAGCTACAGATCATTCGTCCGTCGTCCAGCTCGTGGTCGTCGGCGCTACATATGGTTCCCAAGGAGAATAATGACTGGCAGCCCTGTGGTGATTATCGGGCTCTCGATGCAGTCACGGTTCCAGATCGATACCCTTTACCCAATATTCAGGACTGCACTGAATTTTTAACCGACACAACAGTATACTCCAAGATTGATCTCGTAATAGCTTATCACCAGATCCCCGTTTAGCCTTCTCACATTCCAAAAACAGCAATAATTACCCCATTTGGGCTTTATGAATTTTTACGACTGCCTTTCGGGTTGAGAAACGTAGCTCAGACATTTTAGCGTTTTATAGACGAAGTCACGAGAGGCTTGCCGTTTTGTTTCACCTATATAGACCATCTTCTCATCGCCAGCAAGGACGCTGAAACGCAGAAGGCACATGCATCTACCTGGGCTCTTCACTCGACTGCGGGATTATGACCGTGTCATCAATGCAGAAAAGTATCAGTTTGGAGTCTCGGTGATAGCATTCCTCGGACATGAGATCACTAAAGATGGTATCACCCCTCTACCTGACAAGGTTCAAGCTGTCCTCGAGTACCTGCATCCCACGTCCACAAGTAGCCTGCGACGTTTTCTCGGACTCAATTTTTATCGCCCCTTCATCCGTACATGCTCTACACTGCTGCAGCCTCTGGAGGCACTAGTCTCGACTTCGAAAGCCGAGTCAGCCGCAATTCCCTGGGATACGGTCGCGGATCAAGCTTTTGCGACCGTTAAGACCAAACTCGCACAGGGCACCCTCCCGCACCACCCTTCACCAACTGCTCCCATTAGCCTCATGGTGGGCGCTTCTCCAGGAGCAGTTGGAGCCGCACTTAATAATGGATAAATGGTGCATGGGCTCCAATTTCCTTCTTTTCCCGCAAGTTACGCGACACTGAGCGCCGATACAGTACTTTCGGGCGGGAGCTCCTCGCGGCCTACTTTGCGGTGCGGAATTTCAGGTAATTTCTTGAAGGGCGACAATTTGCCATTCTCACCAACCGCAAGCCACTTGTTTCGACTTTACGTTCCTGCAGTGCCACGCACACACCCAGAGAACTTCGAGATCTTGCTTTCATTTGCAAATTCACAACAGACATACGTTACGTAAAAGGCAGCTGTAACAATGCAGCGGATGCTCTCAGTCGTATTACCATCATTGCCACAACAGGCACCACCGAGCTTTCATTGGCTTCGCTCGCGGAGGGACCGAGATTAGACGATGATCTTCAACGACTTCGATCCCCTACTTCCCTCCGACTGCAACAAGTCAACTTTCCCGAAGACGACGTTACGCTCTGGCGCGATGTTTCACACAACTGCACTCGTATCGATGTTCCTTCACATCTGCAGCGTACTGTTTTGATACCCTCCACTCCATCTGCCACCCAGGCATAAGAGCTTCGCAACACCTGATCACTGAACGTTATGTCTGGCCTCCCATACGCGCTAACATTCGTGACTGGGTTCGCACTTGCACAGCGTGTCAGCGTATCAAGGTACAACGGCACACCAAGCCGCCATGGAGCAAATTCCCTATTCCTGATACACGTTTCGACAACATTCATTTGTGCATTGTCGGGCCTTTACCTCCATGCCGGGGATATACTTATTTGCTTGCGTGTATTCCCTTTTGCAAAAGCCAGGGCATTTCCAGTACGTATTCCGTACTGAGACCACTGGAAACGCGCTGGGAACGATCATATTTCACTGGGCCGTACACACTGGGACACTGGCAGCGCTGGCTTGCACTGGTGTGCGCCGGCGTTGTACTGGGACAAGCTGGCATAGCTGGAATGTCACTGGTACCAGTGAGAGGCTCGCTGGAAAGCACTGTACACTGGGAGGTTGCGCGCTGGCACGAGTGCGGAACACACTGGAAGCAGCCCAGAGACGCTGGCGCTGGTTTCACAGGCGCGCGCTCTGCACTGGGCCAGTATTAGTTGATTGCACTAGGTGTGAGGACACTTGGAACATTTACGGCTTGGCCGTACTTTATAGCTGCGGTCTACAGTGTGCAGCAATGCGGCGTACGGCGTCAGCGTGCATTAAGCGCTAGCAGCTGTGAATGTTTACGTTTGTGCATGTTCCCCGCACTTTGCTCAGACACGCAATGTCACGTCTATGAGCCACTCTGCCCCGCAGGGGCGTCTGCGCAAGCAGGTGTTTGGTGTGTGGCGACACCACGGACCCGAGCCAATGGGGGGGTTTCGACCCCCTCCCACGTTTCGCCGTGCGTGGCTTAGCCGTGTCCGGGGAAAAGGGGATCCTGGGGGTCGAGCCAATGCTGGGTGATTGGACCTTTAAGGCCCCCCAGCGGCGGCAACACACCCCTTTGGCCCGTGCTTCCCGTAGACGGCACCCCCGGACTGACCCACCCGGGGGAAATCGGCAGTCGCCTTTTCCTGTCTCTCTCCTCTCACATCTTCGCCTTTTTCTCCTACTTTATATCTTTCCTGTCACCTCCTCTCTTCCATTTACTTCCAATTTTCCTGGCGGCAAGGGTTAACCGTGTGCAAGTAACCAACCTTGGTTAGGAGCATTAGGTTATAGCGGCAACGTACGGTTGGCATGGTGGGGCTAGCTTTGCTACCTCTGCCGTGTCCCCTCGTTGGGCTCGGTGGTGGGCGACCGGCATTGCCGCCGAACAAATAATACTACACATGGGATCCTCCAACCCTTTTTTGAATGATCGCCCCCCAAAGATGTGGCACACCGACGGAACTGCCCTATTATTCTCAAAAACAAAAGAAACATTTCCAAAATTCCACGTGCTTCATTGTGAACACTCCTCTGTAAAAGCTCGGGCTATTTCACCATTTCTGGTCGCGAAATGCCTTAGAGAAGCGATTGGGATTGGTTACAAAGCGACAAAGATGGCGAGTGGCGATTTACTCCTGGAACTTAAAGACAAAGAACAGTACGACAAACTCTCACACCTCACAGCATTTGGAAATATCCCTGTTTCAGTAAGTACACACCGAACCATGAATACAGTTAAAGGCGTAGTGTCCGATGATGATCTTATGCAAATGACTGACGAAGAACTGATGGATGGCTGGAAAGATGAAAATGTTATCAATGTACAGAGAATTAAACTCAGGCGCAACGACACCGAAATCCCCACGAAACACCTCATAATTACTTTTGGCTCCACCACTCTTCCAGAATACCTAGAAACAGGCTATGTCAAGCTCCGCGTCAGGCCTTATATTCCTAACCCGCGACGCTGTTTTAAGTGTCAGAGATTTGGTCACGCTTCACAAGGCTGTCGAGGGCAGCTTACCTGTGCGAAATGCGGTGCCAAGGACCACGCTGCAGATGAGTGCAAAGAGGAAGTACATTGCGCAAACTGTGATGGCGGCCATCCCGCATACTCCAGAGCTTGCCCAGCCTGGAAGAGAGAAAAAGAAATAATTACAGTTAAGGTCAAAGAAAATATATCTTTCCGTGAAGCTAGGCAACGCATTTCCCCAGCATTTGGCTTCAGAACAACATTCGCCGAAGTGGTGCAACAGGGGGCCGCACCACAACGGCTCTTGGCAGCCCCTCGAGCCACGCGTAGCGTGCCGAGGGCATTGCCTTCCGCCCCCATGGCGGGAACAGCGAAAGCTGACCCGCCATCTTTGAACACGGCTACACTGGCAGCCTCTACCAGCTCTGGCAGCAGCCAGGGCAGCTCAGAGGCTAAGGACAGCGCATCGAACTCCGAGCCGGTGCAGCCAAAGGCCTCGCCTCTTCAGACGAGGTCACATCGTACACACCACTCGCAAGAGTGCCTGTCCAATGCCCCACAGGAGGCAATGGACACTACGACGAGTCAGACGGCGCAAGTAGCGCCAAAGGAGCGGCGAGTTCTCGACCGCTCCAAGAAAGACAAATCCCACACCACAGGGCCTGGAAAGGCTCTGTGATCTAAGGCAACACTTCCTATTTTTACACACAGCAAAACCACACGCAGCACAGTGGAGACACAAATAATACAATGGAACGTTAGAGGTCTGATTAGAAATCTTGACGACGTTCAAGAAATACTACAATATTACCTTCCAAAAGTGCTGTGTGTTCAGGAAACACATCTGAACTACAAACACACAAATTTTCTCCGACAATATGTCACTTTTCGGAAAGACCGTGATGACGCCATTACATCATCAGGAGGCGTTGCGTTATAGTACACAAGAGCGTGGCATGTCAGCCCCTGCGTCTCCAAACGCCCCTTGAGGCAGTGGCAGTTCGAGCTGCACTCCTTGACAAACTTATCACAATCTGTTCGGTATACATACCCCCTACTTATAACCTACACAAACACGAATTAAACTCACTCATGGATGAATTGCCAGAACCGTACTTAGTTCTTGGCGATTTCAATGCACACAGCAGCTTGTGGGGCGACTCTCGCGTGAATGCGCGGGGACATCTTATAGAGCAGTTTCTTTTGTCTTCTGGTGCGTGTCTCCTCAATAAAAAGGAACCCACCTACTACAATCTTGCAAACAATAGTTACTCCTCCATAGATATCAGCATATCATCCCCGTCTATTTTCACTCGGTTTGAGTGGGAGGTGGTGAAGAATCCTTACGGCAGCCACCACTTCCCCATTTCACTTAAAACACCTAAAGAAACAGAATCTCCTCCACAGGCACCCCGGTGGAACGTTGACACAGCCGATTGGGATAAATTTCGGAATCTCACTAGCACTCTTTCGTGGCTTGAGATGTCCTCGTTGACAATTGACGCTGCGGTCGAATATTTTACACATTTCATCGTGGATGCTGCATGCAAATGTATATGTCAACGAAGTGGTACGCCAAGGAAACGCCGTGTTCCATGGTGGAACAGTGAATGCCGCGATGCTCGAAGGAAGCAAAATAAAGCGTGGAGGTTGCTACGCAACTCACCCACTGAGGAAAATTTAATTATTTTAAGACGGTTAAATCCGAGGGCAGAAGAACGCGCCCGCGGGCCAGGAGAGAAAGCTGGCAAAAGTTTCTATCGGGCATCAACTCGTATACTGATGAAGCCAAAGTCTGGAATAGAGTTAGGAGGGTAAGAGGTCAGCATACGTATTCAAATCCATTAGTAAACACACAAGGGGAAAGCTTGGAAGACCAGGCGAACTTCCTCGGTGCGCACTTTGAACAGGTGTCCAGCCCATCGCACTACAGCGAAGCATTCAAACGCCATAAAACAAGGATTGAAGGGCAAAACATAGAGAGAAAGTGCAGTGGAAAGAAGCGTACAACCAACCATTCTGCCTAGCTGAGCTGCTCGCCTCACTAAAATGTTGCAACAAAACTGCCCCAGGTCCTGATACAATAGTCTATGAAATGCTAAAGCAACTTCCGTCTGAGGCAACAAAAACCCTCCTTTCCCTGTACAATGCAGTGTGGCTTTCCGGTAAGATCCCCTCTGCTTGGAAACAGGCGGTGGTAATTCCTATCCTAAAGCAGGGCAAAGATCCGTGCTCCGTGTCCAGTTATCGGCCAATAGCACAAGCTGCATGTGCAAACTTTTTGAAAAGATGGTAAATTACCGACTGATGCATTTCCTAGAAACGAATAAACTACTTGATCCATATCAGTGTGGATTTCGCGAGGGCCGATCCACGACTGATCATTTGCTGCGCATTGAAACACAAATCCGCGAAGCCTTTGTACATAGGCAGTTTTTCCTCTCTGTGTTCCTGGACATGGAGAAGGCATACGACACAACCTGGCGGTTTGGGATAATTAGGGACTTATCACACTTTGGTATAAGAGGTAATATGCTAAACATCATAGAAAGTTATCTGTCTGATCGAACCTTTCTTGTTCGGGTCGGCAACGTGTTATCGCGGCCGTTTGTGCAAGAAACCGGAGTGCCACAGGGTGGGGTGCTCAGCTGCACTCTGTTCATTGTAAAAATGAATTCCTTGCGTTTGTGTATGCCTCCAAACATATTTTATTGCACGTATGTCGATGACATAAAATTAGGATTTAAATCATGCAATGCCGCAATATGCGAGCGACAGGTTCAGCTTGGCCTGAACAAAGTGGTCAAATGGGCCGATGAAAATGGTTTTAATTTAAACCCGCAGAAGAGTAGCTGTGTACTTTTCACTAGAAAAAGAGGTCTGCATCCTGAACCCGACATTTACCTAAAGGGTCAGCGGGTACCCGTCAAATCCGAGCAGAAATTCCTAGGTGTAATTTTTGACCACAAACTTACATTTCTATCTTACATAAGACACCTTAAAATCAAGTGCATAAAAAGCATGAACGTTTTAAAGGTATTGTCTCGCACTACGTGGGGCAGTGACACTAAGTGTCTTTTGAATCTTTATAAAAGCCTGGTACGATCACGTCTAGATTACGGGTCTATAATATATTACTGTGCTACACCAAGTGCACTCAAAATGTTGGACCCCGTCCATCACCTAGGCATCCGTCTTGCCACGGGTGCATTCAGGACGAGCCCTGTGGAAAGCCTATACGTAGAATCAGACGAGTGGTCGCTTCGTCTGCAGAGAACGTACTCAACGATAATGTATTATTTTAAAGTCAACGCAAACAGTGAACATCCCACACACACCATTATCAATGATTTGTCCAGCTCGCGACTCTTCAGCAATCGTCCAACGCTAAGAGTGCCTTTTTCGTTACGTGTAAGAAATGTGGCCGAAGAAATCGGCGTCCAAATCCTTCAGCACAATATAATGCCACTTCCTGCACACCTCCCGCCGTGGAAGTGGCAGGTTATCATCACTGACCTTTCCTTTCTATATGTGTCAAAGCATGCTCCATCGTCACACATCAAGATGCACTTTCTTGAACTACAACATAAATATGCTTGTTCTGAGTTCTACACAGATGCATCCAAATCATCTTCTGGCGTTTCATACGCAGCGGTTGGGCCGTCCTTTTCGGAGGCTGACGTCCTGCATCCGCAGACAAGCATACTTACCGCAGAAGCTTATGCGGTGCTCTCGGCTGTGACACATATTAAGAAAACGAAAATGCAAAAATCAATTATATATACAGATTCGCTGAGCCTTGTCAGATGTTTGGCGTCCCTGAAAAGATACCGAAACCCCGCGATGATATTGCTGTACCGTCTCTTGTGCACAATGTACGCGTCCAATCAGGTTGTACTTATTTGCTGGGTGCCAGGGCATCGGGACATAGAGGGTAATGTTCTAGCAGACCAACTTGCCACATCGGTCAAGCCCAAAGCTGGTAACGCCTCCATGCTGGTCGCTGCGTCCGATATGAAACCATATATCCGTAAGTGTATTCGTACCTATTGGCAGCACATGTGGGATTCTGAGACAGTAAATAAACTCCATCTAATTAGGCCATATATAGGAAAGGTTCCGCAAGATTCAAAAAACCGGGGTAATCAAGTCATATTCTGTAGGCTCAGGATCGGCCATACGTATGGCACACATTCCTACCTGCTGACAGGTGGTGAACCTCCCACGTGCACTAAATGTGGCATGACGCTCACCGTCCTCCACGTCTTGCTTGAGTGTCGAGAGTTGGAGCCTGAGAGGAGAAAACATTTTTCTTTAGGGTACAGACTACATGTGCCATTTCACCCTGCACTGTTTTTAGGCCCAAACCCGCTATTCGAAAACAAGACAGTCCTGAACTTTTTCAAAGACGTTGGCCTGTTGCACATCATAAAACCAAGGGACTCGTAGCACGGCCTCTTCACTGAGGCTTCTGCTTCGGCGGTGATGGTATGCACTTGCCTCCAGGCCCTTGCGCTCAAGGGCCCTTAGGAGACAGGAGTGCTGTCCAATGATTTTTAACCCGAGATCTCCTTGTACAATACGAAACTCATTGTAAATAACTTATGCCACTGTCATTATTATTCAGTCTTTAGCACCACAGATATCACCTCAAGACCCATAGACCACCCCACCTGTCAATGTCATAATTCTATTCTCTATATTTTTACGCCGTTTACAGCGATCTGATTTTAGGCCCCTTTACAGCCGTGTTGCATCTTGTCATTGTAGCTCATGAGTCACCGCTATCACCACATCCGTGAAATGGCGCTCTTTGGCCACACTTGGCCCTTGCGCCAATAAAAACTACATATCATCATCATGAGCCACTCTGGTAATAGCTCTGCTGTAGTGTTCACTTGTGTGGAGGAGCCGGTGCAAATAAAAGTAAAATTTTACATCGCCGCGAAATTTAATGACGCTCTCAAAGCGTCGATCCCAACTCACGCAGAAAAAAAAACGTTAATTACCACAAAGCTGCAAATGTACCTCTGGCGATTGCTGCACCTTCAAATACTTTAGATGCGACAAAAACTAATCATGTCAGAAAGCTTCTTGAGATAATATACAATAATTTTAGCTTTCTCAAGCCGCCGAGGCCCGATCGCTCTGTCCCAGTATGCTCCCAGTGAAGCTTGTGCATGCGTACCCGCCGAGTCCGTCTACAGGCGAACGGCACTTAAGAATACGCTACTACGACGAATCAAAATTACTGCTTAGTACAGCCTTGGCATCGGTTAACCTGAACGGATGATTTTTATTTCTTCGCGGTGGTTGAAGATGAAGCGGTGAGCATCGAAGCGACGCACTTTGAGCAAGCACATATATGCCACGGAAAGTTGCTGCCGCCCTTTTTTCTGACTCAAATGCAATCAATCACACATATTTGCCGATCAGTAGGGCTTAGTGAACAAAGATGATGAGAGTTTTCCCACTGCACTGCGCTTCCTTTTTGCGAAGCCATTAACAGAATTGTGAGCTTCAATGAACCTGGGTATGTCAGACACTGGTACTGCCGCTGTCCTAAAATATCAACGTTTGAGCGAGAAAACTGCTCAGTGCCACTTGAAGTACACGTTCAATTATCGAGTGGCGTTATAGTCTACACAAAACGCATCTAAATACATGTCGACTATTCGTAAGAGGAAGAAAAGGCTATCGAGTTCACGCCGTAACAGCCGATAGTCCCTGCCCGTCGGTCCAGTTATATTTTGTCGGTATTAGATATGAATTCTATGATGTACTGACTGCTGTCGCCATTATTCGAATGGCATGCGTGATCGGCGGCTTGTTTCATTTGTCTGACAAAGGTGTGGGGGTTTAATTGAGCATAAAAAACCGTGAAATTTTTTCCATTAATTCGCCCGATAAAATTGACGTGAAACGATTGATTAAATGTTTTATCAAACTTTTATTGCTGGTTTCCGTTGTCCTTTCATTATGACCGCTTTGTGGTCGGTGAATGTAAGCTAAGTGGTTCTTGCACAGGTTGCAGATGGGTTTTGCCTTTGAACGCTTCTCCAACGCGAGCAGTCGGTATTTCTCAATCAAGAAACTCGCTAGGAGACGCTGCCTGCGCCAACGTTGTCTCTCGCGTTTGCCGGGGCAGTGCCGGGGCACAGGAGAAATCTCACCAGGCACTACCTTGGAGGTAAACAATGGCTGCTAATGGGAATGAGAGACAGAAGAAGTCGGCTTTTAGCTAACACTTACACTGCTACTTCTACTAACGTTTCCTACTGGAGCATGCCAAGGGCTGCTAATGGGGAATGAGAGACAGAAGAATTCGGCTTGTAGTTAACGCGCACGCTGCGAATTTTTTATTGTTCAACAACGCACTGGAGAAATCTCCCACCGGCACCACCTTGGAGGTCAAAGCGTAAGACTGGTTACGCACTACGACGACTACGACGAGGGTCGAACGGGTGCCGCCTAGGGAGCTTCGCCCCTAAAAAAGCGCGTTGGTCTTGTGTGTACCCCTGCAAACGACAAGCCTGACGGCAGGTCACACCGCTGACTAGCCTGTTTATGGGCACCCTAGCAAGTTCTGGTGTGGCGCAGTGGTCGTGAGGGCAACGCCCTCATCTGGCTGCAGCTCTTTCGGGCCCTGCGTCTCGACGGCGATGGGTACGGACGCTGGCCTGTCCCCCATCGCTTTCACAGTAGTGTCGACTGAAGCAGCCGAGTCGCCCACCGTTCTTTGGTGCCCTGGTACACCGTGCTTGCGGCACGCGTCTACTGAAGACGCTGGCAAGGCATGTGCACCCGGCAGGCTGTCCTTAGACCCAGACGCTTCGTCCGCGTCTTGTTGCTCCACCGGACGCTCCCCTTTCGTAGCTTCGCCCCCGGGTGCTGCCGACGCATCCACTGGTCCTGCTCGCTTCCAGTCGCCGTAGCTTCCAAGCGTCCCCACCCACCTTCCTGCGACGACGGTGCTCAAGTTAAGGTGTCTGAGACTGAGGAGCCCCCAGCAAAGACTCCCCAAGGACGGCGTTCATCCCTTCGACCTCGGCCGAACGTTGCGGCCGATAGACGCGTCAGGAACGCAGAGGCCGTAGGGCAAGTGGACGTTCTTGCCCCGGATGGCGTTGCCGGCCATGGCGACGTCTAGCCGGAGGCCAGACGCGAGAGGTAAGCACAATGCTTCTGGTCCCTTTTTCCTTTCGTGAAAATGGAGCCTACCGTTTCGTTAAAAGTCGCCACCGTGAACGTTAGAGGACTGGCAGGTAAAAGAAAGCAAAGCCAGCTTTACCGGCTTTTAACGGAACGAGACATAGATGTATTGGCCGTGCAGGAAACCAAAGTCGACGGTGAGGAAGAGACCGGCAGCATGGTGCAACGTTTCGTGTCTAGGTTTTTTGCGGTTGTCAGCCACGCTGTGGGCACATCCGGTGGCTGTGTTATTTTTGTAAAGAAGTTACCGGGACTAGAATTGCATGAGCATTATTCATGTGTGTCAGGTCGATGTATCATTCTTGATTTATCGTGGAACAGTAGAGATTTGCGTTTTCTGTGCTTGTATGCACCAAATAAGGTCAATGAAAGAGCTATGTTTTTTCATAACATCGAAGAACGCCTGTGCATGGACAGACAGCTTGTAGTGCTCGGCGACTTTAACTGTGTCCTTAGGGCGCGCGACAAAACAAGTAATAGTGGGTTTCCTGACAACAGCACCGAAGTTTTGTCACGGATCGTAGACAACTGGGATCTGGCTGACGTGGCTGAATGTTTGGAGGGAGCGCGTACTGTGAAGTACACAAGATTTGAGGGCTCAAGCCATGCGCGTCTTGATTGCATATATGTGTCCGTAGGTATAGTACCGCATGTTACGAGTTACGAGGTAGTGCCAGTATCTTTTTCAGACCATTGCTTAGTCGAATGCTGCATAGGCACTAAAAAGCGAGGCAGTTCTTTTACATGGGAAATGTGGAAATTTAATAACAGGCTGCTGCAGGACGAAATTTATAATCGCGCAGTCAGGGATGAAATTAGCAAAGTAAACCGCACTGAAACCCTTCACATGTGGCAGCAATGGGAACTATGCAAGGAAACTCTAAAAATAAAAGCAATAGAGAGGGCAACCTGCATTCGTTTTGAGGAAAAGCAAAAGGAATCTGACTTAAAAGCACTACTTCATAAGCTGCTGAAGCAAGAGAGCCGTACCCCGGGAAAATGGATGGACGACATCAGAGAAGTTAAGCAAAAAATAGAGCAACTGGACGAACTGCGTTATCGGGGTGCACTAGTGAGGGCGAGAGCGGAAGACACCGCTGCAGGTGAAATGCCGTCGAAACGAGCGCTATGCTTGGAAAAAGCCAGAGCCGAGAGGAATCATATTAACGCCGTCGAATGGGGAGGTACATTATCAACAAGCATTGAGGACATCAAAACTGCTTTCTATTTATTTATTTATTTATTTATTCATGATACCTTACAGGGCCCAATAGGGCATTGAGTAAGGGGGACAAGTACAAAGTAAATAACCGAACTAACATCAAGAAATACAGAGAAATAAGGAATACAAATACAGGGAAATAAACAAATAAAAAAGAGAAAAAAATGCACATTGTAGTTATTTAGAAATGCCTATACAGAGCAAAATGAGCACCAAAAATACATTGCAAACCATTTTAAGATTGAAGCAACAACATTCGTTGCTTAATTAAAGCAGAAGCCCAAGTACACTCACAAAGGTAAAATAATGCGTGGTGGCATCGCGGAAAAAAAATAATAATGACAAGCTACTTCAGAAAATGCTCCCACAGTTGATTTCGAAATGATTCGTGGTTTGTGATGGATGCAATGTTGTCGGGAAGATCATTCCATAGAACAATGGCGCGGGGAAGTGCTGATGAATTGAAAGCGAGGGTTCGTCCATTTATGCGTTTAATGCTGTATTGATTATGTAAGCGACGTGAAATGCGTGAAGGTGTTTCTAGTGGTAAGGGAGACGGACTGACGCTGTGGCGATATTTATGAAATAAGGATAAAAGAGCAGTGGAACGACGTATATTTAATGGCACAAGTGATAGGTCATGTTTGATCTGCGTTATGCTGGAATGGGGACTGTAGTTACAAGCGATGAAGCGAGCGGCTCTGTTTTGCACTGACTCTAGTATGTTGCACAGGTAGATTTGGTGAGGGGACCACAATGATGATGCATATTCTAGCTGTGGACGAACAAGGGTTTCATAAGCTAGTTTTTTGACGTTGCTCGGGGAGTTCCGCAGATTCCGGCGCAGATAACCAAGTGATCTGGAAGCTTTGGCTGTAATGGTGTTGATATGCATTTCCCATGAAAGATTATGAGTCAGATGAATGCCTAAGTATTTGTACGAAGATGCCTGGGACACTACTGTGCTATCAATAAGGTATGAAAAATTTGAGTTTTTACGCTTGCGGCTGAAAGAAATAACCTTGCATTTACTAGAGTTTAGTGTCATCTGCCATTTTTTACACCACTTTTTAATTAGTGTGAGGTCATTTTGCAGGGCAAGGTGATCCTCAGTGGAGGAAATTGGGCAGTAAATGATGCAATCATCGGCTTTCACAGAGCATTACCAGGCGCTTTTCGCGTCGCACGAGGTTGATGTCAACGCGTTCAGGCATGAGTTTTTGAGCGTAATTCCTCGGCTGGAAGACGAAAGAAAAGAGATACTGGAACAGGAAATAACACAAACCGAAGTTGAGAAGGCGATAGATAAGTTAAATGCAGGCAAATCGCCAGGTCCCGATGGCTTCACAGCCGCCTTTTACAAAGAGTTTAAGAGAGAAATAAGTCCAGTCTTGACGGTTATATTTAACGAAGCTTACAAGCTGAATACATTGCCTCCCTCATACAGCTCGTCCCACACGGTACTTATAACTAAAACAGATGATGCAGCCAAGTTACGATCGGTCACAGCCTATCGTCCAATAGCTCTAACTAACGTGGAGTACAAAGTCTTCATGAAAGTACTAGCGCGAAGGTTACAGACCGTGATTCAGGAAATCGTTGGGTCTCATCAAACATGCGGGATTAAAGGCCGAACTATTTTGACGAATATACACACAGCGCGCAGCATACTTGAATGTTGTGATCATTCAAACAGTCTGGTTGCCATTTTGCATATTGATCTCGAGAAAGCTTTTGATTGCGTTGATCATGAAATTTTGTTTGCTGTTTTAAACCACGATAACGTTGGTTCTGTTATTAGCGAGGGAGTGGCCTTGGCGTACCGAAACTGCACGACGAGATTGATTGTTAATAAGAGTTTGGGGGCCCCCATAAACGTGCAACGTTCGGTGCGTCAGGGATGCCCCCTTAGCCCTCTCTTATTTTGTATTTATATCGAAACCCTGCGCATGAAAATAATGCAAAACAACAACATAAATGGCTTTAGGTTACAAGAAGTCCAAGTGAAGCTATTAGCATACGCAGATGATGTGGCTATTTTCACAAGGAATCAACACAGTATAACGGAGGCTGTCGAAACTGTGAGGAGATTTAGCAAAGTCACGGGGAGTGGTGTTAACTGGTCCAAGTGCCTTGGGCTATGGCATGGCCTGTGGCCAACGAAGCCAGACCATTTTGCAAACGTGCCTTGGGCGACGACACCTGGCAAGTATTTAGGTGTCCCGCTCGATGCCTATCGCGACAGTGAGACGTACTGGAAAAAGCAGATTGAAGACACACGGGAGAAAGCGGGGAAGTGGAAAGGGGCACACTTATCCATTTTTGCCAGAGCCACTGTTTGCAAACTTCTTTTGATAAGTAAGCTTTGGTATGTTATGCAAGTGTTGCACTGTTCGAGGAAAAATGTGCAGAAGCTTCACAGAATTTTTGCCGTCTTTGTCTGGGCTTCTGAATGGGAACGCTGTAGCCGTACGAACTTGCTCCGACGTGTTAAAGAAGGGGGCCTTGGTCTCAGTCACCCCTTTTTGCGGCAAATGGTTAACAGGTTCTTTTTTCTGCGAGATGTCACAGACCCTTTCTTGCGTACAGTGTGTCAATTGAGGCTTGGCAGACGGCTACCTGACTACGTTGTGTCAACTGCAGAGTGTGGTGGATGGTTGAGCGGTTACTATAAAGAAATTGTATTCAGTGTTAGATTTCTGATGGCACGATTTTCAAGAGACTACTTGAGCACTGTGAAAAGAAAAGAACTGTATTTCGCGCTGTGTGATGTTGTTTTTCCTGTGCCTCTGTATAGGTCCTTGTACGGTGGAGGTCCTGGCACAGATGTCCTAAAGAGAGTTAAGAAAATGCACGTTCAGCCGGGAACTAAAACCTTCTTCTTTAAACTCCACTCGGGAACATTGCCCGTTAAAAGTTTTTTGGAGGGGAAGGGTTTATTTTTGCCATGGGGTTCACACTGTCTAATTTGCAAGCAGCCAGAAACAATAGACCATGTTTTTTTACACTGCTGGGAGGGAGTTTACTTTTGGGACGTTTTACAAAGGACTATGAAGAAAGATTTCCCCCTAGACCCGTATGGAATAAGGTTCTTAAAGGGGTCGTGAAACGTTTTCTGAACATTTTGTACTAAGTGCATATTCGGGGTCCTGACCCTCCAATCAACAATATGCATTGTTCCCTTGCACCGTGTGCGTTGATTTAGAACGATAAAAAACGCGGTTTCGGTTTCACTGCGCGCGTTCCCTTCAACTGTGCAGATGACGTCATATTAGTAGCCGTCATACCTCCGAGATTGGCGCGCCCTCGGAGGCCATGGGAAAACAAACCGTGCTGCCGCTTTTCTTCCGAATGGTGGCACCGCGCGGTTTCCAAGTATTTTCTTCCTTTCTAGCTTTCAAGTAAATCGATTCCTTTAGAGCAAACGCGAGTTCACTGTGCCTTTGAACTTAAAAGCATCTTAACTCAACGTCACCAAATAGTACCACGCCGGCCGGTAGTGTCGCATAGTCGTTTCGGGAGCGCAAGAAAGCTGAGATTTAAAACGAGCGTTGTTAAATGTGCACTGAATATTTCGCCGAAATATTTCAGAATCGGCTTGTCGAATGCGCATTGAAGCAGTGAAAATTACAAACTGGCATCTCCAAATTCTTTTCACGACCCCTTTAAGCATTGATAACGAGGACGGGGTACCCTATGACTTGATCATGCTCATGGGCCTCCACTGTATATGGCGAGCAAGAATGGCAGGTTACCACTGCGATAAGGGCGCGCGGCCTGCACGTGCTTATTTCCGCGAAAGTATGTATTGGTTCGTTGAAACTCAGAAGGCGTATGCGGAAACCCCTGAGTGGCTTTCAAGAGTAGAGCCGCTCACTGCTTTGCCGGAATTTTAATGCGGCCAAGCCAGCACTCGATGATGGACTTCTATGTGTGACACCCTGAAAATTTGCTTTTTTGTATGCCTTTGTTGATACAAGCATTGTACCAAAGACCGGTATTAAAGAAAAAAAAAATCTGGTGTGGCGCAGTGGTAGTGCGCTGGGTTGGCAGTGCAGAGGTACCACGTTGGAATCCTGTTCGCGTGAGTTTTTTTTTTCAGCGCTTTCTTTTTTTTTTGTTAAAATGCGTCCTCTCGCTTTTTTTATATTTGTGTATTATTTAGCATGCATGGCAGGGAAGCACGACGTTTCTCGCTCTACAGCGGTTTTGCGTGCCAGTAACCCGCGCCTCCCAGTATCCCGTGGCGCGCCAGCGTGGCAGTATACAGCGTCACACTGGGCCTATAATCCGGCGTGGCGCTGGACGCTGGCTCCCAGTGGCGCTGGGTTTTCCAATGGGGTTGACAGGTACACTAGGTGTCCTGAAGCAGCTCCAATGCCTGACATCACGGCGGAAACAGTTGCTCGTACCTGTCTTGCTACCTGGATTAGCCGTTTCGGTGTACCATCAACGGTGACCACTGATCGAGGCAGACAGTTTGAGTCAGCGTTTTTCACCTCTGTCACATGTCTACAGGGCTGTGCGCGCATTCGCACAACTGCGTATCATCCAGCATCATATGGCATTTTCGAGAGAATCCATCGTCATTTAAAAGCAGCACTCGCCTCGCAGCCTCACGCCGAAGATTGGGTATCACACCTTCCCATCGTGCTTCTCGGCCTTCGTTCAACACTTCCGCCAGGACTTGCCTGCTCTATAGCCGAGATGGTTTATGGCTGCACACTTTATTTGCCTGGAGACCTTGTCAGCCCCGTTACTATGCAAAGTGTTTCGGATCCATCTTCTTTCGTCCAGCTTCTGCGGATCTTCATGCAAAACTTGCGCCCATCACCAACTTCAGCTCGCACTAGGAACGACGTTTTTCTGCCGGCAGAACTACAGACATCAGGCACGTAGGCAAGGGGGGCCCAGGGGGGCCCGCCCCCCCCCCCCCGAAATTCGTCCAGTCAGACATTAAAGCAGGGATGTACTGTCCGAACATTCCCAAGACAGCGACCAAGGCACAAGTACAAGTAGCGCCGCGCGCATTTAAACAAATTATAAACAAACGATAGTCAAGGAACACACAAAGAACAGCTGCCAAAAAAGTTATTCCGAAAGCACTTCAATTCCAAAAGCACAGCAATGCTTCCCGAGAAAGTCAGCGTCCGGCTCCTGAATCAACACCACAACAGAAACACCACACGCTCCGATATGTCCGAGGCGTTAGCGAAACCATCACCGGCATTCTCAGAAAAGAAGGCATCCGAGTGACTCACAAGCCTGCGAAATTTGCGAATACATGTCCTATCCACCGAGGGAGAGAGCCCAAGGCACTGATACAAATATCTTTGCGCTGACTGCGATGTGAGCTACATCGGCGAAACGAAATACCTCAAAGAAAGATTTCCACAGCACAGGAATGACCTCTGCAATTTTGCAAGAGATCACAATAGCCGAACATTCCCAAGACAGCGACCACCGTATCAATCTTCCTGACACAACGGTCATACCAATTGAAACCAATTATCGGAAACAGTTACTGCTCTGTGATTGCGGAAAGAGACAGAAAACTGTGCAACGCAGGGCATTTTCATATATATGAGACGAGCTTGTTAAAAACCGAATTACCCGAACGAACAAAATGTTGCTGTGACGCCCCGAGAGGCGTCGGCTGGGCTAGAGGCAGAAACGCAGGGAGCGGGCATTTTCAATCCTATCTTTCGACTGCCACGGTGGTCAGAGAGTCGCTGGGGTTTTCGTTGCCCGCGAGTTTGCGGAAACCGTGCTTTGACAGCAGAGCCGACGTCTGCACGGTGGCCCCAAATGAGCGTGCACGTTAGGCGGCGACCTTGGAAACGACAGGGTACCGACGCCAAAAGGAACCCGCTTATAAGTGCTTGAACAAGGCCAGCGAGCGTCCCCGGCATGTTTCGATAACCATACAATGCAGTAAGCTTCTAGAAATGATTCTCGGGCGCGCACTCGACCGGCCAAAAAGGGGCGCCTGCCGACAGGCGCGCCTTGTCACCGGGCACTTACAGCGTACTGTGTCATATCGCTTGCACCTGGAGTGTTTCGGAATGGAAGCGGTGGTGGCTAACGTTCGTTACGATAATCTGTGTACATGTGTCGCCGGTTAGGCTGCCCGGCGTCCTCTCCAAATGTCGAGTTTTGTGTATGTTTATATTTTGCTTTCTATATTTTTGGAGAGGAGCTTATACTGGATTGTACTATGGAGGCGGACCTCAAACAGTAGTCGCACGGCGGGTTGGACTGGTGCGTTTTCTACGGGCGAAGTTGCCGTAGGCAACCATTGGAGAGACGCCCCGGTGAGGCGGGGCTGGTGAGAAAAGTCGTCTGGGGGCCGACGCGGAATTGGCGGAATTGGGGAGATTCGAAAGACGCGAAGAGATTCGGTGATATTCCGTCGAAGAAGTAATCTTCGTTTGCGATCCCTCGTGGAAGTTTTGCCGTTCGGTTCTCCAACCTCGGAGATGATGTTGTGGTCATCGACGCGAGGCCTCGATGTGAGCAGCAATGATCGGAGATCATCCGCGAGCTACGGCGACTTCCAAGACGACATCCGAACCCCGCCTGCCCAAGCACCAGTCCATAGGCCGGCGACGAGACTCACGCGCCGATGCGGCCCACTCAGATAAGCATTCCTTCCGTTTCGGCAGCAAGCGCGCTTGAGACGTTCCATCTTTGATATGCGAACTGTTTTACGCCCTTTTGTCGGCTGCTCATTGACGCCTGTTAACCATATTCCTGTGTTATACTATGAGTCGGCTTCGCTCCATGATTGTCTTGTTCGATTATCATCACGTTAGCTACTAATTGTTGTTTATGTATGTCAATCTTACTCATGTATCAAATTCCATGTTTTGTTAAATTAATTAAGCCTGCTGCCTCGTTTCTTCCCGGCCCCAGTACGAACCCGTTTTGGGGTTAAACATTATTGAGATGCGTGGCCAAAGGGGGTGAGCGAGTGTAGTTGTGGTGGTTGAGCGATGTTTCGTGAGGTGTAGAACTGCCTCCCCCTTTGTGCGTGGTAGGGACGGCTCATTGCCATACTGCTTCGAAACCAGAGAAAACGACATTATATTGTCGCGATGACCGCGTCGCGTAGAATGTTTTCTTGTGCTTTTTTTCTTTTCCGACTGCTTTTGTAGAAGGGGTGCTCAGGTAAACGAGCCCGCGCACCGCAGGGAGCCTTCCTGGAGACGGGGACCGAAAATGACCATGTGTGCGCGTCGCGGCCAGTTTCTGGAATTTGTTGTTTGTATTAGTTTTGTGGTGAGGCCGGAGGCACGCGATCATAAAAGCTCGCAGAACATCGTTACCGTCGACCTGCCTGACTGGCCCGTGTAAGCCGTTTTCCTATTGGTGGGAGGCGGTGGTGTTCCGAGACGTTCGTGTTGCCGTGGGTGATGAAAAGTGCTATTTAAGCGGCGACACTGGCCTTTTTTGGAGAGCGGACTCGGGGACCATGACGCTCGGCACCACCGGGGAGCAGTCCGGCAGGCAGACGGGGTATGATACCATTTTCTATGTTGTATAATTTTTGCCCTGTGTGTTTTCCAACTTCAAGATGTCTTAGCTAAATAAACCCCCCAATGAGTGCTCTCCCAATTCCCTGTGTCGACTCTTCATCGCTTGCCTGCGCGGAGTGGCTCCCACGCCTCTTCGTCTTCCTGACCTTCCGATGCGTCTAACATTTACGGCCCCGACGTTTCGCTACACTATGCCCGTACTTCGTGCGACTTTTCTTCGTCGCATCAGTTACGTTTAGAAAGATTGTTGGTTGGTTGTGTCGGGTTTTCTGGAGCAAAAGCGACCATGGCTATATTGCGCGAAACGAGGATTCTCATCTACGGCCAGGGCACTCGGTAGTTGGATTGCTTCAAGGAAGAGTGGAAAGAATGACAGGACATGCAGAAAAAGATAGCGTTGACTCCACCGGGGGATTCCCTGCAGAAATGTCTTTTTTTTTAAGATAGGAGCGGTGTCTTTGTCGCTGCAGAGCTAGCAGGCGGTACACTGCGGGCGTCATTTATACAGTCGCGTAGCAGCGGCAACTTAAAGGGCCCCTAAACAACCCCGAGGTCCAAAATTTGTTTTAAAGATATAACTGTGCTCCTGTGCGATGTGAACATGCTCCCGCAAGAATTTTGCGAATAGGTGCGATAATTGTTTCAAGTGCTTCAACAATAACCTTGTTTATTTATGCCAACCGTGGATGTTTACTGTTTTTCTGTTATAGTTATGTATACCGTGTTTATTTGTATACCGTGTTTATATGACCGCTGTGAAGCTGCCCAGTGTATGAGGTGGCCAGGTTCCCCTCAAGCTGCTCAATGCAGCTTTTTTGCCTGGTCATCCTCGCAACCTTGTTGAATTGTAAATAAACAATTCAATTCAATAAAGAAGTTACACGGGTTTAAGTAGCCGCTTGCGTCGGTTTCGTTTTCTCGATCGGCGTCCCCATCTTTTATGCCGAGAAGAGGGTAGGCGCGGCGCGCCGTCGAGACTCCGCTCACTTTTGACACGTGGCATTACGTGTTCAATTGACGTCATTGACGCTTGCGCAGCCTTTCCGGTTGCTCCTGCGCTCACGCCGGTGGGATGGCCACAGGAGCTGCCATAGGCCTAGTTTCGACCGATCAACGAGCTGCAACTGCGCTAAGTTCGCGGTAGAACGTTACGAGACCTAGGATGCGAGCGCGACTGGTCAATCGCAGGAAAGAGGCGCGGGAATTGTTTTTTGAAATACAGCGTCTGTGTGGCGCGGAGCGCTGTCATATTCCTAGAATGTGATCGCGGCAACCTTCTCTATGATTGAGTTAGCTTGTTTAGGCGGCTTTAAAAAGAGTAGGAGCTTGTTTAGTGGCCCTTTAAGGAGCATTCAGGTGTTTTGTTTGGCTGATAGCCGCGCGGCGTTGGAACACGCACGCGTACGGGTTTGATTTGTCGCTGACGCAGAGTTTTTCCACAACCTGACGGCGGAAGCTAAGAAAAGAGGACTTTTGTATGGAAAGCGGCGGCTTCGACGACCAATTAACCTGTTCGACCCCGCTGGCACCTCTGCGAACCCAACCACCCTTTTACCGCTGCCTCTATCGGAGGCAGGTGCCCGCGTGGCGGAAGGAGTACACAGAGTAAACTACGCTTGTAGTTCTGCGGAAGACTACTACAGGCGAGTCACGTTCATTCCATAAAGAGATGACCTGTAAGCTTCCCTCAAACGGCGCTTTGCAAACCATCGGGAAAACACTGCTAAGTTTGCAATATGCGCAGCCAAATCACGCCTCCAAGGGCAAATTTGAATCTGTGCATCCGGCCTTCGATTTTTTGCCTCAGAGATATGACAACAACGCATATCCTTAAGCTAAAACGTGAATGGGAAGTCTGGAAAACTAAATGGCAAGCCATTCAAGAGGAGGAAGTTCCCCGCTTTGCGACGGACGCCTTACCTGAATGCGACAAAGCCCTCTTCCCGAAAGTTCACACACTCCTCAAGATATTGGCAACTCTCCCAGTTAATACAGCTTCTGCAGAATGCAGCTTCTCGACACTGAAAAGAGCAAAAACCATATTTGAGGAAGCGGACAGCCGAAGAGCGGCTGAATGACCTGGCTGTTATGTCCATTCACCGGATGCAAGTCAGTATCAAGGAAGTTATCAGTGCGTTTATGTAGAAACCACGGCGCATGAAAATTGCAGCGCGAACCACTCTTTTCGGCCAAGATGCATACTCGTTTTTTTTCTTTATTTTGCATTGACCTGTACTATATAGAAAAACCATTCGCAATCTCACTCTTTAATATTGCTTCCTAGAACGAATGTTAGCGTTCTGCATCTTCTGTGTCATGAACGCATCCGTGTGTTGGTTCTTTGTGGTTGAATGAAATTGTTTTCCCGAATATATCTGTTTTTCGTTTAAGAATTGCTGTCATAAATTGGCTCACGCTCTTCTCGCAGGCCTGTTGTTGAGACAGAGTGTGTTAGAAGTTGGGTAGAGAAAGCGTCCGACAATTATTTTGTTTATGCCGTACATCTGTAAGTGGGCGCCTGCTTCCTTTGCATTCCTTTTTTTTTTGTCACTCCTCTATCCGTCACACACTCTGTATGGTCCTTCTTCGTCGAGATTGCTTGGTTGGAAAGTATCCTTTCTCACGCATACACACTAGCTTTACTGCAGCGTCAAAAAACTTGCTTTCCATCTCTGATTGACTCGCCTCTTGTGTTGCATTCCGCTCTGTTCTCATTCTCGTCCACTCGGTGGCAGTTGCCAACTTGCTCATTCCTTCTTCCTTTTGTGTCGTGTGTTTTATGTTACAATAATAATAATAATAATAATAATAATAATAATAATAATAATAATAATAATAATAATAATAATAATAATATTAATAATAATAATAATTAAGCGCCTTATATATTCCCAGGCAACTTTCCTTTTTCTTAAGACTTTTTTTGCTAACAATTAGGCCTTGGGCCCCCCCCACGAAAAAAAATCCTGGCTACGTGCCTGACAGACATCACACGTTTTTGTTCGTGTTGATGCGTCTCGCCGTGCTCTTCAGCCTCGCTATGACGGTCCTTTCCCAGTCATCAAGCGTTCTGAACATCATTTTACAATCCTGCGCAATGGGCATGAAGACGCAGTCAGCATTGAAAGGATCCAGCCGGCACCCATTCTGACAAGCTCCGTTTGATCTTTTTCTTTCAAGTGCCCACGGCCACTTGTCTGCAGGGGGGGGGGGGGCATTTGTGGCGTACTTTTCTTCTTCTTCTGGCACAACACTTGGAACATCAACTGGTATTGGAGATTCTGCAAGGAAAAGAAGAGGGAGTTGGAACTATGGTGGAGGTGCATTAATAAACCACGCTGTGTCTTCGAAACCGCGTTTCAGAGTGCTACAATACCTTCATATTTTTTTCGAAGTTCCACGAAGTGCATGTGAATGACCTCGAACGGCACACAGGAGTGTCTTGGTAGTAGCATCTGCTGAGTTGGCTGTTTGAACTTTACTTTGTTTAACAGGCGTTCATGATGCCATTGCACGTCTGTTCTAGTATCTGCTTTCATGTCAGGCCATGTAAACCGCTTGGTCAGCTTCATGTACGTCCTCCAGAAACCATCGTGGCCCCTTGAATGACAGTTGTAGTGGTAGAGGCCCAGTATTTTCGGAACCAATGTGGGAGGCACAGCGATTCTTCCTGTTGGTGTTAGTTTTAAAAGCTTCTTTTCCTTCCCAAAGCTTGGCATCACTTATTGTTTCGAATTCTATGTCCGAAAGTACGATACCCAATCTGGACAGTGTGTCGGCGTCTTTCATTGACGCTCCTGGTCGATGATTCACTTCAAAGTCAAACTGTTGCCGCTAGCTGACCCACCGTGCTACCTTGCCTTTTCGTTCTGCCATTTTCAGAAGGTGGGTAAGTGCCTCGTGGTCGGTGTATAACTTGAATTTGTTACCTTCTAGGTAAGAACGGAAGTACCGAACAGCTTTTAGGACAGCCAGTGCTTCTTCTTCTGTGGTCGTGTAATTCACTTCCGCTCTATTAAAAGTGTAGCTGTGGTAACCAATTACGTGCAGCTGCGATTATGTGGTTAGCTATCATCTCGTTGGTAGAAGGTCGCTCCGGTTCCGTAATGTGACGCATCCGTACTTAGTTCAAAGGGTAGAGCGAAGTCTGGTAGTCTAAGAACTGGATCAGACGATATAACTCGCACCAACTCTTTGTAAGCCGTTTCGCAGTCATCGGTCCAACAGAATGGTAAGTCATTTTGTGTTAATATTGTCACAGACCTAGTTTTAAGAGCATAGTCCTGAATGAATGCTCTAAAATGACCAGCCAACCCCAGGAACACACTCAGTGAGTGGATATCAAAAGGTTTCGCGAGTTTTGCGATGCGGGCCATCGATTCTTCCTTCGTGTTTCTTGTAGTGCAGTCTCGTACTCTACCCAAAAATGCCACCTTGCTTTTGAAGAATTCGCTCTTTTTAAAGTTGACCTTCAGGTTGCGTGCTGACAAAGCTGAGAGTACATGGGCCAACTGCTGTTTATGCACTAGTTCGCTTTTGGAATACACAATGTCGTCCACGTAGACACTCCAAAAGCTGTCAATGAACGGCTTTAAAACATCATTCATCATTTTCTGAAACCAGCTGGAAGGGTTTTTTCATCCGAAAGGGAGCCGGTTGCACTCGTATAAGCCAAATGGAGTTAAAAAAAACGGTGTACTGCTTGGTATCCTCTTCAGGGGTACTTGCCAAAAGCCTTTATAAAGGTCGACCCTGGAAAACCAGGAACACCCACCAGTCTCGTCTATAATTTCATCTATTCGGGCCATAGGAAAAGGAATTAGGTGTGTCTGGCTGTGAATAGCTCTGTAGTCTGTACATATTCGGAGGCTTCAGTCTTCCTTTAGCGCTATCGTTATCGGCGATGCATATGATGATACGGATGGACGAATAATGCCGGCATCCAGCATCATCCGAAGCTCCTCTTTCAGCCACTCTTTCTTTTCTCTAGTGAGGCTGTAGGGCTTCTTCCGTACTACCGTTGTGTCGTGTAGTTTAAACGGAACTTCATACCTTGTTGTTCTTGGGGGATAACGACCAGTACAGTACAATTCAGGATAAATGGCGGGGATGTCGTCTGCATTTGTCCCAATACGAATTTCTTTTCCCTGTTCCAGAGGTAATGCATCTTGGCTCACAGTGACAGGGTCATCCCAGCGTATATTAATTTTTAACAATTTGATGCCAGGGCGAGTGTGTAAAAAAAGTCATACTCGATGCCTTCTATCACCAATGCTTGTATTTCTGCAGAGTGTGACTGGTACTTGAGTTTCAGACACATCCATTCGTAGTGTTCATTTTCACGGCCATCACAGCCCCTTACACCCGCGGTTCTGCCGGCGAATATGTCCTCAGCTTTTGCTTTGCTTCTCTTTATAATTGAAATTGAAGCTCCGCTGGCTACAAGAGTTCGCATACTATGCTCTTTCAAATCGAGTTTTATATATAACAAACTTGACGACACGAGTTGTACGGTCTCTTTCTTTGCTTTGACGTGTACAGGGTTATATTTTTCTCCATATTTGTATGCATGTTTTCAATGCTTGTGCTTCTGGGCAACAGTAAATGTCTCGCCTACACTTGAGCTGACACATCCCAACTCCGATGAACACTTATCGTCGAAGTGATTGGTACTGGGCGTCTGTGAAGCGTCCCGCCTGGTTGTAAATCCTCGCTCAGCCCATGGGTGTGGTAACAGCTTAAGTAGCTCGAGGAGCGCGTCGAGCGTTTTCGGAGCGTTCATTAACACCTGTCGTTACAAGTCTCTAGGTAAGCCATGGATCGTTAGTGAAAGAAGTGATGACTGTGACAATGCAGGTTCAGCAATGCAAAGAAGTCGCAGCTTCTCAAGAAAGTACTCGAATGGCCCTCCGGACTTGAAGCGATAGAATATTGCCTCCTGCCAGCGCTCGACCTGAACCTTGTTGAAAGTATTAAGAAAACTTTCCATTTGGACCACGGTTCAGGCTTTTGTGCCGAAAATCGCCACTCGTACTACTTTCTTGCGACCCCGCTTAGGGTCTGCCTCATATTAAGCACCAAATCTTCGTCAGACAACCACCCATTGTCATTTACAGCTTCTTCATAAAAAGCTATCAACCTTTCTGGGTTGTCCGACGTGCCGTCAAGTGTGTCTGGGCGTATTTTTCTTGATCGTGATGGGTTGTTTGCCTGTTGCATTAACACAGTAGCCAGAGTCTCAATAACGGTACTTTGCCGCGAAAGTTGCTGCTGTTGAACTGTAATGGCTCGGAACACTGCGAGCCACTCTTCAGGTGAACACTGGCGGGCCGCGGAAGTACTTTACAGGGGTGTACCAGCTTGTTGAACATCCGCAGCGGAATGTTAACTTTTACGGAATCTCGTTCCAAAAGTTCCTCTGAGGACACGGAGGCTTCATTCATGATGAATTACAGAAGCTTATCTGTAGTGACGCGAATAGGAATTTCAACCGTGGCTTCATCCTCCACTTGATATTGCTTGAGTACTAGATAGTCGCTGCGGTTTTCCAAAAGGAAAGTCACCCACATACCGCTTCGTTCCGTCGACTGCGCCAAATTATGTAATAATACTGCACATAGTAACCAGACATATTACTCGTCGTGTCCCCATTTGTAACTTCCTCTTTATTCTCTTTCCTGCTCCCCCAGTTGGAATTTCGTCCGTCTTCTTCCTCTTCTTCAACTTGGGCTTGCTTCATCCATCATACTTTAAAACATGGTTTTGAAGCAGGGATGCGTTGGACAGGCGTCCGGCGGGGGATGTTTCAGCGGATGCAGCTTTCCTGAGCTCAAGGGTGTTTACAAATGGCTTAGGAGAACGAACTCGCAGAGAATCAACCGCAACAAACTATGCATGAGAAAGCTGTTGGTTTGGTGAGCCTCAAAGGTGCAAGCAGGTGAACAGGGAAGATCTCAGGCCAACAGCTACGCCACGTCATCGAGAACCAAACGCAGGAAATTGAGCGAAACCGACTTAACATTTGCGATAGGGGATGGAGAACTCATAAACGAGGTGTTATCAGTGCAAGCGAAACAACCGCAGCGTGCGTTGCCTACTCAGGAGAAATTTGCGAGCAGGGAGCAGTATCATGGAAGAGTTAAAGTTCTACTGACACTATTTTGAGCCGGTGAAAAACCAGGTAATTATCATTTTCTTGGTGTCCAATGTTAATTCTCTCTACACGGAGCAGACTGGCAACACGTACAAAATACCTTAAAGGTGCCCTGTAACACTGCTGCGCCGTTTTTATTACGTGTTACATAGACTGAAAGACGGACAGACATAAGCCGCATAAACAACAGCGATAGGAGACTGCAGTTTGAAGTTATTAGGTCGACAACGTTTAAAATGCAAGCAAAAGAATTCTGAGCCTCAGGTCGAGTTTTGTGGGGTCAGGTGACTGCATTTCGCTCGCCACGCCCGTTATAGCGCATAGCCAACCGAATCGTCTCGAAGCGCCTAGGTAGGGGAAGTTCGAAGAACATGATTGATTGATTGATTTATGGGGTTTAACGTCCCAAAACCAGCTGTGATTATGAGAGACGCCGTAGTGGAGGGCTCCGGAAATTTCGACCACCTGGAGTTCTTTAACGTGCACTGACATCGCACAGCACACGGGCCTCAACATTTCGCCTCCATCGAAATGCAGCCGCCGCGGCCGGGATTCGATCCCGCGACCCTCGGATCTGCAGCCGAGTACCTTAGCCACTAGACCACCGTGGCGGGGCTCGAAGAACATGGTTGCCTGTTCTTTCCACCGCACTGGTCATGCCATTTGGCATAGCAACAAGCATCGTGGAGTCTGAGCTTCCCGTACGGTAAATTATAGCCCGCTCTGACATTCTGACTTCTCATAAAAAATGAGATAAGAGGAAAACAAGCGCCAAATACTTTATGGTACGCCTCGACCACTTGTAATTTCACATTTGTTCAATCACAGCCTTCTGCAGTTCTCACTTCCACCGCAAATAGTTCTGGCGAGTGTCATTACGCGTTGATGTGGTCGGCAGAGATGTGTGGACTTCATCGCAGAATTAATAAATCAGATGATATGGGCGATTTGACCTGTTCAAATATTATACCCAGCCATTGTCTACGCGACCCGCAAATAAAAAAACGGCTGCGAAAAAGTTTAGAGGGCCCCTTTAATGGACAACGCCCGAGAGAGTTGCTGCGACTCCGTCCCGAGTTACAGAGCACACTTGGCTTATACATACTCCCGACTGTGTTGCAACATCGCCATAAACTCTTCCCCTCGATGCGTGTGTCTTTAAGTGTGTCTTTAAGGCAGTCGTGTTAAAGAACTAAAAATGCGGAGCTGTCGCTCGTTGTTTAAAGCTGGAAGCAACAGCGGCGATAGTGTTATGGCTAGCTTGTTCTTGTGGGCTTATCTGAACATAGTAGCCGTGTAATTTTTGCAGAAACACACTAATCGTGAGAGTTGTTACGGGATTTAACGTGGTTACAGCGGGAAAACGTTGCCTGACTAGTTGTCAGGTGGTTTTACGTGGGTTTGGCGGGTGCACTTCACGTGGCTATCTGTTGCGTGGTCTCGTAACTAGACGAGGCGAGGCGAGGCGAGGTGCAACCGTAGCAGGCGTTTCTGTGGCAGGTATTTTTAAAGACGATAGTCTTTCTTGGGATACTTAGACGCAGAAATTTCGATCTGTCTGTTTGTCTGCCTGTCACACGGTCGTGTGGGATGTCTGTCAAGACGTCCCACACGACCTGTGGGACTTCTTGTACCGTAGGTAAAAGAGAGTGTCCCAAAAGCTCTGTGTGGATCTGGTGTTTTGAGCCCCCGAAAGCTTTCTGGCCTTTGTGCCCGCATCTCTGGCGGTGGGTGAAAATCTCCCTTCAAAACTGATCACCGCACTGTTTTTAGCGAGTGCACAGAGGAGGTGGTTCATTCCATCCCCACTTCCTGCGGTAAGGTTTATATTCGGCAGACGGGCCACTGTTTAAAGGAACGCTTGAAACAACATGCGTCTAGTCAAGTCGTGCATAGGGAGTAAATCTAGATCTACATGTAAAAGATTGTGATGGTTGCATGCTTTTGTTTCGCCAAACCAGAATTCTAGGCAGAGGAAGGACAAGAACTGCGCGGGAACTGCTGGAGGTGTATTATATCAAAATGAATGGCCAGACCTGCATAAGTAAACCTTCTGTGACTATCACTGAAAAGGAGTGGGGGCTTTTTATCGGTGCTTGACTATCAGGTGGCATAGTCCTTTGGCTATAGCTTGGGCGCTTGCGAAGCATTTCTGTATAAAAGCTCGTGGTTACCTCAATAAATTTGGTTGTTAGTCCGGCGAAGATGTGTCTGCGTGTGTTCTTTTCCATGTGCGTGTCCTGCATTGCTGGCTTTTCGTCGAATTTAATCATGAACCAACCAGCCCAGCTCTTCACTCTCCCTAGAGGATGGAGTGGAGGAAGGCGCTGTGCCGTTGGCTGTGCCCGGCGATAACAGGTTTGCCTGCTTGAAGCACACAATGCGAGAGCGACCATAAAGCCTAATGTATATTCAGTGCCTTCACTAAGCGGCATGGAAAACACTTCTGATGAAGGCTGCTTCAAGAACACTAACGCAATGTAAACAAAGCTGATGAAATAAAATTATATATCAGCTGGTTTACCATGTGGAATTGAACTACAATCCGTTAGATTGATGATCTTCTGGAGGACCCTCCTTGGATACTTAGAGCATGCAAAATGGTAATGCTGGCACTTTTTGTTAAATCAGCTAATTCTGAGGCGATTACATTTTTTGACAACTCATATGCTGCCAACTTCATTTCTCTTTTTGGAGCTGCCGCGTAAAAAAAATATTCCTGTCGCAAAACATACCGTGTATACTTCGGTATATTTTATACGCGACCGCGATACATTAGATATTAGTTATGTAGTTAATGCTCCTACTGGTATCTGTTGGCTGAAAGCGAGTTCTACAATTTAACCAGATACGACATAATTATTCTACTTCTTTCAACCAATCGGTTAGCTATACTATCCGCGCACTATTTTTATGCAGCGAAACATACTGCGGCGAACCCATGAGTCTCTCTCTATTTTTTTTTTTTGCAGGAAAGGTGAAGAGTGGCGACGGATCAGATCTCAAGCACACAACAGCGTTTCCGCACAGAATGCAGTGCAAGGATTCGCCAACAGCATCGCTCGAGTTGTCGACGACACCATTTCTCTTATTTCGTCCGTGCGGGATGAGACGGGAGAAGTTGCAGACTGTTACGCCTTAATGAAAAGATGGGCTATGGAATGTAAGTAAAGCGAAGGCAGCTTTCATCATCACCATCATTTATTTGACCCTTAAGGGCCCCATAGGGGCATTACATAAGGGGGGAGAACATTTTGCTAAATAACAAAGTAGTACAAATACAGCGGCAATGCTTTTGCAGGATGCGAGAACAGACATAAAATGTAGTTATACAATTATATATATAAAGAAAATAAAAAAAGAAAAAAGAAAATGTGCGCATAAAGTACACAACATACAAGAAATGCAGTGACGGTGGTAGAGTTTTAATGGTCTTCCAAGTTTAAGTGAACTGTTAGTAGCTGTTTGAATGCGCACGAGTCACGCTCCGAGACGATGGCTTCCGGTAAGTTATTCCATTCCTTGATGGCGACAGAAATTAATTAATTAATTTGTGGGGTTTAACGTCCCAAAACCAGTTCTGATTATGAGAGACGCCGTAGTGGAGGGCTCCGGAAATTTCGACCACCTGGGGTTCTTTAGCGTGCACTGACATCGCACAGCACACGGGCCTCAACATTTCGCCTCCATCGAAATGCAGCCGCCGCGGCCGGGATTTGATCCCGCGACCTTCGGATCAGCAGCCGAGTACCTTAGCCACTAGACCACCGTGGCGGGGCGATGGCGACAGAAAGAAATGACTTGTTGAATGCAACGGTCCTACCGAAAGGACGTTGGAGGCTTCGTGAATTAATAGCCGGCGAGAGTAGCGGGCGGGAGGAAGTAGGAGAGAGCCATGCAAGTGAGGAAAAGAACAATATATTTTATGAAATAAGAAAAGTCGAGAAACCTTACGTCTGTCAGCTAGATTCTGCAAGTCTCAAGACTCCTTAATAAAAGTTATGCTTGATGAGTGATCGTAGTTGGACGTGATAAACCGGGCAGCCCTATTCTGATCAGATTCCAACAGAGTAATCAGAGAGAAGCGTGTGAAGTTGGGCTTGTTGGTTCATATCAAGACACTTGAAGCGCAAACAGACAAGGACTAGGACGAGTAGACACACACAGCGCTAACTTCCAACAACTTTATTGTGAAACGTTGACACTCCATATATACCAAGCCGTGACGTCAAAACCGTACAGGATCAGCGCAGACGCAGGTATGCAATCTCCTTTTCTGACAGAAGTACAGAAGGGGTGCTGACACAGTGACTTCCTAATCTAGCAATCTTCTCTGCTTCGATAATTTCCCTCGTGCGCTTGTCTTTGCTTTTACCTATTAGAACACATTTATCAAAGAGTGGTCTGCAATCAGTGCACCTATTACAATGCTTCACAAGTTCCCCGTCTTCATCTTTTTTATTCTTGACATTGCGCTTATGCTCTTGAAGGCGAACATTAAGGCAACGACCAGTCTGGCCTACATACTGTCGTCCACATGAAAGGGGAAGTTGGTACACGACACCTTCTTTGCAAGTACTCAACGGGGTTTAAAAAATATTCCTGGCAAACCCCGTTGGCAAACCCCGTTGAGTACTTGCAATGTTCCTTTACATTTTCGGGAGGGCGTTTATTTTTGGGGTGTATTCGGTGAACTATGAAGAAAAATCGACCACTGGATCCGCATTGAATCAGGTTCTTAAATGTTCATAGGGAGCAGGGTGTGCAGTTTGATTTAATCATGCTGTTGGGCCTCCACTCTATTTGGCGATCTAGGATGGCAAGGTATATGCAGATTAAGATGCTCGACCTGCGCGAATTTATTTCCGTGAAAGTGTAAATTGGTTTGTAGAGATCCAAAACGCCTCCACTGAACCTTCCGAGTGGCTCTCAAGACCAGCGCCGCTCACAGCATTGCGTGAAATTTAATCTCACGAAACCAGCACTTCCTTGTGGATAACAGGTGACCTAATGTACAGTGAGCATTGTATCGTTGTATTGACATTCTCGTTTGTGTTATTGTGTCATTTGTTATGTACAAAAGACAGGTAATAAAGAAAAAAAGTTGCGGTGGTGCATAGGATTTGCCGAACGGAGCTTCCAGCTCCTTTCGGCAAATACCGGATGAATGTGGGTTCGAGTCCACCTGGGTGGAACTTTTTCATTATACGTGTTAGTTCATTTTTTCAGTGATCTACATCCATTGCGGAAGTAAGTCATTGATATCTTAGTGGACCCCGGCATAGAATACTTTCGTGCTAACATAATGAGCTTTCCTTTACTGTTGTCGGCCCTTACATTTGCCCTACGTGCCAATTTTACCTCAAGAGGCTAACGGTTATTATGGGAGCGATACTAGGTCCTTGTGTCATAACAGGTGACTTCAGTGCCCACCATCCTATATGGGGAAGCTCGAAGACAAGTTCGAAAGGTCGCTCGCTCATCACCTTTGTATCAGACCACAACCTGTGCATTCTAAATGATCGTCGCCCGACATTTCTGCGAGGAACACATACAGCGCCTGCTTAGGTTTGAAATTTGTATCGTCTGGGCTAAGTTCGAACGCGAAATGGTTCACTGATATTGAAACCCATGGCAGTGATCGCATTCCGACCTAAGTGCGACTTGTTGGATTAGGGCTTTGCCCCCCACAGTCTCTCGACGAATTGAGTGGTAAGGTTTGAAAGATCTTATGGAAGACGCATGGAAAAAATCATGTGCACGCAGGCTACAGGACATAATCTTAAACGCAATGCAATATACGGGCTGTTTTACGCATTCACGAAAGCGCACAGAGGCTGATCTACAATTGGAAAAACTTTGTGCTTTATCTCGGCGTGCTGAAAGGAGATACAGGCGCACACAGTCGATTCTTGACCTCAGGGTTGCAAGGCTCATGCAAAAGAAGATGCAGCGAAGAATTGATAAATCGACTCAAAGATGGAAAAGGTTTTGTGAGTCGCTAGACCCGCGTAAGCCACTCTGTGATGTATGGAGAAGCTTAAAGGTCTTTGCTCGTGCCTGCAGCAGCGTCATCCTTTCAAATCCCTTGCTATCAGAACCGCCGTGAAATTGACGTTATTGACGTTACAGAAGAGTTTTGTACGGAACTCGCTGGTGGGACAGTTTCATTCACCGATACGGCTTTGACTGACATTCCTGACTCACGAGACAGAAGTATGAGTTCCGATCCTCTATGGAAGAGCTCGAAGCCGCACTGCTATTCTGCAGAAGTTTGTCTGCCTCAGCGCCAGACGGAATCACGTATGCTGCTTTGCGCCACCTAGGCCAAGCAGCACGACGAGAACTGTCACACGTTTTTAACAGATCGTGGGAAGACGGCATCGTGCCTCAATAATCGAAGCGAAGCCGTCGAGTATCCTGACTGAAAGCAGGAAAGTCACCGTTGGTTCTGGCACCATACCGACCTATAGCGCTAGCCGGCTGCGTTGGGAAACTTATGGAACGAATGGTCCTTACACGTCTTGAGTGGTACCTTGAGTCGTACAAAATCTACCCCGACTGTATGACAGGATTTAGACGCAGCCCTTCCCCGAATGACAACGTCATCGATTTAGTGTTGTCAGTAGAGCAGCAGAAGTCTGGGAAACGCTTAACAGTGGCTCTTTTTCTTGATGTGAAAGGCGCCTACGACAACGTTTCCCATCAAGCCGTACTAGACAGTTTTTATTGATCGCACTTGGCGGACGAATATTTCGCTTCGAAATATTCGTCCGCCGAATATAGCAGGTACTTCGAACATTCGAAGTTACCTGATACGAAGGTCCTTGCTCATTAGTATTGAAGATGCTCCGACCACAGGCCAATACACTTGTCGTGGTATCCCGCAAGGTGGTGTTCTGAGCCCTGTTCTTTTCAACATAGCCCTAATTGGCCTGGCCGAATTCTACCCGAAACTTCTATTGTTTCAATATACGCCGATGACACCTGCATCTAGTCGCCGGCAGTTACACGTCTACAGGTTTGTGCAAGATTACCGAAGGCAGCGACGCAGGATACTGACTGCCTTCGTAAACAGGACCTTACCATCTCTACAGAAAAATGCGCTCTAGTTACTTTTACGCGAAAAGCTATGTCTAGTTATCCAGTATTCACCCGTGGCCAACCTATTTCCTACAAGCGAAGCCATCGTTTCTTAGGCGTCACTGTGGACCGTGACCTCTCGTGGACCCCTCGCATTGGTCATTTGAAGGCAAAACTTCCATCTACTGTGAACGTAGATGGGAGTTGCTTTCTAACATGCCTTGTCGAAGCAGAAAAGTCTTCAGAGATAGTAACATTTCTTTTATCTTTGAGTAAGCTGAACGTGCTTTTAGCACGTTCAGCTCATCACAGTGATCCAATAACCTCATGATTACTGGGTGCGCTTTATCTCTTTGTTTACACCCCATTCTGTGTAACCGTATCGCTGAAGAAACGTGTACACCCAGTGTTTCCTTGAATATTTCTTGAACAACTTTTTCCTAAGTGACTCGGTCATCTCTTTAATTCTCACTAATACCAAATATAATCAGATTATTTCTCTTCGGTCTTCAAGATCAACAAGTTTTCTTTCTAACTTCTGAATGCTATCCTCTATATTGTCAATTCTTGTTCCAAATTCTAAGAACTTTGCCATAGATTGCTCTGCATTCTTTAGTTTTAATTCTTACCGTATTGTTCTTTTATTATACTTTTCTGACCCGCAAGAATTTCTGTGAGTAGTTCTCTATGATTAGGACCAGGATTTGGTTCCACATCACTAGATAGCAATAGCAAGGATAGTACAACCTTTTTTTGCACGCGATATAAAAGCACTTAGGTTGTGTGGGCACGTCAGCTAGACAAAAAGCGGAGCGCTAGTTTTGACCGTAGAATACTTTGAACTAACCTGCGTGAAAAACAGGATCGGGTTCATGGCGTCTGCCGGGAGCCAGCCTACGCACCAAATGACAGGGAGCCGGTAGGTTCATCTTCTTACAGCTGTCGGTGGTGGCGCCGAAGTTGAATGTGGTGGTACGGTGAAGTCCATGATCTGTAATCTTTCGTACTCTCAGTTTTCAGTGTTGAAGCTGGTATCGGCTGCGAAGCATGCTGTTTCCTATTGCGCGCCGGCCTTCCGTGGAGCGATAAGTAGCAGAGCCTGCGTGAAAAGCAGGATCGGGTTCATAGCGTCTGCTGGGTGACAGCCGACGCTCCCACCAGATGGTGCGATAAGGCACCTGATGCGGCTTTCGAAGGTATCATGATAATATACCGATTTACGACCGACACATTGAATGGAGTGTCGGGACGAGCGAGCACTATGTGCACCCAGCCCAGCTGCAAGTCCCCTATGTGAGTCCCCTGTGCGCCGCTGGTGGCAGACGATAAGGACTCTGCAGTCAACGCGCCTGTGACCAAACTCGAGCATGTCATGGCGAGGTAATTTTTGTCATGATAGTTTTAATGAGTATCTTTATGATGTGGTATTACTATGCGCGAAATTGGATTTCGCAACACCCTACATGTTAAAAGTACACGTGTAAAGGAATGCGAGTACTGCTCAGCTGAGACTTTCGCGATGTCGCTGTCAACTACAGAACTGACGTGAAACCTCCAAGGACCTGAGCCGTTTCGTGCTGGGTACTACCTTGAAAATATATTACGCTTAAAACGTATCTTTACTTACTTCAGAAATATTTGCTTTCAGAAACAAACTACAGTTGTTTTTATAAAGCGCCCGTCTACATCGCTTTCCCAATTCCCCCTCCTTAGTGTGCACACTGGCAAAAACCTAATACGCTCCAATTAAATGTGCCCTCCTACACATGCGCGTCACTGCTTTAAAAGGTCTCCGTGCTCGTTAAGAGCATGCGACCAACTTGACATTATTCGCTGTGGTCTTGATCACATAAGTATGTTTTTGTTGCGAAGCTGTTGTACCCTCACTAAGTTGGTCTTGACGTCGGATGAATCGAGAAGTAGACAGAGTGAGAAATGAGGATACGATGTCCACACAGAGGAATAAAAAAAGACTGAAAGAGAGCGATAGGAATAATGAAATCAAATAAACGAAATGGAATTTCTTGGCGATGTGGGACTTGAACGTAGGCGCCCACGGGGCGAAGGCCATCAGCATAACCACGCTTTCGGAACATGTGTCTACTTGAGAAAGAATGATTGACTTGTACCGACAATTGTACAGAGCAAGCTATAGGTGAGGGAAAGAAGACGATAGGAAGTAAGAGAGAGAGAAAGCGATGCGCAGAGAGATAGAAAGGAAAACGAGGACGAGAGAGAGGGGTGCACCGATGAAAGACAGAGGTGTCGTAAGAGAGAGAGAGAAAGAGGAGATGGTGGAATGTGTGAATGTGATGATTGGCTTGGTGTCGACAAAATAAATGCTTTATTTGCATGGAAAACGATGATTTGACTATTCCTTTCCGTCTATGTCACTCTTATAACGCGAGATAAATGAAGTGTGGCTTTGCTAAAAATGTAGTTGCTTAGTTTCTCCTTTGCCTAAGTCTGGAATTCTTTGCTAAGCCCCCACGGCTTCGCGGAGCATTAGTGTTGAGACAGCAAAGCCACGCCTGATTTTTCCAAAAACAAAATCGGGTAAATAACCTCAGATATTTCCTTTTATCTAATTGCAGCAACACTTTATCTGGCGGTGGACGAGAGGACCGGTATTCTGGGTCATAACTTGAACCCCACCTCAGCGACTGCAAAACTGTACGACCTACTTGACGAAGGCTTCTTCATGCTTAATGAACTAACCACGACGTTTCCTTACTACCTGTACATATCGACGCCCATGTGGAGACGCTGGTCGCGCGGCGGTGACGAATTAACCAGGTAGTGAATTTACACTGACTTTTCGCCCGTTACCTTGTTGCAATAATTAGTACAGGAGCCTTCTTATTCATTGGCACTCCTCTTCTTCCTTTATGAAGCATGTGTTTGACCAGTTGGTTTATTTTTGGGCGAAACACCATTACCCAATTTTTACACCCCAAACATATTCGAGGAAATTCTAGTTAATCCTGATTTCTCCTCGAATTTCCGTGCATTATACGAACTGATTCTAAATGCGAAGCATTTTTTAGCGAACTTCGATGACTTCCTATCTATCTATCTATCTATCTATCTATCTATCTATCTATCTATCTATCTATCTATCTATCTATCTATCTATCTATCTTGTACCTAGCCCGTACTCGCCATCAACAGCCGCCAGCACGATCCGCCAAACTTCGCTGGTCTGCGAGGCGATGACGTCCAGGACTGGCTTCAAAACTATGAGCTCATCAGTGACTAACAGGTAGGATAATGAGCAAAAGTTACGCAACGTCCCCTTATATCTATCGGACGTCGCAATAACTTGGTTTTGGAACCATGAACCTGACATTCCTGCCTGGGCCACGTTCACGCAACAACTGCGTCAAATTTTCGGTGCTCCCGCTGTTCGTGCTGACGTCGCGAAGAAAAACCTCACTTAGCATGCTCAGGCCCACGGAGAATCGTAGACCTCATACATCGAGGATGTTCTTCCATTCTTAAGCGTGTGGGCCCCTCCATGTACCCAAGCAGACCGCATACGGCATATTGTTACGTGACGATTAAGGAAGCCTACCTGCAGTGGGGTGTACGGTGACAGGGATCTGAAAGACACCCAAGCAAGACGACGATGATGTACCTGGGGTGAATGTGGTACGACTCCCAGCTTGGTCAGTGTAAAATACGAGCGCTGTAAATAATTTCACCGTTTGTTCTACCGTGTCCTTCGGCAAGTGACACAGGTCACTTATCAAATTGCACCCGACAATCCCGCTACCGTTAAAGGCATAAACACCATCGCCTTTAACGCACTCGTCACACAAAATCCGACAAGCATTCAGGAGGTCATAACCGCTTGCCAGAGCCATCAAGAATTTCAGTCGCTCAGGATATGCACCGATACACCTGACCTTCATCTCCCTTCGGTCATGGACTTGAGCACCCTGATACGTGACATCGTTCATGAAGAGCTTCACGGCCAGTCCTCTTCATGCGTTCCGGCATGTAGTGTTCCTTCTGGGTCCAACATGTTAAGGGACGTCATCCAGCAAGAAATAGCGTCAGCATCGCGTCTCACGTGCTCTGTCAATTCTCACGTGCTCTGTTAACCTATGCCAACGTCGCGGCGCTCCCTCCGGCAGCCCCCACCTCTTTTCCAACGCCAGAAGAACGTGCCCCTGAGTTTTCGTTGTCACCGCTGGTGCGTCCACAACCTTATTACAACGCATCGCGTCCTGCTCGACTGACCTGTTTCTACTGCTGCTTTTGTCGCCGAAGTCAATACGACGAGCAACGAGGGTACGTTCCCGACGAACTCACGGGCGCTCGCCCAGCAAGGAGCTACCAGCGGACGTTCTACCGCTCTTCCTTTAACCGCTCACCATCACCCGCCTACGCTACATATGCCCGCCAGTCCTCGAAACTCGTCGTAGGTCGCCGTCTCCGCGCCGTCGTTCAGTGTCGCCTCTGACACCTGCCGCCCATGTCACCACGCACACTTGGAAAACTCCGCGATGCAGTTCTAGGAGAGGAAACTGCATTCACCGGACAGCCGAAAATTCCTCCGGACAGACCGTCGAATTTGCTAGTAGTTTTCGTAGAAGATATCCTCGTAGAGGCTCTCGTCGACACAGGTGCTGCTACTTCAATTTTTCGCACCGACTTTCGTTGCCGCTTCCGGAAAGTGACTACGCCATACTGTGGGCGTCCTCTGCATGGAACGACCAACGCTGCCATTCGCCCAACTGCACAGCGCACTGTTCGTGTCTTCATTGGTGTGATGCGTCACCGCATCACTTTCGCAGTTTTTCCGGAGCGCACACGACCAAAACACCAACGCAAAGGGGAAGCAGAAGTCTACGCCTCTTGGTACACGATAGTGCTGCGCGCCCGTTTCCCTCTCTAACGTCGACGATATCCGCGTTCAACAGTAAAATGCAGAGATACGGCAGTGCCACAAACCGCGTCACACTAGTGGCGATGTCGCGAGGCACTGCAGGTCAGGTGAGCATTTCAGCTTACATTAAAACTGTGTTAAATTATGTTACACCCAATAGTCGTCGCTAAAACTCGGTCAGAAATGCCTTCACATGTAGGACAGCCAAATAAAAAAGTATCTCGCGTTTATTACTCTGATGTAGACACCGTGTGTCGTAGCTTTCAATTTAAATGCTGATATAACATGCACACAGACACACATGCAGCCTGTCAGGTGGTAGATGTTATCTAAAACGGGCCCTCGAGCTGCCAGCAAGCACGCTGGCTCTATAAGCTGTTGCGGCTCCCCCCACATGGTACAGTAAGTAAACCTATTTCACCTGTACTTCTAATAATGGTGCTTGTGTAATTTAAAATTGTGCTTATAATTTCCGAAAAGAGCTATCACAGCAATGCATATATGCTGGTATCATCCCGTATGCTTTGTGCTAGTTTGTTCGAAATCGTAAAATACGTAAGCTACACGCACACAGCGCACCTTTCAGCTTCTTAAGTTGAAAGATGCGCTTTGTGTGTGTCTGGTCTTTGTCTGCGTTCTTGAGGTGCATTCACACCAGGTGCAATGCTGGTGGTGTCGTTAACCAGGAAGACACCAAAATTTGGATGGTAGAGTATGGATATACTGCTAGCATAAATGATCGACTCCCAGGTCCCAAACACGAGACACTGGTCATGTATGTGATGATTAACGATACTGCAATCATGTGTGGCTCATACACGTAGCGCTTGACCCGTGGTTTGCGGGTACGCGTGACAGCTGTTTGAATTTTATGAATGCCATGTAAAGAAAGGACGAATTATAATAGACACTTGCCATATCATTCGAATACACAAGCACAAAAAGGTAACGCATGCCATTCTAGTAACAAGCACACAAAGACAAGCGTTGTATGATTTTAGAAGGCAACCTCTACGAAGCAGCAGGAGGGTAGGAATCGAACCCGGTCCCTGAGGTGCCAATGAAGCACGCTACCACTATAGGCTAGGGCGGCTATTTTTTTCTTTATTGGCGATGTTTGTTACATTCAACAGATACTCCAATATATACAGTCACGCGGTCACAGGGACTTATGAATATAATCCATAACATGCAAAGCCTTGTGCGCTGGACCTACGTTGGGTAGCTGAGAGAAAAATGAAGATTTTCCAGCTTGTGACAATGCTGAATACAGAACTCTTGTGGCAAAAAGCCGTGGTCTTCCCTGCCAAGGAAGGCCAAGGAGTACTCCGTCAAACCATGCAGCCTGGTTCTCCTGGACGAGGTGGCAACACCTGATGAAGTAGCTGCCACACTGAAAGAGGGAACCAAGTTCAGCATCCCACCCAAGATCCCTATGCACGAACTTGCCGCGATAAATAGAAAACTGGCAAATAAAGCCGGCGAGGACAGTGAAAGGCGCCTTCTTGATGTGATGCGGATAGTAATGCGAGAACTGCTCTAAAAAAACGGCCCACTGCCTACGGACCACAAGCAGCAGGTTGTCTCCTACTTTGAAGAGCACGGCCTACGACTTTTACAAGCGGACTAAGGAGGCAAATTAGTGGTAATGTAGTATTAACCTACAGTGAAAAGCCTGGCCAAGCGCTCTCAAGGAACTTTGTGCAGGTGAGCCGGAAAACCTGCGGAATGAAGTCAAAAGCAATTAAAATGTGCAACGATATGCAGATGACCAGATTAGCCAATGGAATTAGAAGATACAAGCAGGAAACGCTGACGTTTCTTTTTTTTTGGTCGTTAAAACGAATAAGCTGGACATGCCGTTTAGATGTATTATGAGCGAGCGTGGCACTCGGTTACATCTGGTTAGTCTTTTTTCGCTTGAGCACTTGAAAGCCCTTAATTTACACGATCCTTTTGTGACGAAAAATTCAACAGATGGGATTCCTTTTTTAAAAGAGCACAAGGAAACTGGATGTTTGTTTTCGGTGGACGTTCAGTTTTATTCTGCTCTGTACCGCATGCTAGTCTGTTTCAGTCAGTATGCGAATGAATTGAGTTTAATAGGGTCATAGCATTTTAGAACGACGCGGGGACTAGTGTAGTGTATGTCACTCCTGGAGTTCTACCTTTGCCCCACAATGGTGTCCTTTGCGACAGAGTTGTTCGTCCAGGAATAGGGCATCTGCATTAGCTCCTGTGTTGCCCCTCTGCTGTGTGATGCCCCTGTGCTGTGTGGAAAAACACGCTAACTTGGCTGGAGCAAAGGCGACCACAAGTGGTTCCATATAGACACCGTGTTGCGCATGGACTAAAGAAGGTCGCCGATAGGTTTAGCGTTTATATTGTATTTTCTGCCCCCTAGAGAGCTAGTTGGGTTGTGCGCGCGCATTGGGAGAAAGAAGGGAGCACCGTGTGATAAGGAGCATCGGCATACCTTTGATGAATGCCCTGTGTGGATGGTGTACGAGATACCACTGACATGTGGAATGGTGTATGCAGGCCAGACGGGTCGCTGCTTAAAAGATATGCCCTGGGAACGTTACAAACCATTAGATACAGGAACTGGATCGAATTTGGCCCTTCTTTTACGAAGAGTATAAGTGTGAGCCGATTTTCGATAAGATCAGTATTTTGGGCAGAAGTCGCGATAAAACAGCTAGTTAATACTTGAAGCTTTCCCAATCCCTAAGATAGGCAAAGAATGTTGCAGCGACAGCTCCTTGACACTGTGCAGAAAAGAAATGACCTTTATGGAATCTTTTTTTATGAGCCAAACGAACTAAAGTCACCAAAAAAGAAAAGGAATGAATAGAAGAAAAAGGAGAGGGAAAGTAAGTTACCATGTGAGGCAGTAGATGCAAGGCTCTGCACGTGATAGATTTTTATGATAAGTCCATGTTACCGCGTGACTGTATTTATTTGAGTAATGCTCCGTTGAATAAATAGTTGGTAGACAGCCGCATTCCTGTCTTCCTTGCTGTTAACCTGTCTTCGTCTGTTTTCTTGGCTGGATTACGCTTTTTCGTCAATAACAAATGGCATTTTTTATTCCGCTATTAGCTTAGCAACACATGTGGTCTCCTTGACCAACACGTGGTGTTCTTGACGTTATGCTTCAGCAATTAAATGAATAAAATGTGGAGGCAATTCATGCCGGTTCTTCTTGTAAAGCAAACATCGAGGGGTACTCTTACCTCTCGAGGTATGTTGAAGGGTCATGTTGAAAAGGAAGTTCCTTTGCCTAAGCACTTCATCTAGCTGTTTTCTTTCTGGTGAATATAGCCGTGAGTAAAGCCACTCGATTGGATAAGAAATAAAATTAGGTTCAGCGACCTCATCAGTCGTAATTGTCGCTGATTCATTATCTCTATGTACATCTCTTACCGCTAAAATTGATTCACGCATCTTACGTACCTTTCATTCTCTTCTCCCTAGTCAGGTAATGGTCATTAGATTGGTATGGGTGCCAGGTCACAAAGGAATTATAATGAATGAAATGGCGGACAGCTTGGCGAGGGCAACTCTTAGTGGTCCAGTTGTCTCACTACGCGGCAAGATTTACAAGGAGAGCGATAATGCAAGAATATAGTAATACTTTAGTAACTAACTGACTATCGACACCTCTTATTCCCTTGGTATGGAAATGCCTTTACCCTTAGAAAACTGGAAGTTAGTTTTACGCAGTTACGTTGCCGCATTCCTAAATTAAACTTTTATATGCACAGAGGTGGTCTGGCCCCATCGCCTTTGTGTCCATATTGCGGAGAAGACGAATCTATCCACCATTATTTCTGAAAATGTACTCGGTTATACTCATTAAGAAAACACACATTGAAAGATTCTCTTTATAGGATTGGGTTGGAATTCCCCGTCTCCAATATTTTGTCTTTAGGAGCCTCATCATTGGGGCATTGCCACAGGGATGTATGCTCTACTGTTGAAAAATTCACAATTTATTGAGGCCGATTCGGTTCATAAATTTGTACTCTACGCCGTTAATTCCATCCTGATTATTCGATTCTGACTGGCATTTCACACTACTTATGACTAATCTCTTTCAACTTCTCACATCTTGGCCAATCCCCAGGGTGGGTGTGTGCCACAATTGAGGGCAACAACAACAACGACAACTAACTTTGCAGCTTGCTGTCACCACTCATTGCGTCAGCCACGGAGAATGCCCTCCAAGATCCAAACAAGAAAACCGCCACGCTCGTCGCCTCTCTGCTTCGTGAAGGAAAGATGGACCGTAAGGAAATATTCACATTCGTTTACGACTTCATCGTAGCGGGCTCCGAGACGGTAAGTTGTGCATGAAATCACAATAATGGATTTCAAATTTCTTTCAGACTGCCCCAGAAACATGCTCTCAGTTGGTCATGATTTGCCGTATTATGCATAAATGTGCCTACTACAAAGCGGGATTAGTAATGATTACGAATTTTTTAGTAACACAGTGCTAATGTGTTGGCATGCGCCGCACTAATAATATAAAGAGAACAAAGTTGGCGACACGGTAAACAGTCTCGTCTTAAAATTCCGCTAGAGCTCAAAAGTTCCGCAATATGGAACACTTGGTGAATGACTCAATCTCGCGACGCGCCAAATGAGAACGTGTCTATCAGGATCGCTTCATCGAGCGCACATCCGTAGTTAATAACACCGGTTTCCCTTTAGTGTCTTCTACTGCCGTGTTTTCCAGGCGTGTTCTTAATTTCAGTAAGCGGTTTTACACAAGAAAATATAGCCGCTCATTGTAGTACGCCGTAATGCAATAATAATCAGCGCGGCGATTTCGTATCATACAAATAATTGGTACTGCAATAAAGTGACCATGCTACGCATTTTCAAACAATGCTCGAGTGGCATCAGTGAACACCTTATTGCCTCAGGAATCGCCTGCGGCCAAAGTTTTTCAAATGCGTTAGGTATGAGCGGAATCAGAGCATCAAGTTTTGAGGAACTGACCATCAAAACGCGTTCGCTCTCCTGTCGTCGCCGTGAGCGCACTTAAAGCTACGCAGGGGAGGAATACAAAGGAGCAAGAAGGCACGCTGCCACGTGTCAGGACTTTCAACATTTTGTTTGTCTCTTTTTGGTCGAACGTGCTCGCTCTTCCGCATTGACGACCATCTTTGGATCAGGGTCACTGCGGTGTCGTGGAGCCGCCCCACAGCTTCCGTGGCAACAGTACACACCCGGGAATAGGCCAATGGTAGTTCTCCAAATTATTTCTTCTTCACTGCATATCATGGCATGTCTTGTTGAAGAAAGGGGCGCTATCCAGATGCATTTTCAAACGAAATTGCGTACAATTGGTGCATGTAGCGCAGCTATAAACGGTTAGCTGACACGTTCACAGTAGCCTCCACCATAATCAGCGCCGTTTTCATGCTACGTTAAAAGGTCTTGAAGGAATGCAGGGTTATATTATGAGGCAGGCGTTTACTGCCGTGCTGCTAGGAACTAGTGCTTACTTTTACCAACATACGCACTCTAGTAGGCACATTTCTCTCCCAGTCTTCGATGGTCATGAAGGTAGTCGAGTGCGCTTAAGGTTCGCGAAAGGCAAGTGTACTTTAGATGGCTAAGCGCACTCCTGGTGCTCTTCGTCGACGGCACCTATACTTCATTTCACTAGTTCCATACAGCACAGCCAATGCTACTGAGGCCATATAGCTCGATTCTTGTGAAGCGAGCCAGTGTTCGAAGATGCACTTGCCGAGACACTCGTGCCAATATGGGGCCCGCTTCTTCCTCCTGCTTTCAACGCTGCCACTGCCACTGTAGCGCTCACGGTTGGCACACGAAAGGGCACGGAAGGACACATTTTAGTTGCGTTCGCCCTCCATATTGGTAGAGAAGGCCCGCAGCTTCAACAGTGCTTCAGGGAACCACTGAAGCAAGGTACGGCTTCTCTTTTTCTGGCACCTACCTCTGGTTTTTTACATTATTGGCGCTGAGCCTTTGTTCGGACAGGTAGTCCTGCAGCTGCGGTGGACGAACCGTTTTCAACATTTTTGTTGCTCACTGTTTACAAAGCATGAACGAGGGAGCGCCTCCGGCAGCAGCGGGGTAAAGCATACGCAACGAAGTAGCACAAGCGCGTTCCCCGTTTCACTCTGCGCGCCATGTTTCCGCTCTGGCATTACCCGCTTTGTGCCCTTTCGATTTGTTGGATATCGCGGCAATTCATGTTCCGCTGCATTCTGCTTTCGCTATGATTCGTGCTTCCCTATACATACCGTATCTAGACGCGGCCAGAATTCCTTGTACCGCAGCGGCACCTTCGGCCTGCGGGACGGCATGTAATTGGTCATTTGAGTTTGAACTGAGCACAGCAATTTCCCAAACTGCATTTTTAATTAGTGCTATATGCTGCCTTTTCTTCAATTAGGTTTATCTACTCAGATTATTGATATCATACCAGTGTTACTACCCTTAAAATAATAGCAGATCTACCTAACCTCGACCTACGCCGTAAGATTTCTAGACTATCACTGTATCACAAAATGTATCATACACTCTAAAAACAATGAGAGTGCTGGGCACTCACTTTGAGGAGTACTTTCGTGTCCCAAATTTCACTCCTTTTTTCGGAGTAGATCAACCCCATTGCAAGGTACCGGTACTCTCGCCAAGAGAGAGTAGTAGGACGCCTCCGAAGGGGATTCGAAGACTCTTTTGAAGAGAGCTCTACTACCCCACCAAGCGGGGTGCTAGTACTCCCAGAGCGAGTAGCAGAGATAAAAAAAAGAAAAAGGCAACCACTGGGTTTTTCGACCATGCTGCAATTAGCAGGCATTTAATTACATCACACTGAACATAGAACATACAGGCTGACATGACACGAACGCACATACACGCCAATAACACAACCATAGCAAAGCACAAAGCCCACGACACACTCGCGATATCCCGTCTTACACTGAAGTCCCGTATATATAACCCGTATACTTGACATGCTATGTAGCGTCAGTGGTGAAGTACTCTTCTGCGTAATTAAACAAAAAATATGCACAGAACAGGTGTATATTTGGCGTTGGCCCATAGGTAGCCGCTCGCCACAGAGATCTGTTAATCTAAAAGCGCGGAACATTACAATGTCTTTTAGATTAACGCATTCCTAATGAGCTGGCATTCCGTTTAACGGGCAAACGCGAGTTCGCAGTGCTGGTTCGCGATGTAAAATGCGCCTGAGGAAGCGAGTACGAACATAACAGCGGCTGAATTTCATCAACGCCAGCGAAGAAAAGCGGCGCCCGGGTGCTCCGCTACCACCCGCTTCATTCCGACGGCGTCCCCTTTCGAGTCCTTCGAGCACGTCTGTACGGCGAACAACCGCCGGCGCTCACCAAATATGTACTCCTCGTTCTTCGTTATTCTGCACACAGATGAAATATAGTCTCTGCCATCAGAAGTGTTTAGGGTACTATGCTGTACTTACCAGACTTGCGAACGGGACGGATCGCAGTCACGGTATTTTCACCGTCGACGCGCTCATGGCCGTCATACAGGTCGATGCCGAAGCCGTAGCGAAGCCTTTTCCTTTATATGTATGAGTTATATCCAGTGAGTCTTCGGAGACCAGCCGTATACGATCACAACAGCTTACTGTGTCGCTGAAAGGGTATTCCTCTTCCTTTCGCACACGTAAGCGAAGAATCCGAGGCGTGTAGGCTAGCGGGTTTCACTAGCACGGGTATGGTCGTTCGATCGGGGAAAAACACAGGAGAGGCAGCTCGCTATGACTCCCGTCGGTTGAGGCTCGTAGTCGAGGAAGGCACCGTTCAATAAACGTACACTGCACGCGTTTGTACGCGAAAGCTTGTACGTTGAAGTTGTAGGAAGGCCGCAGCTATAGTTCTATCGAAAAACACTTCGCGAAGCGGCTGTTGTCTTCTTCAATCGTCCGCTCCCACCCCAGCCGCCATGTTTGCGGCTGCGAATACGAGCATCACATGTGTGTGGCAGGAGTGAAATTGCATTTTACTCTCTCATGCCGCAAGAGGTATGGACATTTCACTCCATCCGACGTTTTGCTAGCGTAGAACAATGCCCTAAAGAGTAGCTCGGTCGTTTCACTCCTGCGAAACCGGCTGCAGTTTTTAGAGTGTACGTTTCATTATAACTCTCCTATTCAGCCAGCCCATCGTACTTCAGCCCGCACAAGTCACCACAAGGCAGTATATCCACCTCCTGCTTGCATCACAGCCTACCATCACTCCATTTTCGTTCAAGCAGCCAGGGACTGGAACGATCTTCCCCCAAACTTCACCCATCTTTGCAACACGGATAAATGTGGAAGTGCCATAGAATCATTGTTTTATTAACCTGGTATTGTTCGCCCTCACCCTCATGTAAAGCCCTCTGTTGGGGGGCCTTTGAGGTATCTTAAATAAACAAATAAATAAATAAATATTAACTCCTGTTTCTGTGCGCGTGGTTTGCCCGAAAAGGAGGACCACGATGAAATGGAACACGGAGGAGGAGCGCTTATGGGGGTCAAGCAACACATATTTAAACACAAGGAAATGTTCCATTCACTCGCAGGACCAGAATGCGTTGTCCGGCTAATTGGTTCGCAATCACATTTCAGCAGCGCGACTATAGGCGGATGGCGAAGAACACAGACATAAGCGCAGCCGTGACACAACAGGACAAGCGTTGTTCCTGGTATCCACGTGGCGTATATATAGACGTGCGTGAGTATACTGTCGCAGTACAATGTGAATTAAAGGAAGGAGACTGTCTACAAGAACAGCAGAACAGCTTGTTGACACGAGGGCAAATCAGTTGGTTAGTTGGTGGGTCGGGTGGGTGGTTGTTCCTTTGAAGCTTTGGCGCAACCCACCGAGGGGGATCGGCCACAACCAAGAGGTTTTTTTTGAAAAAGAGGAATAATAGACAAGACAAAAATAAATCTGTAATATGAACTTGGTAATGAAAGTGAGGTTGAAAGAATTCCTTCCATAGGTTGTAGCTATAAAATAATAAGATTAGTAATAAAAAAGTTGAGAAGCGGAGGTTACACACAGACACGTCCGCTTCGTCTTCGAAGAAATCGCAAAGACCCGCTAGACATTGATGTGCATTAATGTCCTCAATGTCGATCGTCGATCGATATTGGGGACAATGTCTATCGTCGTCGTCGTCGTCATCGTCTGCAGAGAATACCTGTCATTTGTCCCTCCCGAAAAGAGGATCACCCTGATGCTCTACTAGTAATATCCTTTGAGGCATGAAAGGTCTCTCGCGTAGTCTTCCGCAAATGTACGGCCTCATGCATACAACATGCACAAGTTGAGGACGGTGCGGGCCGCGTCTCCTACACTGAGGACTATAGGGGACGACCTCGTATGTTTCGTGGCTCAATCTCTGCAATACTCCGTACGGCGCGAAGTATCGCATTATCTACTTATCGGAAAGGCTTCGTTTTCCCATGGGCGTCCAAAAACGTCACATTCTGTCACCGTTCTCTTAGGTCACCTTCCTACGATGAGCATAACGCTCTGCGTCATGGTTTTGCTGCTGGCAGATACGCAAGCATGCAAGCTTCCGAGCTTCTTCGGCGCGTTGAGTAAGCACATCGGGGTGGGAGTCAGCGTCGTCGTCCCAAACGTGCGAAAACATCGCATCCAACATCGTCCTTACCTCCCGTCCGTGTACAAGGCTGAACAGAGTCATGCGCGTCGTCTCTTTGTACGCAAATGTGATATAAGGTAGGATATCACCCCAATTTTTTTGTTAGACATCCAGAAAGCATGTCTTCAATTGCTTTGTTTAGGCGCTCTGTCAGTCCGTTTGTTTTGGGATGGTAGGCGGTCGAGTTACGATGAGCTGTTCCGCTTGGCAACAAGACGGGACCTTAAAGTGCTGCTGTAACTGCGGCTTCCCGGTCTGTGATCCCTACAGTTCGTGCGCCGATCCCTAGCGTAACATTCTTAATGGAAAAGCGCGCCACCTCTGCTGCTGTGCCTCTGGATTGCCTTTGTTTTAAAGCTACGTGTCAGACAATCAGATTCGACGATAAAAAACCGATTCCCTGCAGCAGAATTAGGAAATGGACCCAGAATATCCATCGCGATTTTATCAAACGGTCTCCGTGGGACCTGGACAGGTTGCAGCAGGCCATCTGGTTTCGTCAGGGCGTTTGGCAATCTAAACAAGTGCGGAAATAATGTTTCACCGCAGTGGTAAGTCTCGGCGACTAGTACTTTTGCCTCATTCTGCAAAATGTGCGTGTGGAGCCTAAGTGACGGCAAGTAACATCGTTGCGACAGACTTGGAGTAATTCCGTACGGAGAGCTGTAGGAACGACAAGCAAATATGGGCACCCGGTCGCTTAAAAGTATTTTTTTTTTGTAAAGGACGTTGTCCCGCAAACAAAACGACGATAGTCCTCTTGCGAAAATTCTCCGTGCTTTGGGAAATTTCCCTTCTAAGCAATTCTTTAGGTCAGGCTGCCTAGCCTCATCCCGTAACTGTTCAGCGATGGCGGATGCGTCCGGAACACATAATAACGCTGTTTCTTCTTGTAGAGGTTGGCCAGCCAAATCTTTCGGTGATAGAGACAGGCAGTTGGCATCCGTGTGTCGCTCCCCGTGTATGTACTACATGACCGTCATGTGAAACTCTTGGAGCCTTAGACTCCAACGTGCTTGTCTTCCTGAAGGATCTTTAAGATTCGTCAACCAGCGCCGCGAATGGTGGTCTCCTATAACTCCGAAATGGCGGCCGTATAAATATGGGCGAAACTTCATAAGCGCCCTTACCACGGCGAAGCATTCTTCCTCAGTTGTGAAACACTCTCAAGCCTCTGGGCATGAGAGTGTTCCGCTTGCGTAGGAAATCACTATTTCCGTGTCTTCCTCGTCGACGTCGTTTGCACAGCACTGACGTTAATATTTAATATATTAAACAAAACAAAAAGAGACGGAAAAATATACAGAGTGCGACAGAAATTCGCATGCTATAGAAAGGAAGGATAGAAAAATGAAAGATAAATTTAATGGCACGCCATCTTTCCCACTCCAGGACTGGTCGCTACAGGTTGGGACCGCGCAGACAAACCTGAGAATTTGAGTTGTGCTCTGTATCTTCTGACGCCTCTTTTTGTGTTGTTTTACATCGGCGGCGTAGTGTCGGCGACGGCAGACGGCGAGGGTCCGGGAAGCGGACAGAGGTTACAAAGGCGCCGGCCGGCCAACTGGCCAGAGACGTGCGTTTAACCGAAGCCACACCAAGCACTGAGCCGATCCGTGGCCGTTTATTCAACACAAAGGATAAGAACGCTGCATCACCCCTGGCTGGTCGGATCGAATCATCCCACCTACGCGTCATCTCGTCGTGAAGGCACAAAGCGACAAAGAACATGTGCATAAGAGAAATAAAGATTTTCAGTTGAAAGGCAGCGCTGTATTTAAGTGTTGTTCTCCGTCGGCGTATAGTCGCGCTGTCCAAATATGGCAACCGTGGCGACTGCCAGGAACGTTTCTGCCAAATATCGTTGCATTGGACGCGTACCCCAAATTGAAGTTTCATTTCTAGTGCTCCTGAAAAACACCTTATCTGGCAGCAAAGTACGCGACTAGGTGCAACGAATGCGGCTTTTGACTTTTTCTGGCGTTCGTAAATATACATACAGTTTACAAGTGTAGCAGCTTGGGCTAGTTGGTTTGCATTCATGATGACGAGTTTCACAGCGCGCGATAGTGTGGGATAGTGGCAAGGCATTGGTCTCAAATAACCCGCGAGATAATGGAAGCGGAACTGATACATAAATTAGGCGACAACTGCGTAAGCACCCCATCTGTTGCACTGTCACGGTTTGAGCGTGATTACCTGGCAGGGCTGAGGGGCAATCGCGAACACGTGTCACATGTGATTTGACTGGCGGTACATTGATTAGGCTTGTTTTTGATTCTTTGTCCTCTCTTGTTCTTTTTTTTCGTTTTTTTCGTTTCTTTGTATGTATATATCTTCCCACTCTGCAAAATAAAGATCAGTTGGTAGTCAGCGCTCTTTCTTCCCAGGCGCATTTCTCCTATCTTCGCGCGCTGTGAAACTCGCCATCATGAATACATAGAGTTTCTTTGTTGAACATTAAAGGAACAAAAAAAAATCTCCGAGGATTATTCTGCAATCACAGGAACACCTAAGCTAGTTCTGCCTCAGGCGGCAGTCGGTACCCCAGTGACGCTGCTTGTAGAAGAGCAAGCGCTTTGAAGCCTTAACTGAAATGATATTGGAAATTCCTGAAAGTGCGCAACGCAAGGGCAATTTACACTGACAAGTTCACAGAGGCCTTCATGACTGATCGGCACTGTTTCATGGTGTTCAAGCAGTGTGGCAAGGCCCAGTTAAGTGCTCAACTCGAAAAATAAGAGTTATTGACACATGCGAACGTTATCGTTCCTTCTCTGCCATGAGCATTCTTAAATGTTCGAATGAAGCATAGAACTTGCATGGAACAACTAACTTACCTCTATCTCGTATTGAGTTTCTAGCGTGTAGTATATGCAGACTCGGACGTATGTGATTCTGGCGTTGGACAAATAACATGCAGTGGCGGTCAACGCATATGCGACCTGTCGGTGTGTGGATCACATTAAAATGTCTTTCTTCATTGACGCTTTCCGCACGTGTTCTTCACAGTCGTCGCTGCTGCTCCCTAACAAGGCCATTGTGTTTGCAGGTTGCAGCTGCGGCGACATATTGCCTATATTGCCTAGCAACGAACCCTCTCGCTCAACAAAAAGCCAGAGAAGAAGTTCAGTCCGTTCTTAACGGTGGTCACGGCAGCGAAATCAGTTTCAAGTATACCGAACTTTATTACGTAAAGGCGTGTATTCGAGAGACACTTCGGTAAGTTCTAGTTTGCTTGACCTCTCGCGTGAAGATTGCTATAATACAGCACTCGATCTAAAATACAGTGTAAAACACTTCTCTTTAGGACTACACGGTTAGTTTTCACTCTCCATGAAACATGCGCATGCATAGTTCTCAATGTACATGAATTCCTCGCCACGAAAAAAATTAGAGCAGAATAAAAGATTCTGGCTTCTATTCAGGCGTTTTCTTTTTCAGATTTCACACTTTTTGTTCAAACTCTCTGCGGAAGATTTGGTGCTTCTTATCGAATATAGTGCTATTCGTGCAGGAATTATGTTTTACAGCGAAAGCTTTCATTGTCTAGACGAAATAAAAAAGAAAGCATTTCCCCGAGGGTGAACATAGTTAAGTGCGAATGCACGGGGTGATGCTATGAGGGGGAGTAAAGTTATGATTAAAGTGTAATTAATGAATGTAAAGTGTTGTCATGATGCATTGTACACACACACATTTATACAAGAAGTATTATTTATTTACACCTCGCAATTTCGTAGATGCATAAATGCACACATCGCCGAGCACGTCACACACACACACACTCTACACACGTCACTACAGATCAGCACCTATTGGTGTTATCGTTGTAGCTCACGGTTAGTACCAGCGCTTTGTGATCCGAGAAATGTACGCTGAGCGGATCCGGCAAGACGGCGCGGACCGTACAGTTCCTACTGAACGCCAAGTCTATGAAGCCACCGTTGATCGTGGTCGGAAACTCCTACCGCGATGGATCCAACCTGCGATGGATCCATACTGCGAAAGACTTCACCGACCGCGGAGCCGAGCGAGAAGAGAGCGAGCGGCAGCCGGCGGACGTTTATATACGGACTGACGCGCCGGCGCCACACACACAGCTGCACAGCGACGCCAGCTGCACAGCGCGCCGTGACGTCACGCCGCGGAGAGCGGTGCGCCCGCGCAAACCGCGGTGAGGAGGCGGAGCGCGCGCACTCACGTGGGGTGTGACGTCGCTGCGCCGTTGCTACAGACGCTCCTCCCCGCTCCTCGCGCCGTTGCTATGGGACGGCGGATTCAGGGTCGCTTATAAAGTGCATTCGCACTTAAAACCTGTCTCACGTTTCTAGAAACTTCTCCACTGGCTGCGCGTTCAGTTACGTCGTTCTCTACGTTGCACCCAAACGCGCGCACGATTGGCAGCGCCGTCGGCATAGCGTCGCGAAGCATAGCAGAAACAAGGTAGAGAGGAACAGTAAAGCAGACCGCGGTTGGCGTACAGCTGCTGCCGACGCCGACCCCGTTTCCCCCGCGTTCGAGCCGAACGCGCCCGGTGTCCGTGACTCCAGTGGTGGCTGAGCCGGTTGCAAGAACAGAGACTGCTCTGGCGGTGGAATTGTAGATGGAGACAGAAATATCAGGGTCCCTTTTATTGCGCGTTGTCATAGCACGTTAAGATCCCCAGGTGGTGAAAATTCTCGGAGCCCTCCACTGCAGCTTTTCTGTCCTATCCCTACTTTTCTGTTCTGTCGCCGGCATCTCTATGACGTCGCAATTCCACGGACGCTTAGCCATGCTCCCGAAATGGGCTCCAGAAATTAGCGTCCTTACCTTAACCGAATCGCAATTCCTCAGACCACTAAAAATTGCTGTCACGTGGTCGTGACGCACGCAGCACTCAAAGCGAAGCACGTAGAACTCAAGCGAGATCAGGCGAACTGTTTATTGGGTGAACTTGTGTACAGCAAAACAAAGCCAATGACAATGCACAGCAATAGCGGCGTGAACAGTCGTCGGTCGACGGAAAGACAGACAAGCAGAGCAATGCGTCGGCTTTTATACACACGTCATAACGCGTTCTCGAATTATCTGTGGCATTCCAGACGTTATTCAAGTGCGCGCGTCAGCATGCAAAGTTTCAGGAATGCTCGACATGGTTCCCGAATTGACATGCAAGATAAACGCGGCTTGCGTTGGGCATAACAGAAAGTGATAACTGCACTCGCCGGAAACAATCAAAGCAAGCGCGCGATTCACAGGAAGGTGATAACGGCGTTCACGAAAACAACCGCATGAGTCAAAACCAGTGTGCCGCACGTAGTAGTGGGAATTTCGGCTGAGAGGCAGGGTGCCACATATCACCACGACAAACAGTGCCGTATACCCCGCTAAGACATCGCCGCTTTCCATAACCGCACAATCCTTATCAAAATCATAGAAAAAGCAAGGAGTGGCTAGTTGCCTATTGGCTCCGCTTTGTCTAGTTTTGCGCCTCTAGTGCAAGCTACGCCTTCCCTCAACCCCTACCCGGTTTTCTTCAGTATCTTTCAGTCTAATTCTTTGAGTTGCTCCGCTACGTTAATTAGCTTCAACTTAGGGGGTCGCGAGTTCTACCTTGCCATTTTCAGCTACCAGTGGCGGTTTGTCCGGTTCCTGGATGTTTTGTTTTATGGCGAAGGCCTTTTATGGCTCATACTCGCGGCGTCCGACTGTCCGTCCCTCCGTGAGAAATTTCGAACATTGCCTACTGTGGCCTGTCCCCCTCGCGCCCTCTCAGCAATCATGTGATTGCAGAGCGGCGTATAGCAACAGTTGCGCCGCCACAGCTGTGGCCTCTCCCCATTGCACGCTCTCAGCAATCACGTGATGGCACAGCGGCGGGCACGACAACGCTCCTTTGTCAGACGTCTAGTTGCAGCAGTCGAGGTAGTCAGGTGGCTCCCAAGCGGCCCGGTGATGATTCCACGACAAGCGGTTTGGAGAAGGACGAGCGAATGCGCATGGGAGTGCCATGTGCATGTGGATGCGAGCGTCATGCACAAATAACAAAAGGAAAAAAAAAAGACATGGCATTCATTCGGATGGCCACAGGCTTTCGCCGAACGCACTTCGAAATTTAAAAAGTATTCGATTTTTCTTTAACCCAGTCGGCGCAACAATTCTAGTCACGTCCAAACCAAGCGTTCCGGAGCAACTGGATACTGAGGGCTCCCGTTTAGTTGTGTGTGTTTTCGAGGAAGGTGGTGGGCGATAGTGAACAGTTTACTAAGGCATCTAGCATCACGTTGCAGACAAAAAACGCTTTAATGTAAAATAAACCATAGCCCGACTGGCGGGTAGCTGCCATTTAGGATGGTTCGAAACATAATGCTTCGTCACCTTCCTTGTCCTTCTTTTCTGACCTCCATTAGACTGTTTTCAACATTCCAATGAAAGTCATTAGCTGTCCTCGTGAGGGAGTGAATCGTATAGCGGAAACCACACCGTAGACATTCAGATGCAGCGCTTGTACGTGAGGGCGGCGTAAAGGGCGGCGTAATAAGAGAAGTGTATTCATGTGCGTGCGAGAAGAAAAAGCTCGATCGAGTCACGTGGGCGGCACTACCCGAGTGTTGTCTTAGGCGTGACGTCCCTAGCCGGCCCTAATGATTTGATTCGTCACCCCGCATCGTAGAGGTTTCGAGGATTTGATTATTTGTAGTGGTACTATTAACGCATTCAAATCCTCGATTGTGCCGTCGCTGCAGTGAACGCGGCACTGTCAACACCGCGTATAAGAGTAGCATCTGCCCGTATATGATATATTGTCATAAATGCGAAGCGCCAACTGATTGAAGGTCTCAAATCACGTAGCCTTCTTAACAGGGCACACCTTCGTGCTCGGAACATCTGTCAATATGCGGTCTTACATGCGCTTTTTGCGGCGTATGGTTTTTTTTTTCCGCCTAATATAGATAATTTTTGGAGAACTGTAGATCATACAGTATTTATTTCTAGATTGCGAACACATCTCTGCTTTTAAGTGTTTGATTACGTAAACTTTGAAACATACGGCGACATGTGTGAACGAAGCCATTCACAGGTGAGTCTAATATTCGAGGCAATCCATTGCATTTCATGAATAAAGTAATGAAGTGGTGTATTGTGGAAATATAATTACTATATGTACACCGGCATTTTGGTGAAATGAAGGAACAGACCCGCTCTAACACAGCTTTAATTTTTCAGGCTCTACCCAATCGTCTCCGGCATTCACCGCAAGTTGGACCATGACGTTGTGATGTCCGGCTACCTCATACCAAAAAATGTGAGAACACTTGTAGATTTAGTCTAGCGAAAAAAGCGCTTCTCTTTCACAATGCTCTTCATGTCAAAACGAACGTCAACTACTCGGAATGCAAGAAAGGGACGAAGGAGGGAGACAGAATATGCGCTCGAGGTGCATTTGTGTTATGCTACATCCTCTTTCCCTGTCGTGTATTCCAACTCTTGTTACCTCGTGAAGTACCCACGCTAACGGGCGTGAGTACAAAGGAGGGAAAGGACACAGAGAGGAAAGTGCGCAGGCTTCCAACCGTTTATTTTATGAAACCAGCAAGCGTACATCTAGACCAATGCGTCAGCTGGGCCATCCAAGCTACCAGTCATCATCATCAGCCTGTTTACGTCCACTGCAGGACGAAGGCCTCTCCCAACGATTTCCAATCCACCCTATCCTGAGCGAGTTGGTTCCACTTTATGCCCGCAAACTTTTTTAATTTCATCGCTCCATCTAACCTTTTGCCTACCTCTGTTGCGTTTTCCCTCTCGTGGTATCCATTCCGTCGCTCTAACTGTCCACCTATTATCCTTCCTCCTCACGACATGTGCTGCCCAGGTCCACTTCTTTCTTTTAATTGATAAGATACTTTCGGCTACTCCTGTCTGTTCTCTGATCCATTCCGCTCGTTTTTTATCTCTTAGCGTTACCCCTATCATTTTTCTTTCCATTGCACGTTGCGTGCTCCTTAGTTTCATCTCTAGTTTTTTCGTTATTCTCCATGTTTCTGCACCGTACGTTAGTACTGGGAGAATGCAGTGATTGAATACTTTTCGCTTTAGTGAGAGCGGTAAGTTTCCGGTCACAATTTCGTAATTCCTTCCGAATGCGCTCCAGCCAATCCTTATTCTACGGAGAATTTCTTTTTCATGGTTAGGAGTTCCTGTTATTAACTGTCCCAGGTATACGTATTCGCTTACACATTGTAAGGGTTCATTGTCGATTTTGAATTCCTGTTCCTTAGCTAGGCTATTGAGCATAACTTTGGTCTTTTGCCTATTCATTTTTAACCCAATTTTAATACTTTCCCTGTTCAGCTCATCAATCATGTTTTGTAGTTCGTCACCATCATTGCTAAAGAGTACGATGTCGTCTGCAAATCTTAAATTGCTGAGATATTCTCCATCTATTCGAATTTCCTTGTCTTCCCAGTCTAGACGTTTAAAGATGTCCTCTAAACAAGCAGTGAATAGCATCGGGGATATTGTATCTCCCTGTCTCACACCTATCCTGATCGGGATTTCTCTGCTTCTCTCATGTAGGAGTAGTGTGGCTGTGCAATCTTTGTATATGTTGTTCATGGTTTTCACGTATATGTCAGGTACCCCTTGTCGTCGTAGAGCTTCTAGGACTGCTTGTATTTCTATGGAGTCAAATGCTTTCTCGTAGTCCATAAACGCCATATAAAGAGGTTTGTTACATTCGGGGTACTTCTCAATTACTAGGTTGATAGCGTGGCTGTGGTCCATTGTCGAGTAACCTTTCCTAAAACCAGCTTGTTCTCTTGGTTGGTTAAAGTCGAGGGTTTCTCTTATCCTCGTAGAAATTACTTTTGTAAATAGCTTGTGTATTACTGGGAGTAGGCTAATTGGTCTGTAATTCTTTAACTCCTTTATGTCACGTTTCTTGTGGATAAGGATTATATTAGCATTTTTCGAACAGCGCGGTACACTACATGTCTTGACACATTTCGGGAAGAGCGATGCAAGTTTTTCAAGTAAAATATCTCCTCCGTCTTTGATGAAGTCGGCTGTTATACCATCTTCACCGGCTGCTTTACCGCGGGACATGCCTTTCGCAGCTTTTTTGACTTCGTCAGCGGTTATACGTGGAATTTCAGTGTCCTCCTCTGATTCTATTTCTTTTAAGGTTGTATGGTCTGTCTAAGAACTGTACAGTTCAGAGTAGAAATATTCTGCTATCTTTACTATTTCGCTGAAATTATTGATAACGTTACCTTGTTTATCTTTTAGCGCATGCATTTTGTTTTGTCCTAAGTGCAGTTTCTTTTTGACCGATTTAATGCTGGTGCCTTTTTCTACTGCTTTCTCTATTTCTCTCGTGTTAAAGTTTCTTACATCTCTTTGCCTGGCTTTACTGATCAACTTTGATAGTTCTGTGAATTCAATATTATCTTTTGGCGAAGTTACTTCCATTTGTTGGCGTTTTTTTATTAAGTCCTTGGTAGATTAGGACAACTTACTTGCTGTTTGCTTTGCTGTTTTACCCCCGAGTTCTATCGCTGTTTCAACGATTGTTTGCGTTAAAGTTTTGTTTATTTCTTCTACATCGTCACCATTTTCGCCTAAGGCCTCGAACTTGTTGCTTAGGGCAACTTTAAATTCTTCCTTCTTCTTTCTGATTACCTCTAGATTACATTTTTTTCTAGTAAATAATTTAGTTCTTGTTTTCTTTAGGTTAAGTACAATCTTTGCCCTTACTAATCTGTGATCGCTGCATTTTATCTTCCCCACTACTTCTGTGTCTTGAATTATACCTGGTTGTTCGCACATTATAAAGCCGATTTCATTCTTTGTTTCCCCATTAGGGCTTTTCCACGTCCACTTCCTATTCTTGTGTTTCTTGAAAAGCGTGTTCATTATTCGGAGTCGGTTTCTTTCGGCAAATTGTACGAGCATATCCCCACGGTCATTCCTACAGCCGACGCCGTATTTGCCAATCGCCTGCTCTCCACTTTGTTTTGTCCCTACTTTGGCGTTAAAATCCCCCATGACTACTGTGTATTGTGTCCGTACTTTCGTTATTGCTAATTCGATATCCTCGTAGAACTGCTCCACTTGTTCGTCGTCGTAGCTCGTTGTTGGCGCATATCCCTGGATTATCTTAAGTTTATACCGCTTAATTAGTTTTACTACGACGCATGCTACCCTTTCGTTAATGCTGTAGAATTCATCTACGTTGCCCGCTATATCTTTGTGAATTGGGAACCCAACGCCATATTCTCTCTTTTCGGGTAATCCTCTATAGCAGAGGACATGTCCATTGTTTAAGACTATGTAAGCTTCACCTGCTCTCCTAACCTCGCTATGGCCAATGACGTCTCAACTAACTCCCTTTAGTTCCTCGAGTAGTTCCGCTAATCTAGCTTCGCTGGAGAGGGATCTTGCATTGAACGTTTGAATGTTTAGTTTCCAGTGGCGGCCTGTCCGGGTCCAGTGATTATTACTGCCCTCTGCTGCTTCACAGAGCTGACCGCCGCCATGGACAGATGTTCTGCAGCTGCTGGACACTGAGGGCGAGGGTTTAATTGTAGACATCGTGTGGGAGGTGGTGGCCAAGTACTTCACCAGGGAGGCCAATTCCTGTTCTGGTGTAGGAGTGAGTCGTAAACGGCAGTTGAACGACTGAAAGCCTTTCAGGTACCCAACCGTCGCCAGGCCCCCTGCCGACGTGATTTAGAGCAGTATAATAATTAACCTACAAAAAATTAAAATAAAAAAGGAGAGGGCGGGCGTGGAACCTGTGACCCGTGGCGGCCCCGGTTTCAGCGCCTCCGCATCGTTAAACGTACATTCTTTCAAGGCCTTTCATGGGCGATAATTTCTATTCGAATTACTATTGCGTGCAGTACTTGGTCTCAAAATGTCCGCGATCTTTTAGTTTTGCTGATCGCGACATCCAGGACTTCATGGTTCTTAAAACTGCTCTGACAGGTAGATCGGCGCGCGTGGAAAATCGTGTTTTAGCGAATCGTTTTAACTTGTCGGTTGTCTCATGTATTCGCGTGCCGAGTTCTGCGCGTTGGCGAGCGTAGTAGAAGTTAGGGTAAAAGAAATTCTTGAAAACTTTCCATGTGGTCCCGTGTACAGAAATATTTTTTACGACGTACGTGAATATAAAAAAAGAAATTGTTGGAAGTATAATTAGGAAATCCTTCGTCATTAACATCGTAACCTCCTAATAGCTAGGTCATCTGATTACATGGGAAGTTGTGGGACACCACAACATACGGCATAACCATCTTTTCAAAAGCTAGATAATTCACATTGTGTATGACATCCTCATCAGTGATTCAAAGCACACCCAGAAGCCGGGAACGGGACACATGCAGATGCTCTGACACGCCAAACTAGTACGTTTAACGAAGTGACGAAGTTTGAATGAAGCCGCGCCGCGGCGACGTGTTGTGGTAAGCGGTCTCACACGTACCACCGGATTGCCTCACCGTGCACGTAGTGGTTGATGTTATGTGGCGCCGAAATCACAAAGCCTCCCTTTCTTAAGTGCCTTTTTGCGATTCTGTAGTAGATGAAGAAAAGCAGAAAAGCACAAGACAAGCTAGGCGCGACAGACGGTATGGGCGTTACTAACAACTCTGAGCGTTTGTAGAAAAGGCGTCGCTGCACAGCAAGTAATATATGCATGCACCACCACACTCAGCACACATCAAGAGGAACAACACAAGAAAGGCGTCGAAGATTAACCCCGTCACTGCATGACGACAAAAATGTTTGTAGTGGCATACACAAGGACAAGTTCGCCTGCTGATAAATGCTAAATTCGAGGGAAGACCAAAACTGAAGATCTCCAGTTAAGCTGCAGCTACGCAAGAAAGCAGCTTGCTTGGTTATGAGAGCTAACGAGGCCACGCTAGCACACATGTGACGTTTAGTATTTTCTATTAAAGTTCATTCCACGATCTCGCGTTGCCCCGTGATGGTGGTCGAGAGCTGCTATGGGTACTCACCTGATGGTCCGAAGGTCGCGGGCATAACCACCAGCGCAACGGCTGCATTCCGTTGGAGGTGAAATAGTGAGGCCCGTTAATTGTGCAATATCAGTGCATGCTAAAGAAGCCCGTTTGGTCGAAGTCATCAAAACGCTGCACCACGGCGTCTCTGTAGTCATATCGTGTATTTGGACGCAAAACACCCAGAAATCAAATCAATAACAAAATCTCGCGTTCTATATTTTAGTAGCTCACCGGCCTACCACATCCGGATATTTCAACAGTGCGCAACTACTGCAGAAACTGCATTGTAAGGCGGTGTTCGAGCATCTTCCTGCCATCATACACCGATACTGCTGGTGTAGCCTGTCATTTAGACACTGGCCGGTGTGACCCCAAGTCAACACTGCATGTTGTAATTGTTCGGATGGCTTTCCTGATGATGTGCCCAACATCGGTGCTCCCTAAAATGTTCTCTTATGCAAATTTTTATCATACGATGTGTGTGGTATATTAGCGACGAACAGTGATAACACCACGTACTGTTTCGTGCACTGTGTTCATAAGCCACCTTCTTCACCCACAGAAGCGTTCATAAAAGGCAGCGCTTGCCTAGCTTGGCCCCACTCTGTTATCTGACCTTCAGTTCGCCGGCAGCCAGGCAGCTGTCCGCCTACGTTAATATACAGGAAAGTCTTGCTGTCACACTGCCTGCCTTCATCAAGGCGGCATGCATCAGCTACGACAATCTGTTTTGAATACGGACGCGACTTCTTTGCGTGCGTGAGATAACAGCGATTCCCCGCTTTTCCTACTATATATACGTAGGATGTTAAACACTGATTGAATTATTTCTGGGATTTAACGTCGCGAAATAACAATATGCTTATCAGAAACGCCATAGTGGAGGTATTTCAACGTTTTGATGGAGGCCTCGAGATTTCGCCTCCATGAAAATGCAGCCGCCGCGGCCGGGATTTGATCCCGCGACCTTCGGATCAGCCTTCGGACCTGTGCTGTCATAGCCACTACATCACCGTGGTGGGGCTCCAGTGTTAAACTCTGGGTCGCTTGCCGCGTACTAGTCGTTACAAAGCTCGGCTGCTCACCCGAAGGACACATGTTCGACACCAGCCGCGGCGGTCGCAGTTTCAATGCAAGCGAAAATGTTGGAGCCCCGTGTACTGTGCCTTCTCAATGAAGGCTAAACAGCAAGAGGTGGTCAAAATTTCCGATCTCTCCACTGGGGTATTTGCGACGATCATAACGTCGTTTGAGCACGTGAAATCCTAACAAATAGTATAAAACAGTGGCAGCCAGTGCGGTGCTTCTATAGGGCTTCTCCTGCGACAGGCGAAAGAGTCTTTCTCGCCGACTCACAGTTTAAGGAAGAAACAAGGGGGTGCCACAAATGAGGCGCATTGAAAAAAACGATCCATTGCTGCATTTCAGACAATTCGCAGTTTTTCCCGATAATTTTCTCCTGTGACGTTCTTCCATTCAAATTTCGTCACAACCTCTTCGCGGCCAGTTCCGAGTGACATCGTAAGGCGACCGCATTTCGTGTGCTCCAGTCGCTCACTGTTACGATATCGACACCTTCAGATAGTGATGACACTACAGATCCCAAAGAAAAAGCGCGGGCAACGGAGACTCGAGAAGCAGGTAACACAAAGGACGACAGCTATGCAAGTTTAAAATAAGCGCTGTGGTTTGATAACATATATGATCGCCGAACTTTCCTTATTTTGCACAAGGATGAAAATGTCGCGTTGTGTACAGTTTTTTTTTTAATTCCTGAGAACTAAGCACACCTAATGTTGTGTGACCCTCAAACTTTTTATATAAACTACCGTAAGGTTCACAATTCAGAATTTTTCAGAAAGCACAGGTTTTCCAGCGGGATGGTGTGTAGATGATTACGGCAGATTTCGGTTGAGAGAACGGCAGGTGGAGTTCTCAAGATTGCCTTTGTAAGAGAAAAAGCTTCATTTTCTGTAAAGGAAAACGTTGTAGATGCTTCTCAAGGCGAGCTCAATTCTCTTTTACGAGGTATCCACCTTGGTACATTTGCTTTTGCGCACTTTTCCACGCCTGCAACAAGTGACGCCCTGTGTAGTGCCTGTGGCACTCGGCTGCGGGTCCTAAGTTTGCAGGATTGAATGCCAGCCGCGCAGGCTGAATTTCGATGGAGGTGAAATGTTGACGCGAGTGCAGGCTGGGACGCCAGAGTAACCTAAAGAAGCCCAGGTGGCCGAAATTTCCGGAGCCTTCCACTACGGCGTCTCCCATAATGATAGAGCGGTTTCGGCCCTTTAAACCCCAGAAATTATTTTTTATAATGAGTGGTGTAGTCCTACCGCATTATTGGGCAACGGCGTGCTTGCACTTGCGTAATGCAGCAATTTATTTACAATCTTATACGGGCTCGCTGCACTTACAGACTGTCTTGCGGACTGAACTCTTTGTCAGTGGCAGACTGGAAAAGAACTTCACGAGAGCTTCGGAATTCATCCCAGACCGTTGGCTTCGCTCTAATGGCAGCCGGGCAGGTGAAGCTCCGCAGAATTGGACGCTGCACCCTTTCGCTTCTCTGCCATTCAGCAGCGGCGTACGCATGTGCATTGGAAGAAGAATAGCCGAGATGGAGCTCTGTGTACTCATCGCAAAGGTAAGCAATAGCAAATATGCTTTCGAAGAATGTAAGAAAAAGCAATGATATTAGCTTCCATTAGTTTGTAGCACAAGGCTAGATGGAATATTCGAAAAATTCGCGCGCTCCCCTGGATGAAAACATGAGACTGACTAGTACAGGTTTAAATCTAGCTTTTATTTTCGACAAGAAACAAGGTGGTATTTTCCCTACTGTAAATGAGTTGTCAGATGACAAGTCTAATAGCATCATTAAGATATGTTCCAAACATCCTGATCACCATGCTGTAAAGATTAAGACGTGTAGCGTATAAGATTCCTTGCAAGTGTAGCAAGTGTTATGTTGGTCAGACGGGCACATGTGTAAATCGAAGATTAACAGAACACATGACCTGTATGAACAGACGACCTGACGCAGATTTGCCAATACACGGTGAATGATGTACCATGAACCCTTGTGTTCCATTGTGTGAGGAAACTGAAGTAATGCATGATAGTCCTTGTCAGACAACAAGAGACGCTTGACATATTTCTGGACTATAACACGCACATTTCAGCCGTCCGTCCATCCCAGTGAGTGAAGTTGAAAACTTGCTCAACAATAGAAGATAGTTCTTTTCAATACATTCTATGTCATCTAAACGCTTTGCCCTGTAGCCCATGTGCAGCGATCATGAAGTTGTTATCGAGGATGCATATATATGCTTTTCTGTGCAGTGAAATTCCGTTGCCAGTAGGAAAAAACAAGTGCGCTGGTGTTTGCGTCTTTTTCGTGTTCTCGCCATGTTGTGAGCTCAAATTTTAAATTCGAAGCATTTATTAGCGAACTTCGGCGACTTTGAGCGTATCTATCTATCTATCTATCTATCTATCTATCTATCTATCTATCTATCTATCTATCTATCTATCTATCTATCTATCTATCTATCTATCTATCTATCTATCTATCTATCTATCTAGCCGCCTAGGACTTTGTGCTCTGCTGGCCGTTTCGCTAATGGGATGTTTACGAAAATTGGTAGGCCACAACATGACTACATGAAGAACATAAATGACAGGTTATAACATGCAAATCATGACATGCATGTCATGAGCGGCATGATATACATGCCACGGTCTTGGTGCTCTCCTGGCCGTTTTGCTAATGGGATGTATGCGAAAATTGGTATGGCAAAACATGACTGCCTGACCAATATAAATGGCAGGTCGTAACGTGAAAGCCGTGATATGCATGTCATGAGCGGCATGATATACATGCCACGGTCTTGGTGCTCTCCTGGCCGTTTTGCTAATGGGATGTATGCGAAAATTGGTATGGCAAAACATGACTGCCTGACCAATATAAATGGCAGGTCGTAACGTGAAAGCCGTGATGTGCATGTCATGAGCGGCATGATATACATGCCACGGTCTTGGTGCTCTCCTGGCCGTTTTGCTAATGGGATGTATGCGAAAATTGGTATGGCAAAACATGACTGCCTGACCAATATAAATGGCAGGTCGTAACGTGAAAGCCGTGATGTGCATGTCATGAGCGGCATGAATTACATGCCATGGTCTTAGTGCTCTCCTGGCCGTTTCGCTAATGGGATGTATGCGAAAATTGGTATGCCACAACATGACTGCATGACGAATATAAATGACAGGTTATAACATGAAAAGCATCACATGCATGTCATGGGCGGTATGATTTACATGCCACGCATTTGGTTAATGGTATGTGTACCAAAATTGCTATGGCTCAACACGCCTGCATGATGAACGTAAATGACAGCTCATAACATCAGAATCATGACATGCGTGTATGAGCGACATGGTTTACGTGCCACAGTCTTGATGCTCTTTTGACCGTTTCGTTAACTTCATATGCAGCAAACTCGGTATGGCGAGACAACAATGCAAATCCATTTACGTTCCTGATGCGTGCTTCGCACTTCCTTGATTCCCACTGCACGTTGGATCTGCCAATTTTTTTTCTACGAGAAGGCAAGGTAACTAGCCCGCCTTTCTGATTTATTATTGCAAGGAACTCCGTCAATTCGTCCTCGTCAATCAATTCACCCTCAAGCTGCGATTGCTAGCCTCCTGATTAGCTCATTTGGCAGAACGACCGCCACGGACACGAATTGGTACCTGTTTTTTCGTCGAGTCAGGAGGAATTTTTTGTCCACTATGAGGTTTTCATTTATCTGAAATCCATGTGGATTTCTTGTAGCTTTTTTCTACGAACGAGTGTATGCCAATTTTGTCTTTCATAATGCTTGCTCCACTTTGTAGGATTCCGTAGAACTCGCTTGTCATATTATTGTAAGAATACGTGCAACCTGTTACTATTGTTCCTTCCTTATAAAATTGTGTTACATTGTAACTGTTGTATGCTAGGCTTGTTGGTGTTTAGACATGGAAGTCATCGGGAAACTGCGCAAAATGAGGACACACAAAAAAAGGTGGTGACCTCTCTCTTTCTTGCGTGTCGTCCTTTTGCGCTGTTTGGCGATGATTTCCCCGTGTTTACTGTTATCAACAATGGTGGATCGAGCATATTCGAGAAGCTACAGAGACTCAAAGCGCGAGCTCATTTCATATGGAAGGTAGCTCCTCACCTGTCTAAAAATGACAACAGAGCGCAGTTTGCCGTTATGCCATACTTCCTTGACCTTCCGCATCGCCTGAAGGGGACCGGTGGCCTGTCGGTGTCAAGGTACCTTTTATGGTGCCTTGGGAAACTTTCTTCGCCACGTAAGGTGAACGCGAGCAGCGGGATAGGGTCAAGTGCTTGTCAAAAAGCTCACAGGGATATGCATACGGATTGCGTAGAAGGGGTGGTGTACGGGATTTCGCTCACGTGTAGGGAAAAAATACATTGGGCAGGCGGGAAGGAGCCCAAACGGCAAGCTGAAGTAATACAACCACAATGTGCGTAGTCCTGTGCAGGGGCACCTGGGTTTCCATCATCGAGATTGTAGGCTTGAGCACAGGCTCTGCGAAAGCAAGGTAGTCTCGAGACATGGCGACAAGACTACCCGAGAGGTCACTGAGGCGTCAGAAACTATCCACCTAGGGAATGACGGCACCAGTAGGCCCTCATTGGGGCTATAATAAAAAGAAATGCAGTAGACAAATATCGCCGCGCGGAATAATGCAATGTTATTGGCGTGTAAATATGATCGTGTTCCATTCTTAGGTAATCTTTTCTGAGTAGTTTCCTAACCTTGGTGTTATATAGCACACAGTACATCGGTGTTTGGACTCTCGTTATTTTTAATTGTTTTTGGGTACGTCAAAACCGTGTCACGTTTGATTCTACGTGACAAAGTTGTGTATTAAAATGTCTTCCTTCTTGCCATTAATAGTCGGTTAAATGTTTGCGCTTGTGTCTGTGGTTTTTGAGTGTAATTTTTTTCTATGGGATACACATAGACTTACCAAAAATCTTCTCCTGCATATTCTGAGGGATTACGTATTTTGTTTCTGTGTAGAAGGAATAGATCCTGTCATTAGCGCCTTCAATACGAGTACTGCGATGTAAATTGAAATCTACAATAACTCTACTTATTTTTGTGGACTGCATTATTGGCAAAAATATTTAACCTGAGACTTGGACAGATATAAAAATAACGCCACGGCATTGGTGTAACGCGTGGATCTCGGGGAGATAATTATGAGGGGCCTACACGAGTAAACAGTTCGCTGAAGAACACAGGCTGGGCTCGCATCCCCACAGCAGGTGGTGATCTCACTACGGTCAACTTACCACAGTCCCTAAAGCAGAAAGCGTACGCCGCTACTAGCCGGTACTAACATTACCGGTACTAACATAAGGCACCGTGCACGTAAGCAGAACAATAAATTTGATGCAGAAAGCAAAGAACGCAGTATCACGAAACAGCGAAATAGGAGGAGTGGTCCAGAACCACATATGGTATGATGGGTAAAAGACTGATAGATGTAAGCTCAAGATATAAGAACAGGATATGAGTGGATCTGAGATGAAACAAGAGTATTCGATGTCTCATTTGAATGAAAGGAAGTGCTCCATTGGAAATCCCACCCTCGCCCATCACAGTAATCTACCAAATTTACCATCACAGCAGTGCTTTATGTGGTTGACTTAGTGGGTGCATTGAGGATGACAATGTCCCTCCACCCTACCCCCTTTCCTCTTCTACTGCAGTGCCTTGCGCGCATTACAGAACCAAAGACTCGCGCTTCCATTCAGTCATTCACGGAACGCACATGCAATTCAGATTAACCTGTCCAGGCCTCTCATGCATCTGTGCCCACTTGACCACGCTAAACTAGGAAACCCACCTTGGTGATGGTAGTTTTGGCGGAGTATGGCGATGCGTAACGTCTCCAATTTCAAGTGAAAACAGCGCGCACACGAAGGCAGAGAAGCATAAGGACGCGAACGCTCTTCTCCTCTCTCTCTGTGCGCTGGTTTTTCTATCACGTTTTACGATGTCGGCCAAGTTGTTATTTTGTATTTTTAATAGGCTGCAGATGGGCAGGTCAGGCAAACGAAGGACAGATAAGGCCGTGGTAAGTTGGAGCCATGGGATAGATGCCAAAGATGGGCAAGTGGCGTTGAGAACAACATACGGTAAGGGGGAAGGGAACTGGGCTATGAAATTCCGTTTTTGATATGGCATGATCGATTTGATTGAAGTAATTTAAAAGGCATGAGGAAAATTAAAAGAGAAAAAAAAAAGTTCTTAAATCTTCTTACGAGCCTGGTGGCGCACATGTCACCGCCCCGTTACAAAGGGAAGCTCATAGCATCCATCCATCCATCCATCTGCCCGAACGGAAAGGCAGGAACGGCCGCCCGCCCGCCGCCGGGCCCTTTCTCTCCTCGCGTCCTCTTCGTTTTTCCTCCGCTCGCTTGCGCAACTCCTCGGGGGGAATATAAACACCGAAACGGGACTCATGTAGTACGAGTACGGCCGTAGAAGGCTATTCGTCTTCGACGCCATTTGCAGCGAAGCACGGAGATACGCGGCCAATTTTTATAATGAGTGGTTTAGTCCTACCGCCTTCTTGGGCACGGCGTGCTTCCACTTGCGTAATGCAGCATTTTTACAATCTTCTAGGGCTCGCTGCCTTACAGACTGTCTTGCGGACTGAACTCTTTCAGTGGCAGCCGGAAAGAACTTCACGAGAGCTCGGAATTCATCCCAGACCGTTGCTCGCTCTAATGGCAGCCGCGCAGGTGAAGCTCCGCAGAATTGACGCTGGCACCCTTTCGCTTCTCTGCCATTCAGCAGCGGCGTACGCAGTGCATTGGAGAAGGATAGCCGAGATGGAGCTCTGTGTACTCATGCAAAGGTAAGCAATAGCAAATATGCTTTCGAAGAATGTAAGAAAAAGCAATGATATTAGCTTCCATTAGTTTGTAGCACAAGGCTAGATGGAATAATTCGAAAAATTCGCGCGCTCCCCTGGATGAAAACATGAGACTGACTAGTACAGGTTTATATCTAGCTTTTTTTTTTCGACAAGAAACAAGGTGGTATTTTCCCTACTGTAAATGATTTGTCAGATGACAAGTCTAATAGATCATTAGGATATGTTCCAACATCCTGATCACCATGCTGTAAAGATAAGACGTGTAGCGTATAAGATTCCTTGCAAGTGTAGCAAGTGTTTGTTGGTCAGACGGCCACATGTGTAAATCGAAGATTAACAGAACACATGACCTGTATGAACAGACGACCTGACGCAGATTGCCAATACACGGTGAATGATGTACCATGAACCCTGTGTTCCATTGTGTGAGGAAACTGAAGTAATGCATGATAGTCCTTGTCAACAACAAGAGACGCTTGACATATTCTGGACTATAACACGCACATTTCAGCCGTCCGTCATCCCAGTGAGTGAAGTTGAAATGGACTTGCGCAACAATAGAAGATAGTTCTTTTCAATACATTCTATGCCATCTAAACGCTATGCCCTGTAGCCCATGTGCAGCGATCATGAAGTTGTTATCGAGGATGCATATATATGCTTTTCTGTGCAGTGAAATTCCGTTGCCAGTAGGAAAAAATTCTATGCCATCTAAACGCTTTGCCCTGTAGCCCATGTGCAGCGATCATGAAGTTGTTATCGAGGATGCATATATATGCTTTTCTGTGCAGTGAAATGCGTTGCCAGTAGGAAAAAACAAGTGGCGCTGGTGTTTGCGTCTTTTTCGTGTTCTCGCCATGTTGTGAGCTCAAATTTTAAATGCGAAGCATTTATAGCGAACTTCGGCGACTTTGAGCGTATCTATCTATCTATCTATCTATCTATCTATCTATCTATCTATCTATCTATCTATCTATCTATCTAGCCGCCTAGGATTTTGTGCCTCTGCTGGCCGTTTCGCTAAGGGATGTTTACGAAAATTGGTAGGCCACAACATGACT